>VWZZ01002583.1:147475-167081 GCA_013399095.1 Psophia crepitans
CAACGCTCTCAGTCATCTGCTCTGGTTGGGCTGGTCCTGTGTGGGGCCAGGGGTTGGACTGATGGTCCTTATAGGCCCCTTCTAACTCAGGAAGCTCTATGATTCTATGAACTTTGGTCACCCCTTTGGCTTCTGCGTTCAAGGAGCTGAATTGCTATGTACCTTTTGTTCCAGTGTTCGTTCCAATGCGTCCACTTTCAGCTGCTCTTTGCGAAGGCTGGCCTGATACGCTGCTTGCTCTTGCTGAGCCTTGCCTCTCACTTGTGCAATTTCAGCATTGGCTCTAGAAAAAACACAGATTTTTGTCACATCAGGCGCTCTACAAGAGAGGACAGTGGGTACCAAAGGATGGACTGCAGCTTAACAGCTGGGTGGTGAGGGCAGGGCTACTTTCTGCATGTCTTTGAAAGTATTCTGAGGCTCGTCACTAGAGGCTTTTCATGATTCCCTCTCTAGGCTGCAAAGCCTTTTCTCAACGTCTGTGTCGTTCCCTTCATGCTTCTCTCAGGTATTTGTGCTGGGGCCCCAAATATCACTTTGGAAGAACTGTTTTATGGCAGTTTCTAAACCTGATCTCCAGTTCTTACAGATTAGACTTACAGCTGGGACAACAGCTGGAAATGAAATCCAAGTCTTACTTTGTTTTAGGCACTGATCAATCCTAGCGACAGTTTGGAAACATCTTTGGGGTCTCGGGGACTGTAAGATGAGTCCTGAATGCAATCCCCAGAAATGCTTAATTGGTCACTACATGGAAGCATAGTAAAAAAAATAAAAAGTAAAAAATCAACCAGAGCTGCCTCGCTTAAGCCACAACCCAATGTTCGCTCCTTAACGGTGCATGTTAAAGGAGCGCTCTGCGTGTTGAAGGAGCAGGTTTGGGACGCAAGGTCCAGCCAGAGGAATCCTCCTGCACCACCAACCCCTGCAAAGAGCCGTGTACAATCAATTACCTGTCCAGTTTTTCCTCAGCGTGAATTTTGAGTGCTTGATACCTCTGCTCTTCCTTCTTTACTCGTGATAAGTATTCCTGCGCACATTTCTTTAACACTTCTTCATTCTTAAACGAGAAGATGACATTAAATTTAATCCCAGAGGTCGAAGCATAGGACAGGCAGCTCTTTGCAGGAGTCACATTCAGATACTTTAAGGGCCGCAGTCTACCACTGAGACCCCCAAACAGAGGCCATCAGATGCAATATTGCACAATGCAAAAAGCTTTACAATTCTTCTGATGGCACTCGATACATGGCTGCAACCCTTCATCTGAGGATTACGTCACGTCACGTCACGTCACGTACTTTTGACGTAACCTCTGACCTGAGCTGGCTCAGCTTTCCTCTTTAAAGGAGAGGACCTTACTATGACTCACCTTCCGAAAGCCCTCCAATACTTCTTTCATTTTCTCATATCTCCTGAAGAGATCTGCCAGGGATTTCTCCACCGAGTTCAGATCTGCCAAAGCTTGTTCCTTCTCCACTATCAGCTGCTGAACTGTGTGATGGGAGACAGACTTCTCTCTCTGCTCATCCTCTGTTAGAAAGAAGAGAGGGGGAGGAAACGAACCAGTTTTCAGAAGGGTAACAGTAGTAAGAACACTGATTTCACTATCATCTACAGTTTCTACTACGCTGAGCTCTACGTTGCATACTAGTAAGTTTGCGGGATCCAGAAAAATTTTTATATAAAGACACAATCCTGTTTTGGGAAAAGGTTGCTAAATACTGTGATAATGAAGTATTTTCATGTTGGGGAAAATGTGAATTTATCTCTGCACAGATGATTTATTTCGCTCTGGAGTCAGCTGTTCCCAAGAAAAAGGCAGGTGCTGGATTTCCCTTGTTTGCCCAAAGATGCACCAGCTGAAGGAAAGGACATTCATGCACGTTACTAGCACTGGCAATAAATTATTTGCCGTTGCTGATGTGCGCTTGTCATCTGCTGGCATCTCTTCTAATCCTGTACAAACAAGGCACTTTGTTTAATGGAACTCAACTCAAACTCTTCCCGTGGAAAAACGGGGTTTTGCAAACTCTCATTCTTAAGATGACTGGAGCGAGTGCCAAGGGAATCTAACATCAGACAGACTTTCTAAGTTCTGCTCTGCAGAAAACACCTTCCAAGGGTCCCCTGCGTATAGTTAAATTTGAGGCAGGTGTGGTGGGAAGAACATGACAGGAATCCAAATCCGTACAGAACTGGCCTAGTCATAAGTCGGAATACCCGTAGAACACTGGAAGAAAAGGTCTGGCACTGTATTCCAACATGCCTCCTTGTTTGCTTCGTATCCTAAAATATGGTTCTTGGGTCCATGTTTTAAGGGCTATTTTGAATGATACTGAAATCAAAGCCAACCCACAAAACACAGCAGTTTTACATTACCGTTTTCCTTTGGCTATGGTGGAAACTAAAATAAGGTACCAAGTTCTCCCACGTAAAAAGCATGGGGCAATTCAGAATCTACAACTTTTCCTTCAGGCCTTTATATTTTGAGATATAAAGAACTAAGCAAGGGTCTATTCTTTTATTTGAACAGAAGTTTTCATCTTAATTAAGTATTTCATAGTGATGCTCAGCTCTGAAATGTCAAAGTTGATACTGTCCACTCCCAAACTGAGATTAATCTCTTCCTTTTGCAAATTCGATCCTTTTACACACATTTTCGCTAGCCCAGCGAAGCCCAGAGCAGCGATGATGCCACACCACGCGTCAGCTCACGCTGGCTGTGCCTGTGCCCCTCCGCATGCCCCCGACAGCGCCTTGCTGCAGCAGAGCCTGACCTGGGGTTATTTTGCTCCGTGTGATGCAGAAGGTTGACTGGAAGCAGAGGAGCTCTCATGCCCCACACTGAGCTGGCAGCACTGGAAGTTGTAGCAAACACCTTTATTTTACTGGTGAACAAGCACCTTTGATATGGCAGAACTGAGAACCCCAGAGCTCTGTAATGCCACATCACTTCGATGACATGTAATGTTTCATAAAAAACAAACATTTTTTCTATTTTGCCTTCTTAAAGGCACTCTGTGATCATCCGTAATGCCAAAGTGAATGTATTCTCAAGTAAAATGAAGAAAAACATTTCTCATCCTTCGTTTACTTTTCTAAATCCAAGAAGCTGTCACCTTGTGTTCCAGCACAAGATCTGTTTAATCGCGCTGGAGATTACCCAGTCTAGCTTAATTCCAAAACACTTACTGGCAGGATCCTGTTCTTTGGCAAAACCTCTGTCGCCACAACTCCATGCAGGGGAAGGGATCCATCTGCACGATCGCGGAATCTACTTAAATGTCTTTAATGACACAAATTTATTTTTCTGAGACTGCTGTCTGCGGTATTTTAGCAACTTCCTTGTTATTTGTTTCTAGGGCAATCTAGAGAGTTAGTAACTCATGACTCACTCCCTCACAACTACCGAGCTCTTCCTGTTCCTCCCAGTGCGTCCTGCTCGGCTGGGCCAGCTCCTCCAGCACTCAGCCCCAGCCCCACCTCAACTCGCACACGGGAACTGGGGGCAAGCGATGCCCCACGCTCCCTTCCTCCTCTCCCACTACACGCTCGAGGTGTCCGTGCACCGGGGAGTGAGCCGAGGCCTTCGTTAAATTCCAAAGGAAAAACAGGAATTTATATCGGGGGAGTGATGTATAAATTGCAAAGAGGGAAAGTTTCCAGTGAGCTTTAGGAAAGGGGCACCTGATAACCTCAGATAACAGTTAAGACAGAATTTAAAAACCAAAGTGGTTAAATACTACAGAAAACAGGAACTGGTGTCTGGCTGGAGGGTGACTGGAAGATCTACGTGATATTTTCTAAAACTATGATTTAGCTTTAATGAAAAAGCTGCTTAGTGGAACTGTGCTGATAATAGTCTGCCAGTCCGATCTTAGTTAAGCAGTTACAGATCCTTATTTCTAAAGGTATTTATGAGGTTATGCCATTAAAATATTTTAATTAAATGGTTTCCATGTCTGCAACACACACTGTCCACAGCTCACCAACAACACAACAGTATGCTCAGGACTAACACTACCCAGATTGACAGAATCAGAGCACCACCGCAGCAGATCCGCTTTCAGGCTCAGCTCAGTATTACTGACATTACTGAATGGGAATGCAGCAAACGGAGAAAAAAAGCAAAAGAAACTGAAAATGCAAAATGCTGGTGTGAAAGTTGGTGAAAAGCTTTACTTACCAGGCTTGCCTGTTTTGTTTTTGCAAGCAAATAGCAAGAAGCAACAAAAACGGAAGCAAAATAGAAAATCAGGAATTGTTAGGAAAGCAGAAAATAAGTAATGCAACAACCTGTAATGCACAAAGCACAACATCTGTTTGTTTTTCATAATGAGAATTCAATTACGTTTTTAACCGTACAAGCATAAGGATACATTTTTAGCAGAAAAAAAATCCCAATATTACAAAACCATCAATAAAAGGAAAGCCCCAGCAGGGATTTTGGGAAGGACGGTGGACGGCTGTGAGGAAGGTGTGCGTAGGGCGGGGAGCAGCGCACGTCGGGGTTACGCAGGCTCCGTTCCATACGGCTGCCAGTGCCACGCAGTCGTGAGCTGCAAAACCTGGGCAACAGGCAGCAAAGCAGTAGCACAAGCAGCAGGCTAGCCTGGAAAGCCTGTTTTTTCTCCCCTCTCCTCAGCGTTAACAAGAAAGTGTTAGGGGCTGAGGCAAGTGTAAGAAAAAGAAAGTTAAAGCACTAGTAAAAAAATGCGCAGAGACACTAACGGGGATCTGTGTGCTGACGGCTTGCGAGCTCTGGCTGTACAGTGTGGCGTGAAACGAATTGCATAAGCTAAGTCTGGTAATTTGGGTTCCGTATGTATCTGACAGCGACTCATAGACCTTTCACAGCCATCAAAATCAAAAGCAATTACTGTTTGCAAGGCGTGTTTTCAGTGCCTTTATCAGCAAACATACACGGTCATGTATTGTTAATAGGGAATATTTTCAATATTCATTATACGTACATGACAACCTATAAAAAGCTGCGTGGGACCTATCAACCACACTGAATATTCATGAAAGGGATTTGTGAAATTGGTTCAGTCATAATGCCCTCCTGGCAGGGCTGTATAAATAGCTCAGAAGGGTTAAATCATAAATAGAAAACAGCACGGGCATTTCTTTAGTTAAAATGCGCATTTTGCTTTAGCAGCAAGGCACTACGGCGGTAACAGTTCAGCGCAGTATAAGCAAATAGCACACAGACAATCATCTTCCTCCACAGCGTGGCGTTTGGATGACTGAATTCCTATATGAAAAGGGACAGTAATTCACAGCAAACGACATGAGAAAGTGGGACAATTAGATCAAAAGATTTACATTAAATGCAGGGAGAGGAAGCCTCGCGCGTAACGCGTTACCACGCTGCAGAATTTGCATACTGCTCTATTTAACACATACTTTCTGTGCCACTGCTGTTGTTTCAATTCCTTTGCAAATGGACAGCAAATTACATTATTTACGGTCACAGCTCTTAAAAACTTGCCCTAGATCATTTGAAAGACTCTGACTGATAGTTTGAATTTGAAGTTTAAAGATTTTTCTCTTTCCTCAGTGGTCTGATGCTTTAATTATCTTCGATTTCTTTGCACCAAGAGGAGATGGCAATTGTAGAGTTTACTCTGTGCGCCATGGCTGTGCCTTTGCCTTAGGACCCCTATTCTGTATCTTCCTGTTGCATGCAGTTTCACCATTCAAATTTGTTTTGTTTCATCTTGTTTAAATCTGCTTCTCAAAAATTGAATTTGAATTTGTTATCAAAAAGAAACTTTTGTTCCTAACTATACCTATATGCTCGGGGAAAAAAGGACAGGTCCTGTGCTTGTACCCTAGGAATAGCCAGCATGAAGCCTTACCAGAGTATGTTTAGTGTAAACCAAACTGAATTCAGTCCTTTGCATACTCTGGTCACTCCGATTTTAACACTTGCATGATGAGAAGGACAGACGCTACGTCAGAAGGCAGGCACATTTGCTCGGTGTACATACAAAAGGCAACGGAGGCGTAACACCATAGAGAATGAAGCCAGGCATACTGTTATTATATATTATTCATTAATGTGTATTTTATTAATTATTATGATAACATATATTTGCTTATTTGTTTGTTTCTTTATAAGCCCATTTTTCCCTGCACTTGAAAGGAGGCTGGGATGTCTCCCAGTGGCTGAGAGGGGGAGTAAGTGGAAAAATGTCTTTATTTTTCAATAAACACAGTGCAAACAGGCTGGACTCCTAACACTCCCTGCTGGCAGATCTCGTTAGCTAGGCTAGCCTTTCTCTGCATCTCACAGCCCAGATTTAACTCCAAGGCCACTCCTAATGGCTCCTCATGGCTTTTAACAGTATTTCTCTGCTGCTTTCCTCGAGCTTGGTCCTGCTTTCTCGTCAACCACTGCTGCTTTTCCCGCTCTTCCCAGCAATTTTCGCCATATGACCCAGCACCCGCTCAGGCGTTCGCCTTTCCGGGAGACAGCTCGAGCTGAAGCAGCATGGGGCAGCACAAGCCACTGGCGCTTTCTATAGCCAGACTAAGAAGAAAAGCTTTGGAAATCTTATGGAGAGGCTTTAAAATCACATCCTGGGGGCCAGACCTCCTGCACCAAGGAAGCACACGAGCCCTGCAACCTTTGGTTTTGAAAGGCTACTGCACACAGCGTTTTCCATTTGTGGGGCATACTGTTAAGAAAGGTGTTTTCTGATTATCGTGGGGCAAAACATGTCAGAATTCAGACCTTAAAGGAGACCCCTATGTCAGTAAATAACTGGGGAGGTAGATTGGCCACTCATAATCTCTCAGCTGGGATTGGAGTTAATCTAGGTTTTGCTCTGACCAATGCACTTAGCACAGCTAATCCGTTGTTGTAAAGAGCTAAGTTTGGTATCTCCCATCACACAGCTGGGAGCAGATGACTAAAGGGTTTTTAGGTCACTGAAAGTCTCTCCCGGAGATACCCATGAATTCTGGGCAAAGCATTTGAACGTGTTTCCTATGGGACAGTTTGCTTTGGTGCAGAAGAAAAAGCCCTGACCTTTCTGTAGTACCTGGACTGCCTCGGGGGCTGCTTTCTGTCAAATGAAGCCCTAGCTTTTCATCACAGCCCGGCAGCTCACACCCGTGTCCTCGGAGGCATTCACAGCTCCCAGCAGCATCAGCAGATGTAGCTCGCATCAAAATTAAGCCCACAGACTTCAACCATGTTTCTAGGCTCTCTTCAGAAAATCAGAGCAGAGGATAACATCTTTCAGAGTACAAACACCTACCTATCATCTGAGCAATCGTCTTCTCATATTCTGAAACTATTTTCCTATAAGAGGAGAAAAAAAAGAAAAAGCTTTTGGCAAACATCGTAATTGCTAAAGCTTACTGAGAAAATAGAGCTACACAATAACTGAACTATGGTTATGTTAAAAGAGATACAGAACCCCTTCGCATTTTTATACGCTCCTTATTACCTGAGTAACAAATAAAACTGACAGTTTAAGCCTCGCACCTGATTTTTACTTCTCTGTGTGAATTAATATAGGTGGGGGGAGGGAAAAGGGATTGCTTTGAAACACATTCCATTATTTGAAACATACCCAAAGTATGTTACCAATCCCAATTTAAATATCAACATAATCACATTGGTCTAATTCGAGCGTTAGAAAGCTAATAGTCTGATTTTTCCATTTCTTTCTCCTCTCTTCTCCACGTTTGTGTTTGCTTATTTTTAATGTAAATGTTAAGTAAAATTATAACTGGTAGCAAGTAAACCTAACAGGAGAATAGTTGGCCCCCAACCAAAATATATCTAATCTTCCACTCTCCAAATGTGACTAAATGATCCATTAGCACTTAAGAGAACAAGACCAAAATATTTAATTATCTAGCCCCAAAAATCCATTGTGTCTTATTTCCCAAATCTGTTTTTCAAACAGAGGCAGCAAAATGTTACTTTTAAGACTATTTTATTTCGTACACTCATGGTAGGCTTTGAATTTCCTTCTTAAAAAGAGGTTAGCCAAAATAAGCAGATTAAATGTGATTTAGAAAGATGATCCATCCCTTCCCAGAGCCAAATAAAGCTAATGAAATGGGAATAGCTTGATCTGTGCTTTGATTCATGAGCCTATAGGACCATCTATGAAAAACAAAGTCAGTAAGGAAAGGAGAAACATGTGGAGCTCCCAAAAAACTGACGCAGTAACACCAGCACCGCCTGTCGCCAACCTGAACAAGCCCAGAAAGGCCTGAGAAGGCCCCTGGCCACAAAGGTCAGTAGCGTCTCACTTGCCCTGGTGACACTTTTGAGAGCAAAGATAGCCACAAGGATTTTCCCCAAAAAGGAAGGGATTGGTTTCATGTCCAAAGAAGATTACCTCAAAAGCCTGCTGTAAGCAATAAGGATTTTAAAGCCATGTCATATCCGTGTAACACCAGGCACCTTTTGGAAGTTTTATTGTCCTAGAAAACGAAGCCAAGGACTCGGGGCAATGAACATGACCTTAAACGCTGTTATAGCACTACAGCACTTCCCAGCCTAGGCTGCACCACACAAGTTGGCAGCAAAGTGAAATACCATTATATATTTCTTGTTTTTACCAGCTGAGACCAGCTCAAGTAGGTGTTTGAAGTCAGCTAGTTCGATGCACACTCTCTGCACCATCCAGCCTTACGAACCACGTGGCAGCTGTGCAGTACAAGTGGATACTGCAGTGGCACGTTGTTTTTAACAACATCCAATTTGGAAAGCACAGTAGTCAAGTGAAGTTTTGTTCCAGGTTCATGTCAAAGGCCTCTCTCAGTCAAGCAGCCTAAACAACGGTCTTTATGGCTGGGGAACCAAAGGATGGTGGCCAGATCATTCTGCTCTCCGATGGCACACCTTAACCCTCGCTTGACATGCTGCATAGGCTGAACTTTCGGTATTTTAGACATTCAGTCTATTTATTGACTTCCTGCAATTTTGTAAGTCATAAAAACACCAAAATCCAGGGCTACAAAGGATGTCAGAGGTCATCTGCTTGACTTCCCTTACTGAGGTATAATCAATTAGACCTCCAAATAACCATACTTGAATTGTTCTTGCCTGCCTCTGGTTGTACCCTGGGATTACGATATAGCCTACCCTGGTTTAGCTCTTCCATAGCTATTACAATATTACAACTTTTCATCTTGGCTACTGTTCTCTGGAGCAGAATTTCCTCCAGTCTGACATTTTTTTCTGGAAACTTAGCTGAACTCAGGGTATTGGGCAATCTGGTCTAGTGGAGGGTGTCCCTGCCCATGGCGAGTGGGTTGGAACTAGATGATCCTTGTGGTCCCTTCCAACCCAAACCATTCTGTGGTTCTATGACACTGCAGGTAGAGTATGTAGGAGTTGGGTAACGGAGCATTGCTTCTCCTGCTGTAGGAAGTGATGTTTTTGTGCGTGCAATTCTGGATAATCCCTTCACTCCTTGCTTGTCACTATGTCATATCTAACTGCTGCCTCTCTCACTTACCACACATGGACTGTTTCAACACGCAGTCTTTCAAGAGAAATCTTTCTTTGTGCACATATGCATATTTTACCATTTTGTTACAATATTAGTCAGATTTTTTGTTCACCCATGTGTTCCAGGGATGGGCCTGTGGCAAATACGGTTTAGATAATGTGTGGGGTCTTTTCAAATCAAATTTTGTTGAGGGTGTAGACACACACAAGCAAACTACTGTGAGGAAGATGAAGGTACAGATCTACAGTGTGCCAGCTGCTCTGTGTTACCCCCTGCTCTCCTTTCATTAAGGAATAAGCAACCTCTGGCAGTGCCTGTGTGCACCCAGGCAGTTTCTAGAGCACAGACCAAGTATCGCACTTGAGTGTGTGCTGAATGCTGAGACATTTCCTACAAGATTCCTAATTTTGTTCATCCCTGGTTTTGCTTCCTCGGTTTCACTGCTTGCAGCAGCTTCTTTCCATTTTGCCTCATTATGCATTTGAGAGCTATGCCAGGGTTTTGTTTCATTTCAGAAACAGAATGCAAGAGAGGTGAGAGAACTCAGCTGGGCACTGGGAGGTGGTTTTCTGAAAGAAATAAAGCGGCTGCCCTTGCCTTTTGCAGATGCTTCTCTTAAGATGCTTTGGCTCAAAGCACTGTGCTGCCGCTATTCAGATCTGCCATGTGTGACTCCTGGCATCTGTGCTGGCGTTTGCCGAGTCCTGCGCCGCAGTTCCCTTTTACCCTTACTCCCTACGTACAGTTTTTCTGGATATAAGCAGGAATTGCACATGTAGGTCATCACTTGATTACAGCTCGTTGGCTTTAGCTTTAACCTGCTGAGACATTTAACTTTGGGAAGATGTTGGTGCTACAACAGAAGTGATTTTGAAGAAAATCCAGTCTCAGAAGCAATTATTACTTAAAAGAAGGATGCTAAAATAATCTGACAGTTTGCTTTTATTAGTCAAGGGGGGTGGGGTGGTTTTTCTGTTTGTCTGAAAGTAGAAAAATCACAGGCTTTAGAGACTCCATGAAATATATTTTTATATGTTCTCTTTTGCAATTGATGACTTTTTCAGATGCAGATCGATGAGCAGGTCAAGCTCATTGGTATGTCCTTATGGTATTACCACTGTGAAAAAAGAGAGGCTGAAACTTTCAACTGGCTAAATGGGAGCAACAGCGAGCGGTTCTTTGAGCCACACTGCTTGCCTCATCCACTACACTGATTTTATTGCCACCCTTGCAAGTGGTAGGACCTGGGCTGGGAAGGAAGATCAAACTAGTTATGTTCCAGCACACAGATGTTGAATGTAACAGCAGCAGGTTTGCAAGGAGAAACAGAATAGAACAGATACAACTAGAATAAATTGAAAAGCTCAGGGTCTTTCTGTCTCTCAGCTCTCCAACAGAGCAGCAAAATCCAACATAACTAAAGCGCAACTAAAATCAAGCTTAGTGTGTGTAGTAACTAAAAAATCAGCTCAGTTCAAAGAAGAGTGTGTAGAATCTCCTTGGAAGTCAACACTCAGAGGCCAGAGTGGTTCCTTCGTAAGAAATGTTTTTCTACTGGGGTTTTGTTTTCTATTGTTAAAGAAAGTTTTTACAGTAATGTCCTGGAGGGAACCTGTACTACTCATACCTATCTGCAAATCTTCACATGCCTTCTTCTGTTGGCAAAACTATTTCTAGAGAGTGAATTTTAAACTAGCCCGCGCATACCTCTGCCAGCTCCGCAGGCAGACTCATCCAGTCAGGCAACAGCAACACCACTCTGCAATCCAGGTCAGGATTCACAGCACAAACTGGAGGAAATTCTTCCCTTACATTAACCTAGATGAAGACCTCAGTCTTCAGTATTTTGAGGATGCAAATGAGATGAGCAACACAGAAGTTTTCGATGATTGCCCTGAACAGGGGAGCCCACCAGGCAGAGCAAGGACAAATTATCAGTTTAGGATCAACCCAAAGCCTGCAGTTAAAAATAACGAAACAAATTCAGCTAACCAAAACAGCTGTACAATCACGGTACTCTGCGTACTATCCACAGGCTGAGATGAGACTCTCTGTCAGTGCAATTAGTGACAAGTTAATAACCCACCTCATTTCCATCACTTCCCTTCTGCTTTCTTCATATTTCTCTTTCCACTCAGATACTTCTCTTTCCTTGGCCACAATCTGAAACAACGAAAGCAAAGGGGAAAAAACCCAGTAAAACCAAGGGATTCATTGAAGAGGAAATTGAATAATTGTAGAATATCTGATTCAATATCAACTCCTAATTAACAGAGGTATAGTTTTCAAGGGCATAATGAGTTCAGATATAAGCATCCCCAGTGATTTTTTTTTCTTTTTCAGACTGCAAGGTGCAATTAAAAAAGGTTTGGATGTGAAATCATACTCAAGGTTCAAAAAACTAACTTAGGAAAGCGGCTGCAATGTTCTTGTTTCATGTTTCATTCCTGCTGTGACAGCGATATTACGTTACACCGTGCATGATTTGAGCTGGTGCCAAACCCCAAACACTTCTGTGCCTGGGTTTGGAGCGCGGTCCCCTAGTTTGCCCTCGAATGGGGTGCTACAGCTTCTGCTTGCATATTTTGGGCTGACTGTCCATGAAATTTTATACCCAAAGGACTGTGTTCCTTTGTGCTCCTTTCGTTCACATAATCCATCATGAAGTTTGGAGTACTCTAACACTAGATTGTACCCATTTTTAAATTACTACTATTAGCCTGACTAATCTTACATGTAGTTTTGTAAAATATGTAATTTTATTCCTATTTCTGGCATCTTACAATTTTTATATAATTATATAGTAATGTCAAGATGCACAGTGTGTACTTGAGGTTAAAAACAATAGATTTATTTTCATATAATGTTTGCTTTTCACTTATGTTAAAAAAAATAAATCTTACAGTGTACCACCTTTTGCTTTGGTAGCCTCTAGCGTGGCTTTAGCATGGCTGAGGACGGGTTCGAGAATAGAACAAGTGTTCGTAATGTGAATCATTTGGGAGAAAACAGGAAAGAAGGAAACCACAAGGGACACATATTTCCTTTTCCAAATTCTGAAGAAAATTACCTCTGCTCTGGCGAGTCGTAGCGCAGAGTCTAAGTCTTGCTGGGGGTAGAGAAGACCTGTGGTGCTTTCTGCATCCGAGGTGCCGATCCGGGAGTACAGTACACTTTTAGAGATGGAAACATCTGCTGGGATAGCAGGTTCTCTCTGTGTGTTTGTTTTTTTAAATACAAAGAAATGAACCATTAAATACGTGTTTAGCTCATATGGTTTCTGGGTGTAGTGCTAGGCACCAGGGTCCTGAGCTAGGACTAGAATCCTGTGCGCTACTAAATTATAACAGCAATAACACTCACAGGGAACTGTGAATTTAGCGACCGTAAGACACACATCTAAGATCCACGGTAAGCACCAAGAGAGCCACATTACCCTTGCAGGGAGAAAACACAGAGAGCGCTTTGCCACCAATATTTTAAGGTCCTACTTTAGAAAATTCACTACTTTCTGATGCAGAAATGAGATCAAAACATCCACAAGAAATGCATGTCAGCAGAGGAAATTAGAATTGGCGGCAAAGAGCTCGTTAAGGGCAATTCTGCTTCCATAAAAATAGATCAAGAAACCAGAAGCAAGAGCAGAGCTCACTTTCTTAGGTCTGACCTGCCAACATGCTGCATCTATCATAAATGGAATTACATAAAAAGTGTGAATATACAAGTGGTGCTGCTGCCCCCCTGGTATTTAACATGCAATTAGTAAGTTAAATGAGGTTTTATTTGCAGCTGCCAACTTTGCGCATGTCAGCGGTCCAGATTAACGCAGGAGAAGAGCGGCATGTAAAATGAGGAAGAGAGCAAAAAAGAGGTATGTGACACTGAGGTGCACGAGATGTCTTGCAAACACCTCTAGATACGAACAACCCAAGTTACAGCACATTAAAACCAAGGAGACTATAAAAGACAATTAGGAAGATACTGAAAAAAAAAAAACCCAAAACAAACCCACAGTTTTAGACACCATCCGCAGCAACCCCCTGAGAGCAGACCCCTCTGCAGCAGAGGCACCACCAGAGCTATATGTCCCTGTGTCCCCTACCTATGCTGGGCATCCTACCATCATCCAGCTAACAGGCACATGCTGGGTACTGCCTCTGGTGGTCTGGGAAACAAAATGTTCTTTCTCTCAGCTGCTGGTGGGTCACAAAATAATTTTGGGGGTGGATGTGACCGTATCCCTAGCAAGCTAATGGTAAGAGCCATCTCTGTGAGCTCTGTGATGTTTCCAAGCTCCAGAGCAGAGAAAGGGGAGCCCCTCCGTTGGCGCAGTGCTGGGACCCCCTGGCTGCACTGCACAGGTCCTTGGGTAATTCTGCAGGACAGAGCCTGCGCACCTCCACTTCACGGGCTGAGGAGCCGCTCTGGTCCTGCAGCGGTCCAGGGGAGCCCCACTGCAGGGAGCATCGCGGGGGTAGATGGGCTGAGCCCTGGCCAGGGACATGCTCTTGCACTTGGTAAGTATTTTCCTTTTTCTTTCTCTTTCTATGAACTCCTTCCACCAAAAGAAGTTTCATAGGAAAGATCTTGTATCTGAACATGGCTGAAATTCGTTGAATTTTTGTGACTAAAGAGGATATTTCATGTGGTGCAGATCATTCAAACGCACTGACTTCATTTGGAGGACACAGATGCCCAGAAATCCCCCCGTCACTGTGTCTGTGTATATACGTCACTTGCTAAGCCAGCATCAAAACCACATTTTAAAATACAGAATTATTGATTTTTTTATTGAATCTGCAGATTCAGCAGCAGAATTTTTCAGTGGGGTCTCATGACAACTAAAATTGTCTCTACGATGCTACATGCAGCCACAGAGAGGGCTGGAGCATGGCCCACGGTGCGGGTGGGGAGGGAGATCAGGTTCATCAATGCCTTTTTCATGCATTGATGGAAATGGATATTCACAGACAGCACTTCCCTGCTGCTGGAAAGGGGATAACATCTTTTTCCAGTTTACTTGTTACCTTTGGGCATAAAACAATAGAATCTGTTCCTTCAAGTTCACTAGTGCAGTACCTTAGTCTTAAGGCTTTATCTGCAATAATTAGGAGTAGTCGTCAAGGATTTTTAAATGAGCTTTTTACATAAAATTTACATAAAAGTGAGAAAATTATTTGATTTTACTGTAAAATAATTGTTTTGGGTTTTTGTGTTTGTTTTTTTTTTTTTTAATAAAATAGCAGAATCACGTTCTACAGCTTGAAGCAGAGGAATGTGAAAGTGAGTAATTCATGTCTGAATCGAGGTTCAGTCCTCCTCTCCACAACGTGCACACAAGTAGACCTCATAAATTTCAACACCACATGCTCCTGTTTCAACACAGTTAAAGGAAATTTTGTCAGATGCTATTCCATAGATCAATCACTTACAGTTCTCACACAGCCTAGAATAAGTAATGGAAAGGATCCAACCTCACTGTCAATTTTGTTGCACTCCCTTCTGAGTTCTTACATGGCACCTTATTGAAGAACCTATACTAAAAATTACATATATCGCTCACACAAGATTATAAGAGGACCAGATGTTCTGGACATCACATCTGGAGACAACACAAAGAAACCACGACAGCAACGTTAAAAGACTAGGCAAGAAAATTTAATTAGAGCAAGAATAAGCTAAACAGTACTTACAAAACACCATATCGTGTCTGTCTCTGTATGAAAGGCTCTCACTAATTTGCCTTGTATTTTTTTGTTCATTTTTAAATATGGAAGTCAATTGACTGTTGCTTCTAGCACTTATGGAGCAGGCCATCCCTTCTCTTTTTCACTACATTTAACCACGAACAGACAAAATAACGATCGATTGCCACATAATTAGGAGGTGTAACCTCAAATCCGGTGGATTTTCCTAGCTGAACAAAAAGGATCACAACAGCTATCAAAATTACATAGGCTGTAATTTTGAAAGGATCTCCTAATATGCAAGAGGGAAAAAAAGACATGTGGGACACAAGCTCAGACATCGATGCAAATGCATAAATACAAAACCAAATGGTTCTGTCCACAGATCTGACAAAAGGTGAAACAGCCAACAAATAAGCCTACTGCTGACTGAACTCAGCATCCTAACCTCAAAAAAATGTACTTAAGTTCCTCCTCAAACACAAGGCAAGAAAAAATGAGAGATAAAAGAGATTAGATCATCAAAGCCGTCCTCAAAAGAAAGCCCATCCTGGAGAGCAATCTGCTGCACTGTATGTATCGGAGTTCAAAAGCTTCCTGCAGCGTCATTTGCTGGATCTCATGGAGAGATTGCTGGAAAATATTAATTGTGGCAAAAGAAACACGAATTTCCTTAAGCTCATACAAAAACACGTGTCAAAGGAACTGCCAGGACGAGGAAAATTTTTTAAGGAAAAAAGAACATTTAAAGCATTTACTACAGACTTATGCATCTTTTAGTGTAGTGCTCAACACCTCACTAAGGCGTTTTCTCTGGTTCTCTTGCATTTGAGTAAATTGTACAAAAGAATAGTAACAATGATATGCACAGCAACTTAAAATTTGCAAAAACTACTGCAAAAACTCTTGGAATTTAACTGTTGAGCAGCAATACTTCTGGTAGTGGTCCGACCAGTCCTGTCCTAACTCTGGAAACACTTCACACGAGTCACAGCTGGGCTGTTGGGTTCTCTCTTTGGCAGGAGCAACCAGCAAAAGTCTTCATGGTTCTATTTCAAAAGCCAGTTTTACACCGCTCCAAACTGATGCACAATTCAGTAACTGTTATTTGTGGCCTCTGAATATTCCTACTCTGAGAAAATAATACAACCTGGCCCACGGGATGACGGTATTACCCAATATAATTCTGTCAAGGCTTTAAGTTCAACACCTAACTGCTGAGAAGGTAAGCAGTTAATTGGGGTAATAATAAGCACAGGGATTTATAAGTCACTGAATCTCACACAGAAAGATTAGAGTCTGCAGGGGAATTACTACTAAATGTAGGTCACTGCAACCTTAGCGTAAATATTTGAGCCCAACACACTTCTCCTCTTCCCAGCATCTTTCACAGAAACCAGATATCTGACCAGAAAGGGAATAAATGCACATCAATTAACCAGTTGCACTTATCTCACTTCAAGAAGGTCAAAATGAAAGAAAATGAAGGACAGCCCTGGAATGAAAATGAAAACTAGTTTTTATCATACTGTTTAGACTAATATGTATTTAGCCCTGCTGGAAATTCGCTTGCCCTTTCCAAGCATTCAAATACTGCTTGGCTGCGTATCAAATGATCTGCTCTTCTAACTAATTGATGTGTGTGCAGATAGGTCAACAGAGGCAGAACAAGACCTACTTGTGCTTGCAAATATACTGAAAAGCAAGTAAAATCCAAGCGTTAAGTTCTCTGCTTGTAAACTTTTACTAGAAAAAATGGTGTCCTTGTTTGAAGGAAATATTCCTCCTTCACTACCAGGAGAGCTCCCCAAATCCCATTTGTGCCGATTCCTTTCCTTTCAGTTTCTCTCCTTTCCTTGGATCTTATTTCCACACCCAACTCTACATCTCCTTGGCATCTGTAGGGTGGTGGACACAAATCCTATTGCCTTTCTGTTCAAGTCGCAATATAAGGTTGGATGGGGCTTTGGGCAACCTGGACTAGTGGAGGGTGTCCCTGCCCATGGCAGGGGGGTTGGACCTAAATGATCTTTGAGGTCTCTTCCAACCCAAACCATTCCGTGATTCTATGATCCTATAAAAAAAGGCCAAGGACATCCTAATGGAGACTGTTTAATAGAGAAGGGTTAATTCATCTCAATGCTGGAAGCTAGAAAACTTTGGCAATGTGAAAGTAGATGACTAGTCCTGTTGTTGTTGAAGTCCGTGACAAGAAGTTTGGGAGTGGCCAAATAACTTCCCTCTGTCTGAGAACAATAAACTGCACGTCCTTACTCTCAGTCCTAGTCCTAGCAGAAAATGCTTGTATTTCATCTTCATTTTAGGTGACCTAAATTGCCAAAACAAGTGCTTGTGTCTTTATTTAGCATCCTATATTTTTGTTACCCATGCTGTAATGGTTTAGCAAATGTTAAATGTAATTATACAACATTAAGAACAGAACCGAGGCCAGCCAACCAGAAGGGAGTTCTGCCAGTTAGTATCTGAATTTAAGTCCCTGCAGTCGTCTGGTGGATCCTATTATACTTAATCCAGGCCATGAGTCACTGTAGGTCACAAGAGTTGTCATCACAGGCTGATTTAACATTAGCAACCTCCCACTGAAATAGTGGAGTTAAGCAAGGACAAAAGTCCTTCCCAGCCTAACGTGGCACCCGCAGCATTCAGCTAAGAGCATTCCTGTGACTGGACCAATGTGGGGCTGTGAACGTCAAAATGCTACCGATTCTCACTCAGAGGGTGGAGTCTTGCTTATTTTTTCTCTCCTCATCTCTGCTTATCATTTTTGCTATCTTTGTTACACAGATCAATGGCATTTTCTAAAAAACCACATAAGGTCCATTCCCTGTTTCCAAGTTCTAAGGAGTTCTTAGAACTTGTTCTACCTAGAAGAAAATACTGTAATGATGTTAAAAAGCACCTTTAAAATATAACTCCACATAATCAAACACAGACTATAACATTTTTGCAGCTCAGAATCTCCCTGGGTAACACGTAAGAATTCACAAACATAAAAGCCTGTTCTCTTCAGTCTAAGATAGTACAATTTGTGAGTTTCGGAACTGCTGGCCGGTAGCAAAAAAGCAGATGCCTAACAGATTTTTTTTGTATAACCTGTAAAGAGCATCTAGGTATTATTTTGTGTTTCATTTTGAGTGTTGCCTGGTGCTGGGGAGCCTGCCTGCTGCACGTCACAGCAAAGTGCTGGAGGACGAGGAGGTGGAGGGAGAATAAGAAGGTAGAGAGGATCTAGAGAGGATCCCAGCTCACCCTTTTCTGACACCCACCACTCAGGGCAAGAGAGCAAGGGGACACAGGCACACACAGGCTAGTACTCACACAGGAAAATTCCATTTATTTTTTCCTCCTTTGTTGCTTCTGTTCCTAATTAAAAGGTTAAGCTTGGTTTCTAACAAAGACAATGGCACTTTTTTCTCGATTAAATAAAAGATTATAGCCACATACTTTAAAACACCCATAAATCTGCAAGGAATGAATTTACTTGGGTAAGTATATGAGCACCATGGAAACGGCTGGCTCGTGGGCTATTTAAGGTAAGTGAAATAAATCAGAGTTAATCTAAAAAAAATGTTTACCTTTATGAAATAGCTACTTTATGGCTGAGCCTTAAAGCACAGAGAAATTCTACCCTATAACCAGTCCAAATGTTGTTATGATGCAATGAATTCAGAATGAGATAGGATCGGGCAAAAGATACTGATATATTAAAGGACAGCATAAGAAGAGAAAGGAGAAAAAAATGTCAGAAGCACATTCTTCTCATTTGGAATAAAATGTCTCACTGCAGCAGGACACTGCCATCCTGTCAGCATCCCGTTCAGCTGACACCACCTCCCAAGAAAGACACTAACATTCCTGGCTTGGCTTTTTTGTTAAAAGTACCACGAAGGGCATCATAAACTGGCTGTGCGACTGGCTAACCACCAAATGCAGCACATCGGAGCAAGCTTTTCCCTCTCCTTTCAAACACAGTGAGGACCATATGCATCCCTAGAGCAGTGCAAAGCATCACTCTGAGGCAGAACTAGCCAGCGCAACCTGGAAGTAGCAATCAAAAAAAGACAAAAAAGGTTTAGAAGGCCAACGGCATCCTGGCTTGTATCAGGAACAGTGTGGTCAGTAGGAGCAGGGAGGTGATCGTCCCTCTGTACTCAGCCCTGGTGAGGCCGCACCTCGAGTACTGTGTCCAGTTTTGGGCCCCTCACCACAAGAAAGACATCGAGGCCCTGGAGCGTGTCCAGAGAAGGGCAACGAAACTGGTGAAGGGGCTGGAACACAGATCTTAGGAGGAGCAGCTGAAGGAACTGGGGTTGTTTAGTCTGGAGAAGAGGAGGCTCAGGGGAGACCTTATTGCCCTCAACAGCTGCCTGAAAGGAAGTTGTGGTGAGCTGGGGGTCGGCCTCTTCT
>VWZZ01002583.1:167103-184891 GCA_013399095.1 Psophia crepitans
GGTTTAGTGGGTAATAGGTGCTGGGGGGACGGTTGGACTAGGTGATCGTTGAGGTCTCTTCCAACCTTAATGACTCTATGATTCTATGAATAAAGACACACATGATGTTGGGAGGCCTTTTCCCCTTGGGGGCCTTTCCATACTTGCTGTAGTCCCTTTCTAAAGATGCCTCAAGGCAGGGTTGATTGAATTTCTCCCTTTTAAACTCTGAGAGTCAAAGTGTCTGATTTCAAACTGAAAATACCAACAAAAGGCAAAAATGTCGCTACAGGCAAAACCTATAGCATCTTTATAAGAAGTAGGGTTGGTATTGTTTTGCAACCAAAAAAACAAACCATTTGCTGTCGGCAAACGGCAAACGGCCACCTGGCATTAAGAATCTGTCTCCTGCGCACGGTACGTGCCTGCTTCTCGCCTTCAAATTTGCCTCTGGTTAATTTGGAAGTAGCGGTACGCTGCGAGCGGAGCAGGTGGCAGCATTTCGGTGCGCGGTCCTGCTTTCAGCATGCTCTTCGGCGTCACACTGAGGCGTGCGCAGCTGTGCACTGCGCTCTGAGAGCCTTAAGTTACCTTGTTAAGGAAAAAGCAGCACTCGGTTTCTTAGTCTGTGCACACTCACACACACGTGGCAGGCACCAAACAGATACCTCGGAGCAGAAAGAAGACAGGGTAATCTGCCTGGCTAACTTCAGGGCTTCTATCCTCATTGCAGCAAACTCTAACTCCTCCTGTCAAGGGTTTGGTTGCGAGCAATCCACAGGAAAAAATGTATTAAGAACATAGCAAAAATGTTGAACACATTCAAAACTGGAGTGTTATAACTTCACGTACAATTTGACAATTCCTGGGGGACAAACACATCCCATATTCCTTTCGTGACTAGAACACTGATACAAAACTCCAGTTTTTGGTTAGTCTTGAGGTAGCTGTATAGACAAACAATTATTATTAGGGGGGAAGTATGAACAACACTTTGGGAAAACAGACATTTTCTGAAGCTAAAGCTGTTTTTCACAGACCTGTTTTCATTTTATGTGAATTTATGCCAGCTGCTGCTCTCAATTCAACATTTGCTGTTTTAAAATTTCACTATAAATATTCTAGAAAATATGTCCTGACATACAGAGCTGGTCTGCAGATTAATTTGCTTTTCCTAGAAGAAGTCACGCCAAATTCTGCATTAGATTACTAGAAAAACAAAGCCCAATTTTCATTATAGCAGAATTAGGGCCTAAATCTCCCAAAATGAAGCTATGTATACAGACCTACTAAGGCCAGGTGTCAAGACAACTCTCCACACATGAAGTCCTGTCTTCAAGCTTAAAAGATTTGCTTTATAAAGACTTCTGCAAAATACATACATCAGTGGTATAGGATAGCTGAAATTGTTGATGAAATCTATGGATTATACAGATTAAATGAAAGTATCTCTGTTCCTTAAGTTCCTGAAAGGGTAAAGTTACTTTGGAAAGACTCAAACCATTATTTTGCTTCTTTCCCACCACCCCTCCTAGCCTCCTCCCACCCCTTTCAGATGAGCAAAGCATTCCTCTATCTGTGTACAGATAAACTTAGAGAAAAGTGACGTATTTCTGCTACAAACCTGAAGTTTCTGAGCAAATACTGGGGGGTTCTTTTCTGCTAAGTCAGGATCTAGGTATTCAGGCTGATCACATATTGAGGTTTTCTTAGATATCCTATTGAGAAGAGCATCAGCAGACACAAAGGAGTCTTCAGGAGATGTCTGAAGGGTAAGGAGGATATAGAATAAGCAACAGAGATTTTGCCAAAGTAGTTCAGGCCGAAAGCAACATATGTGTCTGCAAATCTTTGACTCCTAGGGATTTCATACCCCACTGAAGATGACTTTTGCATACACGATTCATAGGTGTAACAGACAAACATCAAGAACAATTCTAATTTAAAAGCAGCGAAAATTTTCCAAGACAAACACGAAGGAAGAAATATTTAGGAACTCTAAATCAATGGCTCTCAAATCACGGACCACAGCCCCCTCTTGATACTACCACAACAATTTTCAACCAGATACCATAGGTTTTGTTCATACAATAGCTTATCTTCAGTTCATGTATCTCTAAGGCAGTCCAAAAGCTTTGATGACCACCAAAACTGAGGGGAAACCATGAAAGACTTTTTTTTGCAGTCTTTACAAAAGTCTTTTGCTGCTTACTGGGGATAAACTGGTTATGTGCACAACTATTACCTGATCAGGATAAACACACAATATGAGGGTGGACAGAATCAGAATGACAAAGACAAGGCCGCCGGGATTTGAGTACCCAAGGCTCCCTGAAGTAAGAAAAGTATTTAAGCTCATAAAATGTTTTGTGAGATGGTATCAACGCATCGTTAATATAAATGAAGCACAGTATTAAAGTGAGCTGCTTCTAGTTTTGACTCCTCAGTAAATATGTTGTCATGTAGCTTATCACGCCTAGTGCTGTAGGCATTTGTGAAGCAAGTTTGCGTGGAAACATGGAGGCCTTGAGGGAACCTTCGTGAATTTGAGAACCAATGCTCTAAAGTCTCTATGCAGCACAGGTTGGAAGCAAGGCAGGGCTCACAGATAATTCAAATCCAACCTAGAGAAGCCACTTAGGAAGTTGGAATGAGTTCTAATGATCAAAAAAGTGAATTTTACATTATCAGTATCAGATGACAGCAATACAGTGAACAGTTTATAAAAAAAATGTGAAAGGGCCCCCTGCTCTTTACCAAGGATGTTTCAAAATTTCACAGTACGTGCAACAGAACAAATCATGTCTCTGTTTATATCAAACCACTTAGTTTATATATAAAATATTACTTCAAATATTGGGTTAAAGCACAGCATAAAAAGGCCTGTGTAAGGAAAAAAGCACTTCAAAGTATCTACTTGGAATAAGTTATCATGAGAACATGTTAAGCTATGGTGAGAATTCAGAAAATTCTTCTGAATTCCATCAGTTCCATCAATCTCCCTCCCTCATTCGGGTCCTACCACATGCTGCTACCAAGATCTTTAAGTATCAGGTTGAGTTTAACTTTACTTTTGAGATCCACCTTTATCCAACATGAGAAATTCCTGTGGGAAAATGATTCCTAAACTCTTATCATAAATTACTTACTATTTCAATAGCCTCTGGGGTTGTTCCTAGGGTCATGGGCTCCAGGTCTTTCTGCTTTGACTTGTCAGGTGACTGTAAGTGTGCCTCTTGGCTGGCAGCTAGGACCCGGGACGCTGGATGTTGTATTTTCATTCCAGAGGACTGCTGGGCTTCAGGGTCTTCAAAACTTGACCTGGAAAATGGTTGTGTACATGCTTTCAGGGTGGAGCACATGGCCCGTACAATTCTGCTTCCGGTAACAACTAAGCAAGTCCTCTTCCTTACTTTCATGTGAGTATATAAGTACATACACACACACATATTATTTCAACTCAACTTTATATCATTACCTCTCACAACACTTTGCAATATCCTTTCAAAGCAATGCACTGGAGTCTCTAAATAAAGCCAGATCCACCAGAAATGTTATGCACGTTTCCTAAATATTTCTCACTTGCCTTTTTACCCCTTTCTCATTGTGACCTACATCTCTCCAACAAACAACTTCTACTAACAAGAACGGATGTCCTTAACAAGGAAAATTTTTGGAAGTAAATACAACACCCACATCCTGTTCTTATCAAGTAGACCCTCGTTCAGAAAATATATCTAGGAAAAGCCAAGTGGGGAAAAGTTGCATTTAGGAGATTACTACATTGACATGTAAATGACGGTGTCTGAGGAAAAAACTGTAAGTAGAAAGCCATTGTCTACTGAAACAGTTGCCACTGTGACTCTATTTAGTAAGAATATGAAGGAGAAATAGGTATTTTTACTCCTTCCCATTATAAAACTTCTGTATCTTTGCCTTCTATTCTCTATCAAACATGTACACAGATGGGAATCTATTTTTAAACAAACAGCTCGGCAACACAGAGGCAGAGAGGGGAAGAATTGCCTGTGTACGTGCTATGATGGTCACCCATCCCCCTGGCATCCTTTTCCACTGCTGAATTCGCTGGCAGTGACGTACCCTGAGCATGGTGTTGTGGAATCAGACAGTCTGATGGGAGGCGATTTGACTGGGCTCTCCTGCTGCGCATCAAACATTAGGTATAAAGATTGTTTCTTCGGGGTGCTATCATCCTGCTGGCAACAGGAAAAGAAAGGCTCATTAAGCAACTCAACCATTCTCCATTAAAGCTAATTCAGGTCATTGAAGCCTTAAGTGACCAAATGACTTGAGAGACAACTAATAATACAGGACTGTAATACAGTCTAAGCTGCCTGATACTGAGAATCACAGAATCACAGAATCTTTCAGGTTGGAAAAGACCTTGACTGACAGTGGTACTAAAATATTCATTGCAACTCCTCATCAGTTTAAGCACCTGGCATATATGCTTGATTTTTCTAACTTCGCTGTGAATATGCCCCCATCGGATCTAGTCAAGCTATCAATCCATGAATTAAATAGAAGTAAGGCAAAACAACTGGTCACATATAGAACTGCATTCCATATTTCACATTACTTCTGCATTCTCTCCCGATTCCCTCCATCTTCTCAGAAGTTTTACTCCCAGTTTCTTAAAATAGTTCAATAGCTGGTAGACAGTTCTGTACTCTACACTGTTGGAAACACTGATTTGCTTTTAATCTCCAGAAAGAACTATTATGATGCTCACTTAAAAGTGAAATAAGAAAATGGAACAAGCTCTCCAGGATATAGGACAACAAAGCACATACAATTTACCCCAGTTACGCCAATTGAAAGGAACTGGTTTTGCAAATCTGCTGCAGGCACGTTGTAATTAATTTAAGGGGTAGAGAGGCTGATGGCATTATCAGGATAGTATATTGTGACAAGGGAATGAAAACGAATGGAAATGGAAGCAAGAACTTACAGGCACAGAGGAGCCTATTTTCTCCATATATTCTATTTCATATGAGTTGCCATATTCCAATTCTGCAACAGAAACAAAAAAGAGCCGTTAAATACATGCCATGAAATGTTTTTTGCAGAAGTAAATGAGATCTCTTCTCATTTACGAGGGCTACTCCCATTCTGCTCAATACAATTCTAGGAGGTAATAAAAACAGAATATACAGAGAGAAAGCAGATGGTGCACTGATTTTCAACAACGAACCTATGACACATTTCAGGCAAATTAATTTGCCTGAAAAATTTCAGCTTTATCAATTTGCTGAAGACTCTGCCTCAGAGGCCAGAATATTAAGAAAGTTTCAGAGTGCTTTCAGAGCACAGATAACTTTCCTCTATCACGTTATCACAGAAAACACATTTTTCAATAATCTGCAGCGCTGAGACCAGTTTCCTTTCACACACGCAAAAAGATTTTAAAAGCTGTTGAGAAATGAAGCAATTTCTATTTCTTCATGTTTATCACACAATTCTTAATTCAGAAGAGCTAGTGTGGTATCACTTAAAATACAAAGATACATAAAATACCTGTATGGTCACTGAACAAGGGGTGAGACATCAGCTCAGCTTACTGGGCTATTTTCACATTTTAGTTTCAGATGAAAAGCCTAAGGCAGGAAGATCTACAAAGAACCCTAAATCTAAACCCTAATAAAAATGCAAATCTTTACTGCTTCTCTACTTCTAATCTCCTAATTACACTGGAGGAAATAACCAGCATTTCTTTCCAATCCATAGTCACCCAGTAGCTGATACAGAGGCAGACAAATAAAAACCAGCAAAATGGGAATGAGAGCATACCTTCCTGCACCCAAGGAAAAACAAAGACTTTGTTCAATGACACCTTAGTTTAAAAATTAAAAACGTAATTAATTTGTCCAAATTTTACTCTGTTTCCATGAGTGAATTCAATAGAACACTTGCATAATTTCTGTTCTAGATAAGTTCTAATGAATGGCACACTCACATTTACATTACAATAAAAGTATGTGCTAAAATTCTTCTCGACTTGGGCAGCTTTTGAAAAGCAGGGCTTGTGTCAGGGAGATGGTAACCATCACTAAAATGTTTGTTTTTTGAAAACAAACCAACCCTAAATATAATCTCTTACCTGTTTTGTTTAAAGAAAAAAATAGTTTCCAAGGGTGCAATGTGAGTTTACAATGTTCAAGCTTTTTTTTATAATAAAAAGCACCGTAGAGTACAAGCACTGTAAATCCACAAGTCTGCGTATTTTGTCACACAACCACTGAAGAACAGCCACAAACCCTCAGTACCTGACATGCAGGAGATATTAATAGTAAAAATGTCCAAGTGCAGGGAATGCTGTAACAGCAGGCTCCTCACGTTTAAATTCCTAGCACCGTATGTTTTTAATGGTAACAGGGAGCCAGGCAAGCTGGACTGCAACCTCCTGGTATCAGATACAAGCTTCTTCCCAGTGAAAACCAACCCAAACCCAAAATGATATGATTCACACCAACTCCTGGCTGCAGCATTGCAGGAAAAACCATGCAATACCAGGTAACAGCGTGCAGTGTTTAGTAACTGCCTTCCTGTATTCCATTTGCCTACAGAAAGCCGGATGAGGGGCACGGTGAATGGCTATGGGGCACCTTTACGGCCATCAGTGAGTGGGCGCAGCGGCGTGCGCACGGGCAGGAGCCGTACCGGCACTGTCCTCTGCTGGCACAGCCGGCAGTCATCTCCCATCTGCCTGCAGGGCTTTGCAACTGCAATCCAAGCTGGCTTTTGGGACAACACATATTTAGGTTTTTTAAAAAGGCAGGAGACAGATGGAAATACTTCAGCTAGAAATAAAAGGAATAGCACGGCTCGCTAAATGCAGTTTGTGTCGTCTCACTGCTCTCAGAAGTTTCCAGCATAATTAGACACTATCTCCTCTCCTAGGTATCTCCTCTAAGCCATCATCTCCCCTCCAAAATCTTAGGCTCCAGTTATTTCTATACATTCAAAATTACAGATGCCCAGGATATCCCGTGAAGTAAGACAATTACTTTTCATAAATACATATGATAGACTTACTAAGTGATGTCCTCCAACTCCTCCCACAAATAGCTGCAAGATTACCTCAGAATTTTCTGCTAATAATTACTGCTCATTCCTGGTCTGTGAAACGTGGAAATGGCAGCAGTTATAGGCAGCGCATGCAACAGATGAGAGCTGGATGCAGTGGCTGACTCAGTAGTTGGGCTGTATCTGTACAAAAGCCGTGTTAGGTTACAGGATAACACTCATACCAGTATCTGGGAGCGGTAAAAATATTCGCGCTGAGAAACAGCCCTGGAATTACTCAAAAATTTCTCAACACTGCAGGAGCAAGACTGTCAAGGGAAAAAAATTACTATTTTTAAGAGATCTGAAAAGCGGAAGCATTGTTGATTATAATTAGCATGTAATCTGAAACTCCGACTATACCATGCAGCAGACGAGACAAGACAATTAGCATTTAATTAGGAGCTTTGCTCACTTTCTTCTACGCACTTTGATAGCTAAAATGATTGTCTTGGCATCTCCCTCACTATTCTTTTGTTCCATTTTCTTCCATGTAACTTTCACTTTCCCAGATTTCGGGGGCTTATATTCTAAAAAGTAATTTTTTTAATACAAATTAAGTGAAGCTGATGTCTAAAATTTCTAATTTGACAATAAAGTCAAATGGGTTTATACAGACTGAAATACTTATCTGTACAGAACAGATTTTCAAAAAGCCAGGCCACACAAACGTGTAAGCACGTGCATATGAACATGTGCAGTCCCATTAAAACCACTGTGATTACTCATGCCTTTTAATGTCAAACACATCTGACCTAAAAGCTTAGCAGTTCTTAATTAGGCAAAAACTCCTCAGATCCAGTCTAAAATGGCATAAAATAGCTTTAATGGGAAATTGGGGCACGGGTTAAAAGGTCAGGGTAGAAAAATAAATTCTGATCAAGAAGAAAAAGTTCAAGCCAAGTTAAACACGTACATTCTTCCCACCCACAAAGCTGAAAATCTGCCCTTGGAGCAGATGTTGCAAAGCAGTATTCCCTCTGGTAACCTCATGGAAGGCCACACACAAATTTTCTAAATTCTGTCTCTTCCACATTTCGCAGACCTGGAATGACAGTCCTCCTAACAGAAACTTCCAGCTTTAGGTCGCAACTGCTTATAGGAAGGTACGGCAGGAAAAATCTAAACAAGCTGATCTAGAAGGAAATTTTACCTGGCACGTGAATGACACCTATCTTATGCAGGGGGTTTCCTGGACATTTTTATGCTTAAAGACACCTGGCTCCTAGGAACCTTGAGCAGAGATGGCACGTTAAGGGTCTTAATGCAACACAGAAACTTGGAGCAGAATTTTAATCAGGGACCTTCTCTCATCCAGGTTAGAGGAACAGGCTCTGGTACACTCAACAATTCAGTGACTCTGGATCCAAGAGCACTAACCCAGAGCAGTATCAGATCCCAGTCTCCCATGAAGGCACAGAGAGAACAGGTATCTCACACGGAAGAACTCAGCATGTCTACAATTAACCATACAAAGGAAGCAAAAGCCTTTCTCTGAAGGGTCCTTTCATTTTTCTTTAAGATTCACAGAATCACAGAATATTAGAGGTTGGAGGGGGCCTTGAAAGATCATCTAGTCCAACCCCGCTGCCTCTCTGCTCTTTCTTGAAAACTTAAGGTCAGGCTACTGGGGTCTTACGTTCAGCTCCCCATAATTGCCAAGTTCCCCAGGCTGGTCCAAAGAGCATCATTTTTTAGGGGTTCCAAATAATGCAGTTTGCATTCAGCAATATAACATGAGCTGGATGCGGACAGTCCTTTGTGAAGCATACCCTCTGTAGGAGAGCTGAACTTAGTCTCATTAACAAATGTAGACAGATCGGATGGTTGCGGGTAATCCTGCTTGTCCGTGTTCAGGTCCACAGTCATGCAGGTCCATTTCTGACTGGTCACTGAAGACGCCAGCTTCTCCTCATCCGTCGCATGAACCACGGTGGATATGACAGGAGGTGTTTCTGGAGTAGGCAGTGGAGTGGGATCCTGCAGAAAACGAGTGCCAATTCGTTCTGTTATCTTTCATTAACACACTGAACAGTGAACTCTCTGAATTCCCCTGTACCACCACAGTCATCTTTTTAATTCCATGCTCTTGGCTGCAGCTCCGTATAAAATACTTAACGAAAAATATTGAAGTACTTTGTTTAGAACTCTACGAGCAGCAAGTTTTCCCAGCGTAACTAAACTCTTTTATGATAAACGCTCGCATTGCAAAGCTGCCTTGATAAGAAGCAAGAAAGAAAATCCAGAGCTGTTTAAATTCGTTTGGCACTTGACATAAGTGGCACATATCACCCATGACTGAAGTCTTTGACTACCAAAACCGACTTTTTAGGCTTCCCTCACAGGAGAAAAACCTTCATAGGTCTGCGAGGTCGTGAACCCTTTCTTCACTTCTAGGCTGTCGAGCAGCACAAATAAAAGGGTAGGATGGATAACCGGAGGAGGAACAGCAGCACAGAAGGAGCTGTGCCACATCAAAGCAGTCAGGCCTTTGTAGGCAGAACAGCTTTTGTTAACTTCTCTACCAAGAAAACCACCTGCCAGTAGTTTACAACAAGGAATAAAATTGTCCAAGCACATGTTCCTGGTAGATCAGCCCACTTGTTTCATTTCTGTTTCCTCTCCAGCCCACCAATTTGCTGCATTTAGTTTCTTACTTTCTAATCTAAAAACCTCAGGGTGGATAGTTACGTCTAGTTTTTCAGACAACTGATTGAAGATATTTATTCATATCGTTGCTCCACTGTAACGCAGGACTTCTCCAATAGTCTAACTGGAATTCCCAGAGCGAATACTAGATATAATACATGTTGTATAGATGCTTCTAGAGACCAAAAGGTTAATACATTATCATTATAGCCCAATGTGCTATATGTACACACCAATATGCTTATATTCTTTAAAAAAACCCCTCTTCTATTATTAAATGTACAATCCCACAATTAAATAAACAAAATTTCTCTTTTTTTGCCCCTACAAGAACGCAAATTACATGCAGTACTTTACCTGAGAAGGAGGATCAGATAGTGGGGATCTCTTTGGTGATTTTTTCACCCTAAATGTATCACTGAAAATAAAGATAAAACAGTTAGTATGGTAACACCAGCAAGAATCAGATCATTTCGTACTTAGCCAGAGACAGCCACACACAGTGCAACCTCCGTAAGCCCTTCTGCTTTAAAATCCCATCCATTAGGCAGCAGCACCACAGAGAAACATGCCATAGTTACGTATTCTTGTCATGCATTTGGAACAGGCCTTGATTCCCCAAAAGCTGAGAAAAGCAGGATTGCCGTATTTTTCATGCTAACTACCATGTTTACAGAACAGACTTGCTGCTCGATTGCAATTCATACTCCTGCTCCACCACAGACATCCTCAGCGGCCTTAAGCAAATTATTTAGCCTCTGTCTGCTTCAGTTCGCCGTCTGAAAATTAGGTCTAAACCACATCTTTAACCTGCGAATTAAAACTGTGATAAACTTGGGCATTAAGCTCCAAGCACCACATAAATCATTAAGAAAAAAAATTGGCATGCTTTGGATGAACTACATAAGAACATCTGAGGCAGATGCTGTTCCCAGGATGCCAGAACAAAGCTCTATCGTTACAAATGTGCAAAACATCTTTAAACCAAACAAAGCAACAAAATACGGCAATTCTGCTTCCAGTTCCCCTGACAGCTCACAGTGCAGCCTGGGAGCACGGACACTGTAGCCCTTCAAAATCCCACAGGTTTCAAACAGGCAAAAGGAAAGAAGAACATATGTATGTCTTGGTGTATAATTATGAATTATGCCTTTATGTTTATGCACAACTGGTTAAAAAGATTTTCTAACCAATAAATAAACCAATTATCTACCTGTTCTCTTGACGCCTATTGCCAGAGTTATTCAAACACATCTTTATTACTAACTAGAAAAGGGAGGAAGGTATCACAGCAAATTCACTGATAAAGACTTAATGTTTGAACTGAGATGCAGTGGCAAAAATTACTGCCCGCCAGCTCATCCCTGGCCAATGATGGCAAGATCAGCACTAGAAATTATAATGGTGGCTTTCAGTCGGTAAAGGGTAAATCAATACCACGTCTAGAGGGGAAAATAAATTGTACAGCTGAATATTGGTGTGTTCGATGCTACTAATTATTTAGTTGTGAAGCTAGAAGTAATTAGGATAACTTATTCCTTTAAGAAGGAGAAACACTATGCAGTATTCATGAAAGATTGATTGCACAACGTTGCTGTACACTGTTAGAAATACAACTTTTCTATTCTAGCTTAAGCACACAAAATCTATCTAGTCTTTAAAAGAGGATCTTCTTTGATAGGCAAACAGATAACGAGGCAATAGATTCCTCAAACTCATTCACAGCCAGGCATCTTACTTAAAATAGCTTTCAGATGTGCCAGTGAAGTGAAATAGTTAACATAAAAGCTTCATGCTGAATAATAACTGGTCATGCTGCAAAATAAATAAGTAAAATTAAAAAGCCCATAAATCAAAGAGGAAATTTTAATTGTTAGCTTAGAATTACTTACAACAGAGAACATACAGACATCACATCTTCTACCATCCTAAGACAAATAAGACAAAGAAAAGAGAGACAGACAGAAGGAACTGACAAAAAAGATAAACCTACAAATACTCTGTTAATGTTAATGTGTTAAGGCGATCTGATCATGCATATTTTCTACCTGTATGATCTTAACCCCTACTGTTTATTGTGAAATACATGGAAAGAAAAAAAAAATTCATCAAGTCCTTCAATATTTTCAAATTCAGTGCCGTACTTTTGACACACTTTCATCTTACAAAACACATTTTTCAAAGCCGATGCCTCTGAGTTATGTTCATTTCAACACACAACCGTTCCTGCCTTCCCTGATGGTTGCCACCTGCTTTCTTTTCAAAACACAGTATTTCTTATTACATGGAATGTAAAACTGTTCTTGAATGGCAGCTAAGCTTAAGGAAAGAGCAGAGTTATACAAGGTTTATTCATGTCTCCTGACTTGTTACGACAGTACAGAAAAAGCTACTTGGCCATTTCAAATCATTTACCTAAGTCAAGAAAGAAAATGACATTTCTTTAAATCTTGTCGATTTTGGCTCTCATTGAGACCTAACGTTGTGTTCTGACAGAACAAATTGATTGCCCCAAACCCAGAAACAAACTCTGCCAAACAATTAAGGCTAAGAAAAGTTTTCATCCAGTTACAAGCTTGGCAGCTTCAGCTCGGTTCTTCTCACGCGCAATTCTCTTGAAAGCTGGCACCTTGCGCTTCTAAACAAGGCCTCCAACCATCCAGCAGCAGTTTTGAGAGCAATGTCTGTACAAGCCACTTATTTTTACCCATCACTAGAAGCAGGCACTCGGGAGGCATCAGCTGCTCTTTGTTCGATATCATCTGAGCAGTATGATCTATCTCTGAACAGCTCAGCACTTAGCTATATGACCAGAGGGTAATTTGCACAGAGCGGACATCTCTTCTAAAAATCTCTTTTCCCATGGAGGTCAATGTTTAGGCTGCTGCAGGTTTCATTCAAGAATTGAAACTGATTGTTTTTATTGATTTAACACAGGTAAGACCTAGCATATGGCACAGATTCCAAGCAGTGCAAGCTTAGCAACGGCTTTAACTCATGCCTGGCTTCCTCGCCTGCCATAGGTCTAATCTAGAAATGTCTTTCCATATGAGGAACACATTTTCAAACTGGTCCACAGAGTTCTACTTGCACCCCTCAATTGTGCTAATAAAAACTCCTGGCTTTGCAAAATTGTCCATTAATTAGGTTTTAGAAGTCCTGGTATATTACAGTATCATTTCCTAATTCAAACACCCTCCTTTCTGCCCCTTGGAGCTGAAGTGTTTTGCACTGGCTTCTCTCTCCTGCCCCACCACGGGAGCATTGCCAAGGAGCGTCCTACACCCCATCTCCGTACACGGCCAGGGGTTCTTCTCCGGACAGGAGGAGCCATGCCGAGAGCCCTTTCCAGAGAGAAGCGAGACCAGAGACAGACAAATAAAGCCACTGTTTCCCCCGGCATCCCCCAACAAGCCTTAGGCTGATTTTCTTCTAGAAAGCATTACGGCTGCAGGCTGTACTGTATATTAATATGCAGATCCTCCTCTTTGTTAGAAACCACTTGCAAAAGTAGGTTACAGAGGTGCAGCAAGCAGACACGTAACACGAGGCAGTGGAAGCGGTCCCAAGCAAGGGCTGGGAATTCCTGAAAACCTCCTGACCTAAGAACCTGTAAGCCCTGCTCTCGAGGAGTTTAATTTCTTCCACCGTGACAAAGAGCAGCAATAAACTCTCTGGCTGTAGGACAGGGCTTTCCATGATGCATTTTCCCAAGGATGGATGTGGTTTAGCAAACTCTTTGTGAACTCATGTGGTCCCTAAATTAACAACTTTGGAACTGATTGCAATATTCATAGCAGATGGATGGACCCCAGAGGTTTATACTGGGGGTCTGTCAACTCCACTGCAGCTACTGGCAGACAGAAGGAGACTGTGGCTGGCAGCAAATATCAGACTTAGGGATCTGGTGATATTAAAATTCCCCTCTCTTGCTCTGTACCTCTCCAGTAAGATTCAAACTGTTCCTCTCTTGCAGTCAGACTTCTAAGTCTTCTTGGTTTTGACCAAACGAGTTTGGACTGCAGACTTGGAAAATGTGTCAGCTTAGCATGCATCTTCCTTCCCACCTTAATTTCTGCTAAATTTCAGGTATACCTCAAAGAAAAGCAAAATCAGACAAAACAGGCTCCTCCCTCAAAAAACAACTCAACTATACAGTGGTCTATATTTTCCATAAGCGACAAATACCCCTAAAAAGACAAAAAATAAAAAAAAGGCAGAGACTTTCTCAAATCTGGCAAGGGACGTGATTCAGAAGCCTAGAGGGCAGCAGGCTGCTCAGAAAACCTAAATAATCTCCACCTCACCCCGTAAGGGAGGTCATCTTTTGTATTGTTTTATATTAACTGTGTTATCTTCAAGTTGCCAGGCTTTTTGAATTTTTAGTCACATTTTTGTTAGCTAGCTGAAACATTTAAACCATCAAGGACATGCACTGACATACTTTCCTCTAGATACACGTGGGATATCAATTTCAGATAAACGGGATATAAACTTACTGATTACCAACTCAAAACAGCCATGTCTGAACAGATAAGGTAACATGCAACCCAGTACGTTAACCATGGAATCAATGCAAGGGTGGTTGGGCACTGGGGTGGGTTGCCCAGGGAGGTGGTGGAGTCACCGTCCCTGGGGCTGTTTAAGGAAAGGTTGGATGTGGTACTTAGGGACATGGTTTAGTGGGTAATAGGTGGTGGGGGGACGGTTGGACTGGATGATCCTTGAGGTCTCTTCCAACCTTAATGATTCTGTGATTCTATGATTGAGGTTTTGAATCAAATATCTAAATACAAGCAGCTAGAAAATTGATCCTGCAATTTGTCAGCTATGTCTAAAAGTTGGGTATTTCCCTACCATGTAGCAGTCTACGAGATGTAAATCCTTCTGCAGAATTGTGAGCTCTTTCACAGAAAGGAAATTTTTCACATTTTTTAGTCTTGTATTTAAAAAAAAATATATTTCAATACTGCACTCTTTTGTTTCAGGTTATTTTCTTGTAAATACCATACGTCACTGGATAACACCATCTTCCTGCTGTGTGCAATGGGAGATCTGTCATTACCTTGCTATTTTGCATCCCACTCTCAAAAACTATGATTCACAAAATACCATTTACTGGTGTGACTACTTCATCCGTCTTAAACACTACCAAATTCCCAAGATGAGGTCACAGAAAATCTGGCACAAAATTGATAAATTTTGGACTTAATCAGATTCAAAGCTACACTGAACCCCGAGACTCCAAAAATCCAATTGCCAGTCCAGTGGCCTAATCTGGCTTGATTTGCCCTGGTTCTCTCCTTCAGTTTGGAAACATCAAGCTATTGAGGAAACGGGTTGAGTTTCCCCAGCATGAATCCAGTTGTGTAGCTACCAACACTCAACAGCATCTTCTTTTCTCTATTCAAATATAAACCGAGCTAAGGGGTAGGAATGTGCTGCTTTACGCTAGAAACATCTGTGCCCTTTAACTTACGTTTTTAGTGGCGTCTTCTTCTTTTTTGCAGGTTTATTCAAGCTGTCTCCTTCAGTTCCGTTTGTTTCGTTGGCACTGGCTGGTATCTCAAAGGAAGCTGGCGATTTAGAGGGTGAGCTGGCTATCTTAGAAGACGACTTGAAAGGGTCAATAGAGTCCTCACACATGTCTGGCTCAAAACTGTACGTTTGTTGAGGCAGTTTGGGCGATTCTTGCATTTTTGTACTAGATGAGAATGGGTTAAAATTGGGATCATCCCACTTGTCAATATCAAAGGTGTAAGAGCCTTTGGTGATGGGGATTTCGTTTGGATCAGTGGGTGACTTGGTCGGTGTGGTTGGAGCATTGTCAAGCTTTTCCACTGACTTTTTAGTCTTTGGCCTCCGTAGTGGCATTTTAGCACCAGGCTTTTTACCTGCTTTTTTGAGAGGAGGAGTACTCTCCTGCTGGTCTTCACTCACCCCTTTTTCTTCAGAATAATCAAACTCCAGCCTCACCGCAACGCCTTTGACTGGAGGATCTTCTTGTCCTCCCGTGTCAGGCGGAGTCACCTCCACAGCCTCCGGCGCCGTTGTAAGAGGTAGCGTTTTCTTATTGGCAGGGGGAGAGTTTTGCACTTTGCTGCCTCCAGTGCTAAATGCACTAATCCCTTCAAAACTGTCTGGATCCAACGGGTAGGATCCTTCAGGCACAGGTGGGGCCTCCTGTTTCTCAGCAGAGATTTTAGAAGGTTCAGTACATTCGGGCTTTACAGAGTCAGCCTTTGCTTCAGACACCAGTTTATCCTCACCTGGGGCACAAGCTGTTTGGCCAAGGTCAGACGGTTCTTGTGGCGTTTCCTTCACCGGTGGAGCATCCAGAGATTTTTTTGCTGACTGCTTCTTTTTTAAGGAAGCTGGTCTGGATTTCTTTGTTCTCTTAAGGGTACTAGAAGCACTACTTGAGCCAGTACCGTACACATCTGCTGCCGGTGCTAACGTCTCGCTATTGCCAAGATAAGATGCTCCATCAAAATCACTTGCTTGCAAGCTAAGAGATCGAGACAATGTAGATTTGGAAACTGGAACTGAATCAGTAGATTTTCTTCGAACATTCGCTTTGGGATCACGATTCTTTGATTCCGGAGAGCTCGGTCCTAAGGCATGGAGAGAATCAACCAACTCAATGTTATCAAAGTCCAAGTTGTAAGTTCCACTGCTGGCTATTGGCTTGTCCTCATCAAAGACAGTGGAAAAAGAATGGGAAGGGGGACGGAAAGGGCTTTCTTCAACTGATTCACTGTGTGACACATCAGTTACGGGTACGGTTTCTGAACATAATCCTGTGGGAACAAACAGAAAACTCTGTGAATTTTAAACACATTTTTGAAACTGGAGCTTAATAATTTTTACTATAATATAATATTACTCAAATTGACTAAACAATACAGTAAACTCCCTGTAAATTGACGGGTGCTTCAGCAATTACATGCTGATCTTAAGTTTTGTTTCCCATGTGTTATTTTTACCAGTTCCCCAGAAGAACACGGCTTCCTCCCCCCAACCCATCGGTGCTGCTCCTCTCTCTGCCCCCAGCAGTCAGTACACTCCACTCTGACCTCACAATTCCAAGTTTATAATGAGATGTGAATCACTGCGAATTTATATGAAATAAACTATGGTAAAGGTAAGAACTTTAGTCAATCAGAGAACTGTACAGTTCTCAGTCAAAAATCTTCCTTAAAAAAGACTGCTAGAAGCTCCCTACAAATTATTTAAAACTGATTTCTCAAAGTGTAAATCTAACTCATAGATAAAAAGAAAATTTTATAGAGAGAATTATATGATAAAACTGTTAAAATGAGCAGCTTTTCACTGTAATTAAAGATTTCCTTATTGAATGGAGTCCTAAAAAGACTTCTAGAAGTCTCTTGACTTGGGATATAACATCTAGATTGGACAAAATAGGAAAATATACAGTGCATATTGAAAAGAGAAAATACGTAGATAGGAAAGGGTTAAGGACATGGTCCTTTCTGCCTTCCAGTTCATGAAAGTTCATCACTAAAATGTTTTACAAAAATATGGTTTGTTCCTGCTGTCATTGTACTTCTCCTCAACCCAATGTAACACAGACACCTCCGTCTACGTGTGTGTGTCCCAGTCAGGGTATGGGAGACCTGGGTAGTTTCTCTCCAGCCCGCAGCTTGGGCTGGGGTGACACAGCTCTGAGCTCTCATGGATACTTACTGGAGCAAAATGTGACGGTCTTTCCTATTGAAGCAAGGCAACAAGAGCAAGCACTGGATTCTGCACGTGGGCAGGGGCAGCCCTGGCTGTACAGCCAGCCTGGGGGGGAGATGCTGGACCCAGCCATGCTGAAAGTGATCTGGTGGTCCTGGACGACGGCAAGTTGACCATGAGCCAACAGTGTGCCCAGGCTGCCAGGAAGGGCTACCATGTCCTGGGGGGCACCAAGCCCGGCATTGCCAGCCGGGCCAGGGACGGGATGGTCCCACTCTGCCCTGCGCTGGGGCGGCCTCACCTCCAGTGCTGGGGGCAGGTTTGGGCGCCACAGCACAAAAAGGACATAAAGCTGTTGGGGAGTGTCCAGAGG
>VWZZ01002583.1:185083-210655 GCA_013399095.1 Psophia crepitans
AGGCTCCCCAGGACAGTGGTCACTGCCCCGAGCTGGGCTGAGTTCAAGCAGCGTTTGGTCAACGCTCTCAGTCATCTGCTGTGATGGGGCTGGGCCTGTGTGGGGCCAGGGGTTGGACTGATGGTCCCTGTGGGTCCTTCCACCTCGGGAGATTCTGTGATTCTATGAACATTTTTCATGTTGTCAATTTTTTTAATTATGCAATTATAAAGAAAAACAGTCAAACAAAACCAAATGTTTTTCTCATCCTTAAATGATTTCAGAGAAATTTCTACACCTCTTTTTCATCCTAATCTTGACATATTTTGCCAAATAATTCCCATTTTGCCCGGTTACATTCATTAACATTGTCCATAAAAGCCATACAGACAGAGAATCAATAATTGCTTTTAGTTAGAAGCTATGAGTGGATTAAGAACAGAAAAAACAGTTTTTCTTTGTTTCAGAGGAAATTGTGTATGTCTGCTTAGAGATTACAAGAATTATTATTTATGGCTGCAGAGGACAGAAGAGATTTAAGGAAACTGGACACACTTCCCAAAGCGGTACCTGAGGCTGGCACCACCTATTTCAAGGGATTGTCACAGCAATCACAACTACACAGTTTCTCTTTTAAGACTGTGGAATTTTATTAAGTTACATCAATTAATATTTCAATGTGGTTTTCTGCTAAACGCACGCTGATAATGCGGCAGTACTTCAGGGCGGTTTATTTTTCTCCTTCATCTCCACTGGTTTGGGCTTGGTTTCAGCCTGGCTGAGAGCTCATTAATTAGACTTGATTTGCCAGCCGAGCTGGTGCTCACTTCACACACCCATCACTTCCTGACACTGATGGCACCGCTGTTAAGGGCACTCAAAAGTGCCATAAAACTCCAGCACTAGGCTAATCTGTACATTTTACACGGACGACACTTAAGGGGAATACATTGCAACATACGCTGGCGTAGCTCTAATACGTCAGCAGCATACAAATGTAGGTCAGCTTGAAATCAAGGGGGATCTGAACAAGAAGTCGTCTGCAATTACGCATCATTTTCATTCCAGCGTGCGCCAAAGGCCTCAACAGGATTGAGGCCCCTTGTTCAAAGTCAGTATAAACATGCATTTAAACAAAATAAAATAAAATAAAATAAAATCAAGCGATGCCCTGCAGGGCTTGGACTGTAAACAACAGGCATGGTAGGGCTGAGGTTAGGGATGCATCACAGCAGCAAAGAGAAGCTTTCCAGCTACTCCAAGCAAAACAGTATTCCTATTTGGTGTGCTCCACATCGTGCAGGGCTTTAATCTTCTTTAACTGCCTATTTCACAACTCCCTCCTAATCAAATCCTTTACTTGCAGTACAGATTTGTGTAGTGTCGCTCCACTCGCTACTGTGACTTTTTTTTTTTGTGGTTTCTTAATGACACAATAAGTGAAACTGTCTCAGAAACCAGGGCTTTTGGTAGAAGTGAAACGCTGCCGTCAGACTCTTCTGGCATTACAGCAGAACTGGCTCCGTGCTAGTCACAGCAGAAATGATGGGGAGGAAGACAGATCGGTACTCACTGTTGCAAAGGAACACGGCTTTATTACTACAAAGAGACAGGAAGACCTGACATTAACAGCATTAACTCCAGAGAGCAGTGCCGTTTGTCCCTTTACATCACAGAATTATGCGGATCAGTATTACTAATCACAGTATTGTATTAAAATGCAATTTGATGGGAAAGGAACATACTACAACACAAACTATTACAACACAAGCTATGAAAATTAAGGCAAGACTTGCCCTAGAGAGGCCAGCACAAGGTTTTAAATAAGGTTTCTGCCTTTTATTGGCACTGACAGTCACCCACAATTTATACTGGTAAGAGCTGCCCACAAGTAGATATGAAATTTTATAAAGCCTTCCAAGAAGACGAGTGATAGCAGGGAAGGCTACATTGCCATAAAACCAGCCAATTTCCCAGAAAAAACCGTCCCATTTCATGCATTAAAAAAGAAGGTCCAAGTTCTGCTCGTTCCACAAGGAAATTTCTCTGATTTCAGATTAATTTTGCCTGGATCAGATATGAAAAACCTCTAAATGAGAGCTCCATGGCATTTTTACCCGTTACCTCTTATGGCAGAAGCAGAAGTGCTGGAAAGGTAAGACTGTTTACAGAAACAAACAAGACATTTCCATTGTTAGAATCAACAGAAACAAACAAACAAAAAAAACCCAACCCCATTTCTAGTCAACTACAGAAATCTTTTTTTTGTACATTACAAAATACCACGATTCTGATGGCACTTGAGATGCTAGTAAAGCTTCTATGTCCCACAAGAACAGCGAGGTAGACACATACCTCGCTTAACTCAGCCTTCTTTAAATAAAGACCCATAAGTGATGTGAGCAGTAACCAATCCCACGCCTGTGGTCTGGACTGCCAACTGATGAGGATGAAATTCAATAAGGGCAAGTGTAGGGTCTTGCACCTGGGAAAGAAGAATCCCATGTGCCGGTATAGGTTGGGGACTGACCCGCTGGAGAGCAGTGTAGGGGAAAGGGACCTGGGGGTCCTGGTGGATGGAGGGATGACCATGAGCCAGCAATGTGCCCTGGTGGCCAGGAAGGCCAATGGCATCCTGGGGTGCATTAGAAGGGCTGCGGTCAGTAGGTCGAGGCAGGTCCTCCTCCCCCTCTATTCTGCTTTGGTGAGGCTGCATCTGGAATATTGCGTCCAGTTCTGGGCCCCTCAGCTNGGGTCCAAGCTGGAGCACAGGAGGTTCCAGGTTAAGACAAGGAAAAACTTTTTCACTGTGAGGGTGACAAGAGCACTGGAACAGGCTGCCCAGAGAGGTTGTGGAGTCTCCTTCTATGGAGACATTCAAAACCCAACTGGATGTGTTCCCGTGTGATGTGCTCTAGGTGGTCCTGCCTTGGCAGGGGGGGGTTGGACTAGATGATCTTTAGAGGTCCCTTCCAACCTCTATGATTCTGTGATCACCGATCTCTTCCTCACGTGCGGAGCTCTCCATGCCTCTGAGTGCTGCGCTACCCTGGGGCATCCCCCGCCACAGCGGTGTGCTCTCCAGGGATGTGTTTCCAAAACAAACATTTCCAAAAATGAAACTTTGGAACTTCAGATTTGTTTTAAAGATATTTTAAAGAAGAAAATGAAATATCAGCTATAAGCTTATTAAATCTAAATCTGAATTATTTCTTTATAAATAATCAAAATAGAGTAAGGGGCTAGAACATACAATGTAGCTATTTTAAAATATTTTTCTCTTCAAACTACAACAAATTCTTCTAGTGGTGGAGCTGCACTGTGTGCTAGGACATTTAAAAAAGGGGGAAACCCAACACGCTGAAAATAGGCTTTAACACTGCTGAGCTGCAAACAAAATGAAACACTATTTTGAAAGGCTTAGAAGCAAATTTAACCAGATCTAATAAAGCAAATACAGAAGAAATTAAATCCTAGTTCTGTTTTCTAGAGAAAAGCAAAGACAAACCCTTGGAACATGCATACAGCATGCACCCACGTACTCTGTTATAATGAAATAACCCAGGAGAAAAGAACATTTTGCCGAAAGCACATAGGAATTGGAATTACCTAATACTAGAAATTCTGAAACACAGCTTATTTCAAGTTCCTGCTTGTTATGAGATGCCTTTGAAGTTAGGAAATCAAGTAGTAGTGCTTTTTAAAAAACATCTGTAAAAATACTTTTGTCATTCTGAGAGAAAATGTATATAAAATTTATTTTCCATTTTTCTACTTCAGGCTTCAAGAGGAAAAACACTGAAGTTGAATGTTTTCCACACCAAAAATTCAGTTTGTTTTTGTCTGGGTCACCATCTTGCTACTGGAAAGCCTGACCTCCATTTCCCTGGCACAAGAAGGACCTGAATATAGGTCTCCTACATCCTGATCGGCAGCTGTAATGAATAGAGGGGACTCCAGCTCTTCCCCTGAATTCCTTAATTAGTTGAGGGAGGTGGTGAGGAGGGCAGAAGAAATGCCCCTGCCTAGGCAGGAATGCCTGGCCAGAAACAGGGTATTTTTTTTATAATTTGTAATGCTAACAAAATAATAAAAACAATAAAAAGCACCCTCAAAGTCATTTGCCTCGAGAGTATAACCCATGCTCCCCACAAGAAACGGAGTATTTACGGAGGAACGGGAGGGCTCCTTAGTGACACTTTCTGGGGTTCAGCAGTGGCTTCCATATGAGCTCCATTACTCCTCCTCCTCTCCAGACTCGCCCGCAGACTGACTCCCCTCTTTTGCTCTACTACTGATGGACTGGAGCCATGCAGCAGGTTTTACCCCACCAGGAGCTGGCAGAAACCCAGGATGAGTCTAGCTATACTTCACTTTCATCGTATTTATTAAGCTAGTGTTGAAGTCAACCTAATTAAAAACTCTCCTCTTGGCTTTCCAGCAGTGGGGTCCAGCTGTTGCGCTAATGATACCACGCAGCACAACTGCAGCTGTCTGCATCAGTAATTATTGTCAGATATAGATGAAATAATCCTTTTAACACTTACTAGGCTTCCTCCTTCCATGCAAACACACGCTCCGTCACCAAGCCCCCGTAGAAGACAAAGCCATGCAGCCGGTGAACCAGACACCCAGCTGGACATTGCTGCCTGTCCCTGTGTGCCTGCCAGGCTCTCCGGTTGCCCGTATTCCTTACTCCTTTCTTACTGAAACCTATTTATTTAGCCGTATGGTACCAACGAGGAACTCTGCTTCAACTGCCCATAACCCCCGAGGAAGGGACTCATTCTTTGTGTGCAGCCACACGCACAACCGATGCGGTAAGTAAACTACACGATAGCTGTTCCTCACGCTGTTTAGAAAGCACAAAACGTTCGGCTGTTTGCATTTCTGAAGAAGCACGCAAACACCTAAGCTATGGTCGTAGTATTACTAATTCCTTCTAAAGATTTCCAAAACAAACGAGCGCTTTGTGTTGCCCTCCTACATTTGAATTTTTTCTGCATTACACATCTTCCTTCCCCTGTTGTATAACTGCATTTTACATGATTTTGGAATGCTGAACATAGCGCTGTTAGTTTGTGGTAACTTGCCACCCGTGGACAAATCTTACTTGCAAATGAAATGTTTTCACCTCTGCCGTCCAATGGCCTTCAGTACAGCTCACACTGGCTGTGAATAGATATATTCAGTTTCCTATCTTTCTTCAGAAATATCTGAAAGAAAGGAGGGGGGGATCTGGGACGTAGGGAGAAAAGAATCACGTGTGCCAGGGAAGCACATGTGTAATCAAGGGTTTGAAGATAATCTGCTGCGGTAATTAAAACCACACTCCGGTCCTGTTTAGCATATGCGTTCTTTTGTTCTCTCAGCACTTATTTTGTAATCATGAGGCAACAAAAGATTAGAAAAGGGAAAGAAGATGGAGAGTGAGTAACATTGTTTGCTACAGTGAAGAGGGAACTCTAACAGCACAAAAGAAAGAGTGCCGGCATGCCTCAGTATTTAATTTTTATTTTGTGGAATCAGTTTGTAGAACATCTTTTTAGCTTCTTAGAAACTCGTATAATAATACATGATCTTAAAGAGCATTCCTTACTGCATAACTCCCAGGAATGTTAGGAGGCTCAAGACATCTTCAAGAGTAATTTGTCACTTTTCTGAAGGTTTAAATCAAAGCCCGGCAGTCTCCACAACACACGCAGTGCTTTGCCCACTGCCAAACACAGCCGCTTCTGCGGGGGAAACGGGAGCTTTAAGACTGTCCGGCAATGCAGTACATCTTTCCAAACGAAATACAAGGCAGCTTCAGTCTGCTTAGAGGAAAATTACCTTCATACAATTTAGCCAGGTGAGCAAGATGACTCGACTTTCAGATGGGAAAGAAGACAGCATAATGGGGAATTCAATCTCAAATTGTTGAGCTGTCATCTGACAGCCCAAACAAAGCTATTTTGGGCTAATAGAGCGCTTTCTGCTCCCTCATATTCCATTACTCAATTTGGAGAACAAAGAACAGTTTTTTTGGGGGAAATGTTTTCTTTGTTTTTCTAAAGAGAATATTCCCTTTTTAAAGGTTACTTTGCCAGTGTGTACCAAATTTTACGTACGTATATTATACGTACATTCACACATTCCTCGTATTCTCTACCATAGAGTCACACTGTACCATAGAGCTAATATAAATACTTTTATTGTTCTATGAGTTTTTTGTCTACTGTCTGTTTCAGCTGATAATATGTTTGAAAATAACATTTAGTTAATGGTCACTGTTACTAGTGCTCACCCAGGTACCTGCATCTGTATCTCATACCTCATTCTTTCTACTCATCTGACTCTGTCAAAATCCTACCATTCTGAGAGGAGGGAATGAAGTTTGATTCGAAAGGAAGAAAGTTTTTTCTAGAAAACACCTCTTTTGTTATTTGTCAAATGTTACAGACAAATTCCCGAACACTTTATTCCAGGAGGTGACAGGGTTTTCCCTCACAGCGTGGATCAGGCCCAGCATTCATGAACTAATCTTCCAGGAAACATTTTATTAGCATCGATTCCTTGCCTGTGCTAACACCAACACCTCCCTGCAGCTTCACCTTCCTCAGCAACCTGTCCCACTCCTTACATGCTCGTTACCTGTGTCTTCCAAGGGCAGCTGGGGTTTTATGTCTTGTTCTGCTAGTTCTGCTACAACCGCTGCTGCTGCCGCCGCTTCGGGGGGAGGCTGTGGAGGTGACGGTGGTGCCTTTACCGGTGTAGTGGACTCCGGGGTCTCAAATGCTTCTTCAGAGTCAGAGCTCCTGGTGAAAATCAAATGAGATACTAGTGAGTAGAGTGAAGATTCGTGTTTGCAGGTCATAGTTGGAAATGCAGGGATAGACCTCAGCTATCAGGCTGCCTCTGCATTTCCCAAAGGAGATTTTACATTGCAGCATGGTTTTCAGAGCACAGTATCATGGCTGTGGTCTTTTTGATACGTAAGTATTTATGTCACTTAAGGCTTCTTTGTGTTACAAAAGTGAACACACACTTGGAAGTAGATCCATCCGGCAAAGCCTGCTTTCCAGTGTGAAGGAGGCTCAGCCACACAAACACCACCACTGACCCCCCGTGCTAGTTTCTAAAACTCTCCTTGGCACAAGCACACCTTAATTAACTAAAAAAATAAAAAGGATCTTCTCAAGAGATTTCACAGCTTCATTATAAAACCCATCCAAAATAGCCTCAAATTTCTGTGTGTGTATTCCTACAGGTGAGAAAGCAGGTGTGGAGATACCTGAGGTGCAGCAAATCCTTGTGCCCCCTGCTCCCACGGAAATGCTACATTCTATTTTTACCAGAATTTTACCATAGCCCCTTTCAAACAGTAATCATACAGCTTTGTTACACAAGGTAAGACAACGCATGGAGTCCCGGTATTAATAATAACCTTCTAGCACCATAGAATCATAGAATCATAGAATCATTAAGGTTGGAAGAGACCTCAAGGATCATCCAGGCCAACCGTCCCACCACCACCTATTAACCACTAAACCACGTCCCTAAGTACCACATCCAACCTTTCCTTAAACCCCCCCAGGGACGGTGACTCCACCACCTCCCTGGGCAACCCGTTCCAATGCCCGACCACCCTTTCCGAGAAGAAATTTCTCCTCATCTCCAACCTGAACCTCCCCTGGCGCAACTTGCAGCCGTTCCCTCTTGTCCTGTCACTAGTTATTTGTGAGAAGAGGCCAACCCCCAGCTCACCACAACTTCCTTTCAGGTACCATGTGCTCACAGACACAAAAATTCAGCCAGACACTAGCACCACCCAAAAATGGAGCCAATCAAATGAAACACGAGCTTGAAAGGCAACAACGGTACGGAATGATGGGCAACCTCAACATTGAGTGAAGACCTAAACAGCACAAGGACGCACAATTTGCTCTTACAGCAGTACAGCCTTAGGAAACTGTCCTTCTAGATCTGAAAACTACAGATCTTATTTGTTTGCAAACCAAAATGAGACCAAATTTTAGCATTTCTTCTTGAAGCCTTTTTTTGGGGGAGAAGGAATGCAGTAACAATAGTGTCTTATCCATATGCACTGAACGTGCGTTCAATAAGTGTTTCTGTTGGTCAGATGCAGATTTTTACTGCTGGTCATAGAATCACAGAATCATTAAGGTTAGAAGAGACCTCCAGGATCATCTAGTCCAACTGTCCCCCCACCACCTATTACTCACTAAACCATGTCCCTAAGTACCACATCCAGCCTTTCTTTAAACACCCCCAGGGACGGGGACGTATGAGGATTTCCTAAAGGACAGGACCAATTTGCCTATTTCCAGTGATTCTTTGCATGGCTGCAGTCTCCACTGCTCCTCACGGCTGTCCGCACCCCACATGCCAGTGCAACGGGGCCAAAATTTGCCATGAAATGAAACGCCATTTCATCCCCCAGAAGCACTCTACAAGCTGTCCTGAACAGAGGGCTCTTCTCACTTTGTTCCAGCTAAAAGATAACTCTGAGCTGCCAGATTCTGTTTGGTTTCTCAAAGTTCACGATTATTTTCAGCAGCTCCATGTCAGGAAAAGGACAAGCACGGAATTTGCATTTGATTACATTTGCCTAAATCTATCGCAGCATGAAGCCTTCGGCGAGCTGGGGAAGCAAAGACCCCGCTGTCACCCCTGACAGCTTGAGGAGCAGAGCGGACCCGATCCTCCCCAGCTGCCCCTGCAGAACCCCAGTGAGAGCTCCCACCTCCTCGCACACCGTCAGGGCACACGGCCCGGCGTCGAGCCCTGGCTCATCACCTCTACTCCTGTGCAGAGCAAAAGGATTTCTACTAGCTAATAGCTTTGGATGTTTGCCTTACTTGGGGATTTCTGGAGATTTTTTTTTTTTTATCCCTAAACTTATGTCACTGCCTGGGGAACTGCTCAAAAATAGTGTGCCTGGCTTTTGATGCTGCAGCTTCTCAAAATACCTTCTTTGTGTCACTGCTTAAACCATACCCATTCATCAGGCCACAGAACAGTCCAATTGGAAGAGACAGGCTGCAGGATTTTAAATGACATCCCTTCAAAGATGCACCACCACGTTTTACGTTCAAAATATTTTAAGCTTCAGAATGGCTGCAAACAAAGGGCTTCTGTAAATAAAGCTGCACAATAGGTATTGAACGAACTAACGCTTTCTCCTCCTTCCACAGAGCTGCTGCAGGAAACTTTTAAATTGAAGAATCAAAGAGAAGCAGAGTTGTGTGATATTTTCCCAGCGGAGAAATATTTCTTGTGTCATAAAAATAAACCTAGAAAGTTATCATCTAAACGAAAAAACTGAAAGGTAATTCATCTCTCTCAGGCTTTCACAGAATTCTTTATTGTGCTGTACTTAATTAATGTTTTACTGTCTTCAGTGTGAACTCAAAGTGTTGCTCTGTAACACTCAAACAATAACATTTAGACTCCTTTTTTCCAAACTGTACAGCACATGTAACATCTATGGTAAATACACAGATGTATGCAATGTAACTGAAACGGGAAAAACCCCTCTATTTTCACGTCCTAGTCATATCTGTAACTGCTTTGTTAAACAGGCTTGATGGAGCAGCTCTGCAGCCTCCTTTATTTAAACGACGGAAAGACTCTGCGCATGTTTATCTCCCTTTGAAACGTGCTACCTTTTTTTCCTGGGTCTCTTCCTTGGCTGATGTGGGCACGGGCATTCGAAGTAAAGAGAAATGTCTGTTGTTTTCTGTTCACTCTATGAGCTTCCACACTGGAGAACGTCCAGAGTCCATGGAAGTCCATGGACAGGCAGTTGTGCCTGAGCCCCAGCACCAGGCTTTGTTTTGCTAATATTTAATAATCCCCAAAAGATTCTGATGCAATACTCCTAATTTTCAGCTGCTCCCCTCAGTGTAATCAAGTAAGTGTAATCAAGTAGGAACTGTCTTAACCATAATCCAAACGCTGTTGAGTTTGCTATGAGAGCTCGCAAAATACAGAATTTAACAAAGAAATATGAAGGGAAGCTGAATACCAAAAAAATGTTCTTTGTCATAGCCTGGGATCTGGGAGAGAGCATAAAGCCTGGAAGCACATACCAGGTCTACGCTCCAAGGTCTACATTCCATATATCCTGGAAAAATCAGATCCTGTGTTCAGTTTTCCTTAGTGAAAATGCGGATGGCCTCTCTTGCACAGGATATTTTTAAAACTACAGCCCGACTTTCAAACTGCAAGAAAACATTTTCCCAGAACAGGATTTCCTGTGAAAAGGAAATTACATACTTCAGCCAGTTCTGTTCATAATGTCTCTTCTCTGAGAAATACATGGAATACCCAGCAAGAAAATAATGCTGGTGTGAAGTTCATGGTGTAACACAGATTGCCAAATTGTGATACGCCGTGAGAATCGGCACCGATTCAAAGCTGCGCACGGAGCAGCCACCACGGATCCAGCTGCGCGCAGGCTCTCACGAAAGGAAGAGCCCTTGTATCATCTCCAATATTATTCTGAAGCTCCAGCCAAGGATGAGGCAGGGTAAGATGGGATTCATGGAGTTTAGAGATAAACTCCTTTGCTGGTCCCAGATGATAATGTTGTGGAGATGTGGCGTGCAAGTGCAGAGTCCAAGTCTGCAGGACTAGTTTGTGGGGCAGCGATGAAGTAAAAGCTACAGGAAGGAACATACATTCATGTGTCCCTTCAGCCAGCTTGGGAAACCAGTGGGAGTTTGTCTCGATAGCCTTTGTCATGTTTTTCCATCTGTATCCTTTGGGTTTTGTACATAACAGGGGAAAAAGCACAGACTGTAGAAGCTACAAAGTGATTAGATGACAGTAACTGAATACAAAATGACCAGAAATATTCTTCTAGTCCATCTCTTTCACCTCCCTTCTCCAAAGATACTGGTAAACATAAATGTAACACAGAGAGATAAGGAAGAACTGAGAAATGCAAGACTCATGCTAGACCAATACAACTCTGGCAACACCACCTCACCTTCTGGAGCAGGAGCACTCCCACCCTCACCTGGGAGCTTTGAGGTCTTGCCCAGCCTGCTAGAGAAACCTCCAGAGGAAATACAGAAGGGACTCACCAAGGCTGACTTTTCTTCACCTTTGGCCTAGCTGAAATCCAGCCTCATACATTACATTACCTATTTTTAGAAGCCACAGATGCTTATAATTTTAAGTCCTCCTGTATTTCAGAATGAAAAATTGCCTTTTTGTCACCGTGGCTGGAAAGCACTCAGTAAGCAAGAACGAGATTTCTTTGTTCCACTGCCTCTCCTCGCTCTTTACCCTCTTCAGGCACGACAGCCATGGAAGCAAGGTCATCTTAGTTGTCACTTGGAAACTCAATTCATTAAAAAGTAGTTTGCAACAGAGCTGTGGCCTTCAGTTGCACCAGGAACCCTGCCATCTGTCTCAGGTTCTTCTCATATTTACACTAACTACAGCAGTATGACCACTGCAAGTGTGCGCTCTGGTTTTACTCCCCAGGCTGTGACAGAAGGACTGAGGTTAGGAGCATCGCTTCTTATGGAGGGGTACAAGGGAGCAAATCTGGAATCCCTTGGCATGTGCCAAGTTACTTCACTTAAAGTCAAACCTATATAAAATTTTTATTTAGTTTATAACCTGCTTCAGGGGAAAAAAAAAATGTAGTTGCATCATTGAGAAGCACTGCCTATGCTGGGAGTGGGGTGAGAGGGATGGAGCCAAAGGAGCTGCTCTCCACCAGCCAGGGTTGTGGAACCACAAGTAACAGCATCAAGGCCGGCTTCAGGGGCATCTGCTCCATCAGAGTAAGGTGAACATCCTCTGTCCACCTCTATAAATATATTTAAACTAGCATATTTTCTTCCAAACTTTGCATTTAGGAAAAAGTATGTTTAATGTGCTTATTAGTGTAACATGTCTCATATTAATTGACATGGCTGTCAGCGATATCACTGATGCCCAGTTAGCACTGCATAAACCCACCCTTCTTGTTGGTACTCAAAACTCTATCCACTAATTGTTTTGTTTCTATGTACTTTTGTTTTATTGACATCAGACCAGAGGTGACAATTTCATTCCCATGGCGTATTTGGAAATATGACATATTGGGGGGAAAAGAAAGTCAAGTAATCTTACAGCATTGTCGTGGTTTTATTCCAGCCATTTGCTGGGCACCACGCAGACGCTCGCTCCGTCCCCCCCATTGGGAAGGGGGAGAGAATCAGAAGGGTGAAAGTGAGAGAACCCGTGGGGTCAGGCACAGACAGTTTAATCCGTGAAGCAGACGCCGCGTGCACAAGCAAAGCAAACCAAGGAATTCATTCCCCACTGCCCACGGCAGGCAGGGCTCAGCCATCCCCAGGACAGCAGGGCTCCGTCACACAGAACAGTGACTTGGGAAGACAAACGCCGTCACTCCCAACGCCGCTGCCCCCCCTTCCTCTTCCCCCAGCCCCTCACAAACCGAGCGTGACGCCATATGGTACGGAATATCCCTTTGGGCATTGGGGTCGGCTGCCCTGTCTGTCCCCTCCCAACTCCCCGCACACCCCCAGCCATCCCGCCGGCGGGGCGGGGCGAGGAGCAGCAAAGGCCTTGGCTCTGTGCAAGCACCGCTCAGCAACAGCAAAAACATCTCTGCACCATCAGCGCTGCTTCCAGCACAAACCCAAAACATGGCCCCGTACCAGCCTCTGTGAAAAAAATTAACTCTTTCTCAGCAGAAACCAGGACAAGCACGCACACCACAACAAGAAAAACCAAACTCTTCTCCATCGCCACCCGAGAGTGCTTGGAGGGTAAAGAAACAAAAGCAAGGGCTCCAAAGGGTTACTGGGGAGCTGCGGTTTAAACATGTGCCCTTTAATTCTGGCGCGTGGGACATTTGGAAACCTACAGACATTGAGGACTGTTTCAGACAATGAGCAATCCCCAGCTGATCAATTTTAACTGGCAAAGATTTCTAAAGTCTTTTCCTGAGAGACAGCTGTACTCCCTGAGGGGGAGGAGACAGAAATGGGCATTTTGTCTTTTCTTCCATCTCATCTTTAGAGCCACATGTTCTTTACAACTGGCTAGAGCTGCAGTTCAAGGGGAAAACGGCTGGCCAAGTGCATCCATCACCTCCGGGCCACATAAATCCATAGCGGAGTTATCTGCAGATCTGTGTGCCTGGGCCTTAAGAATCAAATAACAAATACGAGTGCGCAAGGCATGTGAATCTGTTAGCAGAAGGACATGGCGCAGTGCTCGGTTCCCGTACCGAGATTTCTGGGCACCAGCCGTACTAGCAGGGCTCTGAGATGAAGGGGAGTCCAAAGGTGTGCGATGGAAGGACCCAAATGAGCAAACGCTGCAGTGCTGACACATAGGCACTACCTGTGGCAACGCCTACAGGCAACGCACGGATTCCTTCAGACCTGGCCCTCCAAAGCTTCTGTTGCTGTTATATCATAAAGTTAAGGTATAAATTTCACATCAATATTTACTGACCAATTTATCATACACTGCAGGAAGAATCTAAATCAGAAAAAAAACCCCAACCCTTCTTACAATGTTCAATTTAGTACTGAAGATTAATTTTAATTTTCATTCCTGTAAAACCTGCTGGGAGATGTGCTGGAAATAAAAAGGAGGAATGAGTTCTGTATTTTCACCTCCATTGATTTTCAGAGATGATCCCTAGAACCTACATGAATAATTCAGGTCTGGTTTACTGATGAGATCAGGACGAGGGATGCAGGTCTGGCTGTATCCAGCTGAGGTCAATCTCTTTTGCATGCTACTGAAGGAGGTAAAAAACCCTTTTCAGATTTCCTGGTGCCATTTTCAATTTAGTCCTTATAAAAACCAAAAGCAAATAAACAACAACAAAAAGACAACGACCGAGGCAGGAGGTTTCAGCAATACACCTCTCCAGACAGAACATCAGTCCTACTCTCAGCTCTGCCACTGAACTGCTGATCGTACATGGTCTTGGTCAGTTTGCTCTGCATTCACCACCCGCTCAGGCTGGGATCGCTTAACAGCACAACCAGCTTCTCGCTGTGGATGGATGCAGAGTCCAGAGAGGAAAAAACACAGCTCCGCACGCGCTGCATTGGAGGTTTTCTTTCTGTTTATATAAAATTCAATAACAGCCAATCCCTTATAATTTACCTGGTGGTATTACTCATATTGCAGTCACACATCCCTGTAATACAGAGATACATGTAATTTCCTTTTTTTTTATCTTTTTCTTTCAGACTCTTACAAATGCAGCTCTGGATCATAATTCAAAATCACCACGCGAGCCCGAACGGTAATTCCTTTCCTGCAGATCCAGTTGCCACTTCAGGCCTGCAGCCATGAGCTGACCCAAGGGCCTACTCACGAAGACCAAGAATATTCTCTAGCTACAACAAAAGGTCATTTTTTTTCATCCCAACACTAGGTTAGGATAATATCAAAGATGTGTTAACTTTGTATGCTATCATTTTTGTACAGTATTTGCCCACTCGGTAACTTCCAGCTAAAATGACATTCCACATTAATTAGCTTCTTTTAACACAATGATTGTTAGCTATGTCATTGTTCACCCACGTGTTTTGAATATGAAACATCCCTCCAGGTTTTAAATGTTAATATTAAATTTGCACAGCAACATATAGAAAACATGGATACAAGGGTAGATTCATCCGGGCTTTGGGGTTTTTTATAGGTATTATGTATTAATATAGGTATTAAATAATAATGTTTGGGGTCTGAATTAGTCTACCTATCAAAGCTCGCATCCAAGGATCTGTTAAATGCATGGTATTAAAAACCAACACAAATACAAATGGTGATAGGCATAAACCTCACAAACAATACTTCCCTTCTCTCTAAGAAAACACACCACTGAAATGATAGAACTTTTCAAAAGGCTTGAACAGTGCACACAGCTCTGGAAATGCTTTCCCCGAGCAGAGCCGAGCCGGTAACCTCAGCCCAGCCTACCGAAGCTTCGGGGTGGGTGACTTTTCAGGGACCACAGAAAGCCATCTGCCTCGCTGCCTCTGCCCCCTGGGGAATGTTCTCAGTGCCAGATCTGATGCTTACATCGAGTCAGGAGCGGGGGGAGGTACAAACACGGCACTTACGTGTCACTCCATTTACAAGGTAGTTCCTTTAGGGACACACTGCTGACCATTAACTATTAATGGACTTCCCTCACACTCTTGTAAGGGTGTTCAGTGACAAACTAATCTATCCTATGATTAAATAAATTGACAACAAACCCGTCCTGTGAGGAGGCAAACCGCAAAATGGGTCACGAAAAGAGGTTGCTGAGATGGGAAGAGTCCAATCACCCACCTTGTCTTCAGCTCACATCTTGCTCCTACCAGCACGACACCATTGTCCCACTGGAACGGTACTACTGATTTGGGCAAACAAGGTGAGACTCAAGCCTTGCAAATAAAGTAAAATAATGTTTGGTACCCCCACGGTAGTCACAGGAGAACCAGAGTGTATTGTCTCTGAGGGTCTGCTCCAGTGAAATGATGCAAAACACCCAGACAACATCAGCAGCCACTGGGAATTCACGGCTTTCTGGTGCTGAGTCTGTGCTACACAAGTACATCACCTTACAGGTGAACACCTTTGTCTGCTATCTGATCTGTGTGGCACATGTACTGGATACACACCATACGTGTGCCAGAAAAGGCAGCTACACCTTGAGCTACTCACCTGCATGGCAACGTTGCTGCTGTATTTTACAGGTTTCTGAGTTGCAAAGTCTGATCATCAAACCAAAACCATAATTTCATCACAGGATTATTTCAGCTTAAACTATAATGCTGGAGAATAATTTTAGCCTTACTTTATAATGCTTATGATTGTTGCCCTGTAGATCTTCTTTCTTTATTTTTTATTTTAAAATTGAAAAAATAGGTATAACTCCAGCTTCTTAAATCCAAGCAATTTACAATAATTTTATAGAAGAAATCCCCAAACTGGGATGAAGTTAATTTCCTAGGTATCACCACTCTTTATCCTGCTTTCTGACACATTAAAACCCTAATAAAAACAATACTGTAAGACAGAAAACCCTTTTTATTTAGAAAGGGTTTTTTGAAAGAACATATTGCAGTCAAAGTTGGGAGGTTTAAACAGAAATTATGTTTTGTATTCATGGTTTTCTGTAGCAAAAGCAATATTCCACAGTTTCTTTCTGAGCAGAGGTGTCTTGCCCAACATAAGAGCAGGATAAACGTCACATGTTTATTTTACGGCCTGAGCTACGAGGTGGCAGAGAAGCATCCTTTGCAGTTCACACTTAAGAATAAAGCTTTTATCAAAGAAATCCCATTCCACTGAAATGACAAAGACCTACTTGAGGGCACCGCAATTACACGAGAAAGGATATTGACACCGATGCGTGCAGAAAGCAGGGCAGGCACTCCTCTCCAGAGAAGGATTTTAATACTATTTCAGCAGAAGTATTCCTACAAGACTCACGGAAAACATGGCTCCCCAGAAAAATAATCATGATTACATGACACAAGTGATGTGTTATGACAGGCACAATGTTTAATTTAGGGACACAAGGGAGGAAGATCATTCTGCATCATGCTCAGAAGCAACCGGAGTTGTTCTCCTGCTTTGTGCAGCTTTCTGCTTCTCCTCCAGGCCACGAGCCCGAGGGTTTGATGTCCTCTGCTGTCCCAGTGCATCTCGGACAAGTCAGCTGAAGTGTTAATGATTTACACCAGTGTAAATTTGGTGTGAAAGGGTAAATATGGCTCTATCATACCCTGCTACTGATTTAAAACTACCGAGCGACTTCACTGCTCTTCTGATAACCTCAACCTCTGTTGAACATCAAGTCCTTGGACAACCTAGGACTGAGCGGAGATACAAGGATCCGCATCTTCTTTTTTTCACATAGGTGAGATAACAGAAATAAAACGCTATGGCTTCCCTTTTCAGATCATTATGTGGGATTTTAGCAATGGAAAATAATACCTTGTGTGTTATCCAAACCACACAGGACAGTTTGGAAATCTAGAATAGATTGCAAACGGAAACTTGTGAGTCCTTTAATCGCTTACTATAAAAAGGCCAATTTTTCCTCATAGGATGGTTATATTTAGACAACAGCATTGAAACTGCAGTGGAGGAGAATTAAAAGGGCATAATCATTTTAAAAATTATGTTGATTTTTGGTTTTTAACCTGTTGTATTACAAGTAATCTTCCCACCATAACTGATACGTGAAGGATGAATTATTTTTCCCTGCTTTTTCTGCTTGTTTGTTCAGCGATTTTGAGAGCATTTTGTGCAGAAGCCAAATTCACACTCCCCCAACAAAAGCCGTTTCCTGCTTTCACGCAGCAACCAGAAAGAAATGTCTCAAGCTGTGGGAAGCCACATCAGAAGGAAAAAAGCCTGAGAGATATAACATGGCATACTTACAGCAGCACTTCAAACTACTGAAATCATTTTTCTAACAGATTAGCAAGAAGTTCCCCATATTGCTTTAAATCATGTTAAATTTTTCCTCTTTATTGCTTTTCCTGAGATCTAACAGGGTATGTTTCTCAATATGACTGATATAAATGAATAATGAACCCCCATCCTTTCTGGCCAGTCTGCTTTCCCTTTTACTGGCTTCAGTCTGAATAATGAAAACATCTACGTTACAGAAAAATGACGCAGAGTTGAAGATTTTTTTTTAATCCCTATGCTCTTCTCAAGCAGATGCTTCACTCTCACAGGAACAACAGGAAAATACCCTTTAATTAAAGGCACTCATCTTCAGACATCACAACAGCAAATATACTAATGTGCCCCTAAATCACCAGAGGCTGCTAAATATTCAAACACTAAATCTCTTAAGAGATGAGAAGAAACACAGTCAAGACGCAGGGTACCCCAATATCCGAGCAGAAAATACTTACCGCAACTATAACCTGCTAATACATAATAATCCCAGTCGTGCTGCTCTTTGTTCACCCTAGTAGGTATGGGGCTGGTATCTGAATCAGTAATTGATGTTTAGGTATTTAATACCCATGGCAAGGATCTTTCCTCTGGCTTTAGTACCAAGCTGTAAAGTTTTAATCCAGGAAACAACATCCTGTTAACTATCTCCTCAGAAAGCATCCATGTGCCTGCGCTCACCGCTATACAGCATCATGCGATGGCTTCAAGGGAAAACAATCAATAATTCATTGGGAGCCAGAGCCATAGGTTTGAAATTGCTTTGTTTATTGGAACTACCTTTTAAATGCAACAAGGCTTTCCAGAGCCACGTCTCTGCTCAGCCCCACTGCTCAAAAGCACGACCTGGGGGCAAAACAGCAACTGTGAAGTGCAAAAATGAATCTATGACACCCGTAATCCCTGGGGGACCAGTGTATCTTGAGAGGCATGGAGATTTGTGAAAACGCTGGATGTGGAAACAAGGCTGTGTTCCTGCAATGCTTATGGTCCTCCTTTCAGAAAGGAGATGAGGACTACATGGAGGGTGGAGAAGGGAGGCAGGGAGTCCTGTTGCTGAAAGGGAAAGAGGGGAGACAAGGGTCATGCCGCTCCCAAGCTGCTCCATATTCTGTGTATTTTACCCCTGCACAGCCTCCGTAAAGCTGTGCAGAGCTTTGCACAGATCCTCACCAACCCCTATCCCTCTACATCGACATGAGAAGCAGCTGCGTGGACAGAAACATGGCCAGGAAGCAACAGGAGCAAAGGACACAAAAATCTCAACCTCTTAACAACAACAAAATCTCTCATCGGGCTACAATAACTTCATCTCCCGACTCTGGAGTGGGTGTGATCCTTCTGCTGCTGCTCCAGCCCAGTGTAGCTCTGGGAGGTTTCTCCTTGACTTCAGCAGAGCTAGGGCTTTACCTCCCCCGTGGGCACACTCTGTGCTGCTCCAGCTCTCAGCACAATGAAACTCTTCCCTTTCCATAGGTGCTGCCTGAACACCCAGCCCAGGGAAGCGCCGACTCAGCACAACAGCCCGCTGGAAAAAGCGATCCCTGATTTGCAGTGGCACCTCACCGGCTGGCACCCGGCTGCACTGCCCACAGCTCTGCTAGGTGGGGAACGACGGCGCTAAGCCCAGCTCTGCTAGGCGGGGAACAACGGCGCTAAGCCCAGCTCTGCTAGGCGGGGAACAGCGGCGCTAAGCCCAGCTCTGCTAGGTGGGGAACAGCGGTGCTAAACCCAGCTCTGCTAGGTGGGGAACAGCGGCGCTAAGCCCAGCTCTGCTAGGCGGGGAACAACGGCGCTAAGCCCAGCTCTGCTAGGTGGGGAACAGCGGCGCTACACCTTCCCTTCCCAGGCTCCCGCTTTGGGACAGTCCAGCACTTGGGAAGTTAAACAAAGGGATTCAAATTCCTTGCTCATCCTCCCCCTCCTTTAGTGACCAAACCCTTTTCCCAGCCCAACACTGGACTCATTCCTAATGAGAGCAATGAACTGTTATTAACACCACCAATAAACGCAGGTTTCTGTGCTGAAGGAAATCAAAACTCAGAAGCAGGAGCTGATTTGATTCTAACTGGGATTCAGATACAATCTGGTCCATGTTTAGACCTAGAAACAAGCTTCTTTTGCTTAGGAAAAAAACTACCTTGTAAATTTGAATTCGAAGGACCCTGTTTAATCAAAACCAAAGGAATGGAAAGCCCCATTTTTTTGCAAAGTTTACTTGTCATCCCAACAGAACCAACAACCCCAGTTCTTCCTCTGGAAACCAAGAGGCTTCCTCAGCACCCGTTCATCTCCTTAATCAGTCCTCTGAGCAGAGGGAGAGGACCTGTAGCAAACAGTACTGCGGGGAAGCAACAAGCACAATTAACAGAGCTCTACAATTACCCCAAGGTCTGTCTCAGAGATATCTACAGATGCGTAACCCAAAATTCAGTTCACACGCTGTATGTTTAGACAGCCTCCATTGCAAACTTCACTCTGGTTTTTAGAGCTAAAAAGGGATCTTACTATCTTGTCTAGAATCACCACCAATGAAGGCTCTCAGGCCAAAACATGCCTTAGAAGAAACCTTTGAAACCTCAGACTGTGGTGGGAAAAGGACACAAATTCCTTATTTTCCCCATTAAGCTGGCTCTCAGGTGCTAATGGGAGTACAAAACACAATATACGCAGTCTGCTGCTAAATCCAGATGGTTGTTGCACAGCATTTAAGGATCGGAAGGGAAATGACAGCTCTTTTTTCTCTGAAGTTTTTCCATAGTAAAAAAATATATTTGGTTCGCTGTTTCTTACAGCAAATGCCCACTTTCTCAATGAAATGCAAACTGCCTTGACATTCTAGCTGTAACTGAAACTCTGACTTTTGCCACAGAAAAGCCTGCTTGCCTGGACTAAATAGAGTTGTTGCATAGCTAAATCCTTACAAAGCACCAGAGATGAATAAGGAAATGGTATCTAGGACATTAGCAAGTACAAAAACTCTCCATAAGTGTAAGGTCTTAAAACAAAGGAAACGTGTTTATAATAGACAGAACCACTTTTCTATGGACTATAATCACGTTAGAGGAACGTTAAAAGCACCCAGGCTGTTACTTCGCGGAACACACAGGACTGAGGAGCATCTCTGATTCAAAATTAAGCAGCAGTTACTTTGGTGGCTGGGCCAAGCAAAGCAAAAAGCCGAAGCAGGGAGGGAACCAGTTCTGACTGTGACAGCCACGACGCACGCGCAGGAGCGCCTTTTCATTCATGTTTTTACTACCTCACATCAGTCTGTATTTTCCAATTTGCCCGTGTGTCATAATACATAATAGATGACAGCAGCTCCATTATGCATGGCATAGGGCACACCATTCACTATAGTGAGCTTTATAATATACACATACTTGCCAGATGTATGGCATGCCTTGCTAATAGAAGGGTGAGCGATTCTGGGGCCTTTTTATTTTGTTTTCAAGTCTAAACGTGACCTGCCTACTTCTAGTGACAGATGTAGCAGTTGATGTAATAACCTCTCATATCAAAGGAAGCGCTGTCATTGACTTCAGAGATGAGATCCTTGGACTCAAATAAGGGAGGCTGGAATAAAAGACAGGGGAGCTTGACAGAAGAATCTGCTTGTTACTTCTGGTCCATTTTCTCTTAAGTAAAACACCCCCACGTCTTGGCAGCAATTCACCCTGTTTAATAGGCAAATCTAGGAGATAGCTCTACTTACTGATGGGGATGCTTACTGATGATTGTCAATAGGAGGAAGAAGAAAACAAGACACAAATCCTTTTCAATATTTTATATACATATACAAAAATATATATATTTCCCACTCTTTCATGTATATAGTCATTAAGATTACTCTCCTGTGTGTGAGCATATAAAACTGTGCAAATATTTTACCAGACCAGCTTCTTTCAAACTTTTAAGAACCACAGAGTGGATTGTTTTGAGTTTCGGAGACAGAAAAATAAAAAATGTGGTATCAAGCAAGGGCTGCGTTTTTGTACATATGCAGAGATAACTTTTAGGTATAGACGCGTATATAAACACGCATACACAGAACAGCTGCTCCCATCTCTTATGCACAAGGTCTTTCCAGCAACCAACAGACAAATGAAAAGACCATGCAGCAGAAGAAATACTGAAAAACAGCCCACAAGGGCACCAACATCTTGGCCTGCTACCAAAGATCAGTAACATTCAATTTCTTTCTTGGAGCCAGATCCAGCTCCCACTGAAGTCAGTGGGTATTTCACCATCAACTTCAGTGGGAGCTGGCTCAGTCTTCAGTCATTTTCCTCTTGGATTGGCAAGGGATGAAAATGTTAGAGACGCAGCACGTAGAGCTCCTGATGGGAGGAAATAACACATCATCAGCCCTTTGGCTGACCAAAAAACAGGTCCTGAATGTAAATCCTGCCCAGTTGCTGCAAGGACAGCAACCACAATGCTCCACAAAAGGAAGGTGTGGTTCATGCTCGGGAGAAAGGAACCCTTTCCAGAGGAGGGGAAAAAAAGAAAGATTCTGAGATGACAACCGGCTAAGAGCTACCAACATTTAAAATCCTACCCACATTTCCAGTTTTGTAATCCTTACAAAGTACCACCAAGAGATAGCAATACATAGCTATTCAAAAGAAAACCACTGATATCTCGGTGATAGCACTTGGCAAGCGGAATTCTGTTCGCATCCTCAGCAGGACAAAACGCGTCTCAGCGTAGCACAGACAGCGCACGCACGGATACCGTCACAAGCGCCTTAGATGTAAGTGTGTATGCACCTGAACAAATTCATGCACGCTAAACATCATCATTCTGGCCGTTGCTTTTATTTCAACCTGGTCCACTCCTATTACCTGATTGCAACGTGTCCTTGATTTCGCTAAACCTGTGACCACCAGGGTGCCTGCTGCAATTTGCAACGCACATGGCAGTGCTTGTCATGCCAACAGCGAGGTCTGAACCACACCACTTTCATCTGCAGTTAACTTTTATTGTCACGGGCTTCCCTTGGGCTTTCCCTTTTTTTACCATTCAAAATTGACTTTTTTTTTTTTCTTTAAATAAAAGGACAATTGTCTGCTGCCAGTGACTGAGTTGCTAACAATCCACAATGAACAACTGAATACCCCAGGCTGTCAGTCTCAATACTGGTTCTATTACAAATACTTTTATCCTTGCTGAAACAAATTTACATTAAAATTGGGAATTTGGCATACAGATGCGAAAAGAGTACATCTACTCATGGATACACGCTAAGATCTTAACCTAGAGCCCTTTTCAGCACCAACTCTACCATCAATTTCTTCCTAAGGGTCTCCCCAGTGTTCAGTGACGATGTCCACCAGAGCACTTTGGAGGAACTCCTAAACCAGCAGCTATTTAAGGAATTTCTCTCTGTCCTTTTTTGATGCTAACATAAATCTATTTCAGTAACAATTTCTGATTTACACCCCTCTCATCTAATGAACTCAGGGCAGCCAAATTGAAGTGCCCTTTCCCTTTGTTAAGAAGCTGTCTCCATTCGGCAGGGATGCCTTCGGGGATGCTGTAACTGCACGGGCAGTTACCCAACTTGCCTGGGACAGGGCCAGATGTTTTTGCCTCCAGACTATCACTGCCATTAAGGAATTTGCTTATGCCTGCAAAGTAAGCTAAATGGAACCTCATTAAAAAAGCGTTGGTAAAAGTTATAGCGATCAGGGTCTAAAGTCAAAACCTCAGACCAGAACTGATTGCCGTGACATCCTATGAGGACGTTCTTGTTTTCGGAAAACAGGCCTGTACTTTCTCAAGGATAAAAAACCCCTCCATTCTTATCTCGTTTTAAAGAGTGTTTAGTTGGAGTGAAAAAAACGGCACACCCTTTTAGTGATTTATTTGATACAAGATTAGTAACATCTTTCACAAACTCTTCCAATGGTTGCTGAATGGCGCCTGTGCTAAAAGGGTATCTGTTCAGTACAGGCCTTAAAAGATCATCCTGAAACCCCACGGGAATGACTAACTGCAAAAGATGAGTGTATTTATATATAAAAGGAGCCACTGAAAGAGATGACAATATAATTTACCCGTGTGCCCCCAAGATATATACACACATATATATATACCTTGATCAATATGTTCTTCAACAGAATGCATCCTTAAAAGGCTGTGAAAATTGTAGATAAAAACCACTGAACCCTGCTTTAGCTACATCTTTTATTACCTAGTCCTTGGATCACTGTTAAAAATCAACACCAGAGGAAAGTGTAATTTACAGTACTCTAAAGATAACGAGGCATCGGTTTATTCCACCGTATCTTTTAATCAGTAGATTAATATAATTTAAATAGATGCTGTATGTAGGAATGTCGGTACTACGTAAGATGGAACTACATAGGAAAAAAATCTTAATTGGCAAAGCTATACATCAAAGGAACAAAGGATGCAGAAATGCTGTTAGGCCTGTATCTCACAACTATAACAAGACTGTATCAAGCAAAGGTATCTGCTGATATACTGGAATATGACAATAGGGAGCATATACCTACTTGTAAGGCCTATTATAGAGGCAAAACTATCAGTTACTGCTCTATCGTTCCCCAATGACTCTGAAGCACTTATCTCAACCATACAAATGATGCCTCAGCTCTAATCAGATCTACCTTAATAAGCAGACATTACATTTAAAATATTTAAGAGAATTATATGAGGCTAGTTTATAGACAAGCCCTAGTGCACAAACACCTAAAGCTTACCAAAATACGGGATCAGACACGAACTCGGTGTTCAGACATGTTAGATAAATGTGATTTATGTAACTGAAATGACAAGAGGAGACAAGACAATTTTTCTAAAATCCATTCAGAGGTAAGGTCCATGCTCCAGCATGCCAGCTCAGTAGTTTGGCATGGAGGGTTAGGTAGAAAAGACTGTTGGCTGAGTAAACTGATAAATCCTCAACCAATAAATGACAAAATCCTGTTTACAAATGGGAAATGACTCTGCTATTTCTGCATCCACATACATATTTGTGCACTTTCGTATGTGTCTTAGCCATCCGAAAAAGTGATAACTTGTCCTGAATAACCAATAATTGTTTGCTTTTTCCTCCCTCCCCAATGAATATTTCAGAGTTGGCCTTCAGTGAGAAGAGATCTGAGGACACCATGCTTATGATTCATCAGAGGCTATAATACCGTGTCAGGGACGGATGCTGACAAGGGTGATGTGACTTGAAAAACAGTATCTGTATAGAGAAAAGCAAAAAGAAGCTCTGAAAAAACAGTGAGATGCAGCTCCATGCTGTGCATTTTAAATGGAAAACACAGAGGTGGTGGTTTTGGGAGGGGGGAAGGGGTGTTTTTTTGTTCACTGGAAACGGTCATTGTGTTTGATTGATTATGCATCCAAAACATAAAAAGACAAAACATATGGTACACAGCTATTGCTCGACACAAATGAATCGAGCTGGTCAGCCCGAGCGAGGTGCCTTCGTACTGGGAAAGCATTATAAACCAAACCTCCCGATATTCAGCAAAACCTTAACCATGTCTCCAGCTGAACGCAATTAGCATTAAACAAAGGCCTCAGACACAAAAGTCAGCTCCTTCACGCACTGCACAGGTTAAGTGCGGAAAGGCTGCAGGCCCAGCAGTACAGAGGGGAAAAAAAGAGGAGAGCAAAGGGAATCCACACTTACATGGCCTCTGACGGTTCCCGGTTCAGGCTACCTGTCTGTGCCTGCTGCAGAGACTGCGACCCTCCCATCCTCAGCGTGCCCTTGGGTTGAAGCTAGACGCGAGCAAGGCCAGCTTCCTCCGTAATTCCACCAGCAAGGAGCCCGGAGAGCTCTGACTGTGGAGAGGCTGCAATACTGCAGTGCAGATGGAAACAGCTGCTTGCATCAGTGGCAGCACAGGCAGAAACACTTCAGCAGCACCTTCTCTTCTCTGAACTGTTGCCAGTTATTGTTTTGTGGTTTGTTGTTTTTTTTTGTCCAGATGAACACTATTTATAAAATAAAATAAAATCCCAGCCACTCTGACAGGCTAATCATCTGCTAAACATCAGTGGTCCAAGCAGCTACAGTGCCAGCGCCTCCGACACAGGACTGACTATTGGCTATTGAAACTGGCTTTAAAAAAAAAAAAA
>VWZZ01002583.1:210682-230354 GCA_013399095.1 Psophia crepitans
AAAAAAGAAGAAGAAGAAGAAAAGCAGACCCTCCCTTTAAGCACACATTGTCAGCTACTGTGGCTCCCTAAGGACCCACAGGCAGGACCATTATATTGTGTTGACTCAGCTGATTTGAAATGCAAATGCACGTGTGCGCTGGATGCCGCGCATACATTTCCCTTTGGTAACAGGCAAGCTGGGCATATCAGGATGATTGCAGAGAGGATTAATAAGCAGAACGGCTGAGGTTTTTTTCTTCATTTAAACAAATGAGCTCATCCCTCTTGCAAAAATGGAATCTTCCATGAGGAAAGTAGGGAGAATATCATGAGCAGCCAAGGTAAACAAGCCAATGTGGGAGCGGACCCTACCCGGCACTGCTCCATCCAACGCACTGGTGCAACTTAACCATTTTACTTCTGCCTGCACAGAGCCCCCCCTTGCTGGACGATGAGGTGGAGAGCCGTAGGGATGCTCATTGTCTAACACCGATGTGATTAGCGGTGAGGATCTTTAAGCCCAGAGAGTACAAGCCCAAGCTAGCAGCATTTCAAGCCCTATGAATGAGCTTATCCTCTTGCCACCATGGAGGTACCAGGGTGCTGGGAATTCACGTGCACAACAAGTTGGAAGGGCTGAGCACCACCACGCTCCACATCACCGTCTTCAGCAAAGAACAGATGCTCCACATAGAAGTTATGTTTCGCATCACTAAAGGACGAAAAAAAATCAGTGGCGCTACTGCCTATACTAGGAATTAAACTCTAGGGACACAAATGGCTTGCAGCTATGTAACAATCCCGGATACGTGACAGGGCAGAGAGGTCAAAAGGGCTGGATAAATTGAACAGAAATATTAAAGCGTACTAACTTCCAAGCGCCTACCGCAGCATGGCTTTTGTGTTTCAGTCAGAGGCCTCGCTATGTGCTCGCACCTTAAACAGCTTCTGTGCTTTTTTTCTCTACTTGCAAAAAGGGAAATCCAGTCGGGTTTCCTCACTTTACAAGAAGTGAGGGTTGCTGTACACGTGTGCAAGGTTCTGTCTCTCTGGGCAAACCCACGATAAATTGTTCTTGGGATAAGAAGAAATGAAGATGCTTAGTGAACGCAAAGCACATTTCATTTCCAGAGACTGCCTAAAATTAAATTCTATTTTATGAACAGCATCAAAATAGATGTGCCTCTTTTTTTCCTCTCTTTTTTTTTTTTTTTTTTTTTTAAACTAAGGGGAAAAGCTAGTGAGCCAGCACTTTGCTATCCACAGACTTCCAAGTAAGTTACAATTTTGGGGTTGTTTTGTTTCTGGTGAAAGCCAAACCCTCATTTTTAGTGTCTCGTTGCTCAACACTCAAGTCCCCCACAGAAGCAGCGGCACTGTCTCGCTCAGGGACTGAGCTTCAGAATTTCTGGCACCCAGCTGGGTGCCCGAGCCAAGGTTAACCCCCAAGCACTCCAGACCCCAGCTCCGAAGTTCCCTTCTGGAGCTGGTGGCAGCTCCCTACGCTTTCTGTATTTGCCAGCTCGCAGGGAAAGGCTCTCACTGCTTGGGCAGCCTGACCTGCCCAACAGGTCATCACCAGACAAGGGATGAGGAACCAAACTCACCCCAGGCACCTTTCTGTGCTGGAGAATACAGGCAGCTTTTCACCCCTTTTACAGCAGTATTTACTTTACCAGACATTTACCAGGATAAGCATAAACACCATTAACTGCACAATGTTGTTAATGACGGCACATCAGCAGAGCCAAGGCGTGCAGAATTTTAACGTAATGTCAGCAGCGTTCGCAAGTAAGTAAAACACAGGATTTGAAGAAAGTGTATGAGAAGCCCCATGTACTCTCTGGCAGTGTATTTGAAATGGTTAATAACTTCAGTATTTCCATCCAATATGGGAAATGAATGGTACCAGCCCACAGACTAAAATTACATGGCTGTATGCAGAGACCCTATTGCGTTGAGGTTACAGCTCAGCTCCAGTTTTGCATGTGGTAGCTCTACTGAACTACAGAGGAGTGGTCTTTGGGATATCATAAGAGCTCCCTGCTGGATTTCATTTGTTGCAGAAAAAAGGAAGATATTGAGGAGAAAAAAAAAAAAAACTAGAAAGGCAAACACCATATTGAGAAAGTAAAGCCCTAATAGGTACCTGGAAGCCAGGAGGGAGAACACAGGCACTGTTTGTCCTGCCAGTAGGGAAAACAGGAATATTGTGGCATCTTCCTACAAGTATAAAGAATACATATAAAATGCCTGTGTCAACTCCCTCAAGTTTCACACACACATCTGTTAAATAAACAAAGGCCCAACAAAAAAAGGCTTGGATTGAATCCTATTCCAAGGCAGCATGGTCCTTTCAGGAGCTGTACAGTGGAGAAAGTTTTCATCCCATTCCCCGACACTTCCATACAACAGACGTGAGTTCCACCAGAACTCCCAGGTCCTGGCTAACGTGTTCACTGGCACTCTGCAGGATCAAGAGCTTGAGACTCTCGAGCCCAACCATGTCCTGGCCTCTTTGGGCATGCTGTCTGGGTTAGCGGGGGCTCTGGTCCACCAGGAGGGGTGTCGGAACAAAGTGTTGCCTCCTCCTCCCCAGTTCATGTGCACAGCTCACGGTGCAGCTCAGAGACTCACTGTGAGGGCAGCTCACCACCTCTACACCACTCCTGCTCATAAAGGGGACAGGATTTAACTTTTCTCTTCAGAAAATAAGCATCCAAGCAGCTCAATTACAGCAACGTGAACGGGAGCGCCGGTAAAACAAGAACATGGGCTGCAACACTAGTGAGCCATTGATGGATGTGCTCCTGTCAGGTTAGTGCCAATACTTCATTGACTGGCCAGAAGAGAGCTGCTAGGAGCCTTAGGGAAATGTTTCAGACCGAGCATGAAGGAGCTCAGTCCATTACACCCAAAGGCACCCCCACAAAGAGAAGTGACATGCTCGAAAGCAGCGGCAGCTCTGACCAACTACTACTTCAACAGGATCCGGTGAGAAAAACTAAAATTAGGAAAACAAAATCAAATCAGCCCAGACATGCAAATTCCTAATAGTGAGTACAGTTACCTCATGGGGACGGAATACATTTAATAATTTTAAAACTCTGGACTGTGATGGTCTTTCAAAAGAAGATGTGCTGTAACTGAACACTGGACTTGAAAGTGCTTGTTGACTAAGGGATGTGAGTGTAACAAATAACAGACTGCAGTCTCTGCCCAACACTCTGCAAGAAGCCAGCCTGTAGATTTACCTCTGATCTGGCCATAAAATCTGTTACACTACAAAGCTGTCCACAGACCAACCCCAGGTTGAGGTTTGGGGAGGATCTTGTTATTCTGCTCATTGACGCGTTCACCTAAACTCACGTATTTCTTTAAACTACTCTAGATGTGCAGAGGATCATGTCACTCCTTTCACTTCTTGCACTTCAGAGATTAAGTAATTAAGCATCGTGCAGCTACAGCACTAAGCCTGCAAAGCTGGGTCTGGCCTTTGATTTTTCTGTGGGGCAGAAGCACAGAGTCTGACAGACCTCAAGACTGAACACAGACATGATCAGCACCAATGGAAGGTTGTACCCTGGTCGGTAAGAAAGACCTCGGATGGGAGGGGAGCTCTCCCTCTCCTGCCTGGCCCCAATCCATCCTCTGGGCCTGCCAAGAAGCATCAATATAGTACTAAATTTAGTATTGGCTTTTAAAAACACAAGAGCTGTGTTGATACTATAAGTACATTTTGTAAGAACTTCTCTGGAACCTGAAAACCACACTGATATAGCTCAAAAAGAAAAAAAAAAAAAAAATTTTTAAAAATACCCACTGTGGCTTCAAAGGACTTAAAGATGCCCCTGGCATTTCAGCCTAGGCATGAACAGCCTCATAACAACTTATTGTCATCCCACTGCTGAAAAAGGCTATTTAAGCATTCAGTACCATTCTTTAAAATTTATCATTTTCTCCTCCCATCTGTTTCACCCATTTAAGCAAGAGCCCTATTTTGGCCTATACTACTTTAATGTTTTATTGAAACTTGATATCTATTGGTTAGTTGTTTAAAACCCTGTACAGGCTCCTAAATATTTGGTCTTAGTACATTTCATGTTTATATATAAATTCAGACTTGGGTCACTTGCACCCAATTTGAAATTTTTGGCTTCCATCAAAAAAACCGTGCCGGACAGGACTGTGATAAGATTTATGATATACTGAAATTTATGTTCTGTTTCTTCACTCTTGGCTTCCCTGCCCATCGTGCGAGGCATTTACGCTCGTTATAAACACGACCACACATACACACACAGAAACATCAAAGAGCCTACTGAAAGAAAACCCTCCCACACATCTAACCCCCTTGGGAAGAAGTGAGTGAATATTAAGCTGTACCTCCGATCAGCAATGCATTATCGAGGTGCTGTGCAGAAATAAGCACCATATAAAGCAAACTACATGGACAGAACCCAACCCAACATCCCAACAACAAAAAGGGGTTTCGCTGGTATCCTGAAGGCTGCTGGCAAAGCTCTGAGGAACAGTACTGCCTACAACAAACAAACAAACAAACAAGGTGGGGAAATGTTAAAAAAAGAATAGGTTATTATTTAAGCATAATCCCCCCAGTTTATTTATTTATTTTTAACATAGTTAGGTGATATCACCTCTGGATCCCTAAGCCTTGAGTGCAACCTGGGAAGAAGTCTTCACCCCAAGGATTCCCTTATTTGTAGGCTGCCTGCTATCAAAGGGCTCGTGGCTAGGGCATCCACAACATCAGACTGCTAAGAAACAGCAACATCTTCAGTTCCTAAAGGACTAAAAGGACCAAACTGCTCAAAAACCCAACACTGTTCCGTATAGACAGACTTGTACGGCAGCCCGGTGCCACTGGGAGGCTGGCTGTACTTTTGAGAACACATTAGCACATAAAAGCATTGACATCTTTTGAAGTGCAGTGGTGACAGCCTTTTTAGGACACCCAAGGCTGGAGACTCCTGTACTCTAAAACCCTCCCAGGAGCACCAGCCCTCCTTGGCCTTTGCTGATACGCCGTCTTAGCACGTGCTCCGTCTGCTAGGTCCTTCCCAGAAATATGGGTCTCCCAGGACCAGCGGTGATCTTTGTGTTCCAGAGAAGGTCAAGCAGGCTGTTTTCAGCCACGTGGGCACTCCAGGTTTGGAGTTCATCTTTCTGAGGGTTATACGGTAAGCAGTTTTAAAGGCTTTTAAAGAATTCAAGCACTCTCCGTTACAGGCTACACAAAAAAGACATGTTACTCCTGTGCTAATTTACTCGCCACGCATTTTTTCAGTCCTGGGACACTTAGGATTTCCTTTTTTTTTGTTTATTCTCCAAATCAGTCTCACTCCTGCAGACAGATTCTTGCCCCTTAGTCTTACCTCCCGCTCCGAAGTTATCAAGAGAGAATCTATCTTAGAATTTCCACTTGCCTCGAGGAGAGTCACTTAAAAGACCCCTTCAAGCAACGAGCTGCTGAGGCTGCCAGTTGAATGTTACAAGGCATTTAGTACCCTTCTCTGTGCTTCTTCACTTTACCCAGTTAACTCTACTCCCGCGTTACACCCAGAGATGTGCCAGCAGGAATCTTTATGGGACCACACGGATCTTGTGTGTGTTTTTCCAGCCAGGTCATTCCATGATCCAGCTCACTGCCTGCACTGCTGTGGGGCAGGGACAGCGGCAATACTTAACGCCGGTACTGCCATCAAGTCCCGCAGAAAGTCACACCTGAGCACAGAAAGCCACCCTCGCCCCTTCAGTCTCTCTCTTCCCAGCCATGAGATTCTTTTTTTTTTCATTGTGAATAGACCACCATTTAAAATTAAAATCTTTGTTATTTTGAAAGGTGGTATCCCAAAGAGAGAACCGAAGCAAATGACACCTCCTGGAGAGCCATGCAAATCGTCAGAGAGAGGAGTGACCTCTTGCTATTGGGTAGTAAGAGCAGTGGAAGAAAAGCAGATTTCTTTCTTTTTTTCCCTTCCTTAGCAACTTTGTGCTACAAATGAAAGAGCAAGTATGAAAAGTTACCTGAAATCTGCAACAAATTTATCCCATTTTGGTTTACTGGCAAAAACCAGTAAACTGTTAAATTGTAACAGCTATGCTTTAGTGGTGCCTAACAAATAGGCACGTAGTGCGGTTCGTGTCCACGGAATAATTAAGGTATGATTATGGTCTATAATTAGCAATGTAAAGACACATTCATCATCATCCAGTTATCCCTGATTTAATCCCATTCCAGCAGAGGTGAATCAGAAATTCAGCCCTAAAGCAAGAATGACAGACCTTCAGGTGGAAAGCACAGTCTTGTTGGTTCGGGGTTTATTGTTAGCTGTGGGGCTTTGGGGGGTTTTGTAGCTTTTTTTTTTATTTAAATGGGCTCAGAGTGGGGTACCGATTCATGCCTGGAGAGTGTAAATGAAATTGGAGCAGTAAAATAATTAGGGAGTGTTAAATCAGTGGGATATTTTTCAATACACTCCTCCAGGGAAACAGAAGTAATTTATTCAGTTGCCTCTGTACATCACCTGGCATAACGCAGCCCTACCTGTGCTACTGTGATATAAAATAATACACCACAAAATAACACGAGTTGATTCTAGGTGTAAAGCTTCACAAGTTTAACTTATGGATCAAATGCTTTGATCCATACTCTGTCTCAGAGTTTGTCCATACACTGTCTCAGCATTTTAAGCCTGAGCACGCTGACAAAATATTTCAATCTCTTAAGTCACAGAAAAATGGAGTGACCAGTGTTTGATGCAACCAGGATGGACACTGCGGCTTATAGGAAACAGACACTAGAATGGGTTTCTAAAAACAATTAAAAAACGTAACTGTGGCCCCCACCCCCCATTGATCGCTGGCTGGTTGCTAAGGTCACTGCTTAATCTACATTGCAAGTGAGATTAATGGCAATAAGAGTTATGAATAACCAAGATGCCTGCTTAGTTATTGAAATTTCCTGCATGGGAAACCCTCTGCAAAGACAACAAAAGGGGCCTCTGCACGGTGCTATTCAGGATGCCGGGGGGCTAAGTCTCTCAGAGGTCGGCAGTGAATTACGATCAGTAACATGAGAACTAAACACACGGGAAGATTCCATGTCCAAAAGCGTTTTATGAAATTGAGAAGCCACACAAACAGGGAGATGGGGTTTCCGAGAGCTGAGCGCTCCCACAGCTGTGGGAGCCTCCATGGTGCAGAGATGTCACCGAAGGAACAAGGGGGTCTGCCCACCACGCAGATCTACCGAGCAGAGCCAAGTTAAGGCTCCAGGGCAGCCAAACCCCTGTGGAAAGCTCTTTGTCCTGCACTATTTCACGCGGCCTTTGGCCTGTCATTTGCTCCTTTGCTTTCCCCTCCTGCTGAGGCACAGACAATTCAATTTTGGATTCAATTTCCATCATGTTACTACTGTATGAACCAGGCCTGAATTCTCTGGATCGCAAACAAAACTTTAAACCCCTGTTTTCCAATTTTCTGGCCCAGCCTTCAGACTGGGACCACAAGCATAACCACACCAAAGGAAGGAGTTTGTTTTACTGCTGAATGTGCCTCTGCAGACCACGTCCATGAGCCAAACACCCAAAGCTCTGTTGACATTTCCGCGCACCAGAGTTGCAGAGCTGCCATCACAGACTACGGGACCTTTTCTTGCTTCTGTGCTTTTTTTCTAAGCCTTTAAAGACCCCAAGGTGTAGGATCCCTAAGACAGATGCAGCCAGGCTTGTTAGGAAAGGAGCTTCCTAACGCCGGGAGGAGACTGACATTTTTAAGGGCTTTCATGCACCCGCCTTCAGCTGACAAGATCAGTGTGAATAACACTCTCCGGTGGCACCTTGTTGCAGGAGATTTCAGGAGGCAGAATCCAAAGGTCTCTTGCCCTCAGGGCCTATGCGAAGAATTAGATTATAAAATGCAGGATGAAGAAATCAGACAAGAACAGTATTCCCGCCTGGTGCGAGTCTTTGCCGTGACTGCCAAGGATGGGTGGTCAAATGAACTGGGTAACTTCTTAAAGAAGCAGCAGCTTACAGCTTCAATTGGATTTCAAAAGAGCTAACAGAAAATTGCTTTGAAGTCTTTTTTGGTATTTTTCAGGGGTTTCCTTTTGCTTTTGTTTTTAAAACATTTAGCATTAGGGAGTAGAGTGCCCCAAAAACACAGGCCATATTTAGGCAAAACATTGATTATTGAGAAACACAAAAATATGCCTGACTCAACAGTTTTAACCCATGCATTACCAGGTCTAGGACAAGAGGTGATCCCCTGCAAGTCCTCCACCCTCCCAGCAGTGCCAGCCTCCTCTGGGGCCCTCGGAGTTGTCGCCGTGCCTGCCGCAGTGCCAGGGAACAGCAACCCAAGGCAGGTGTATAATCTCTGCCTGCAATCTGTACTGTCAGTTTTGTAGGGCTGATGCAAGATGATTAATGCCATTCTAAAATTCCTTGTGGATGGATTAATTAGAGTAATGACATATTCATTTTCATGCGGCTGAACCTGTTCTAGCAGCAAGGAAATTACCATATATCACCTGAGGGAACCTGTAAAATACACAGTAATAACAAGCAAACAGAGAGCTGCCATCGCCCTTTTGTCCACTGCCACATACAGAGAGCAGCTTTACAACACACACAAATAATTGCTCTCTTTGAGCATAAACATGAAGGCAGAACGCACCCCAGAGAGCCCAAATTCTCAACAAAGATTTCCCACTTCTGTCAAGCATCCATTAATGCTTTTTGCCTTTTAAAAATGCTGTTACTGGAAGCTATTTGTTGAATTGCTGCTGGTTTATGGAAGCTGTCCTCTGCCAGCACACAACCTGGGGGTGCCCAGGCACCCTGCCCAGCACACACAGGACCATCCTGTCCCCCCCCACCCCTGTCATGGATTCACCAGAGAAGCCTGCAGGATCCAGTCCCTTGCCTGGGGACCGCACCGTACCAGTCCCACAATCAGCTACAAGAAAATGCACTTAGACCACAACATCTTCGGCTGGAAACACGGCAGACATCCCAGGATTTGATGCTATTACTCAGTAACAGGCTGAAGAGATCTACGCTGAGCAGCACAAAACATCCTCCTGCCTGGGACTGAGGGGTTCTGAACACATCACTCAGGAGACACAATCTCTTTTAAAAACCTGGAATGGAGGGAATGAAGGAAGAGCAGGATTGTGGCTCATTCCTGTCTGTTGGTTACAGACTGGACGATTACGTGGAAGGTATCTATTTTTTATGTTGCACTTCAGAAGATGGTGAACGCTTTTCGAGACATCAGCCACAAAGCCTCAAGAAAAATCCTTGGCTTTCAGTTTCCAAGACCTATGGAACTTCCTTTCAATGCCTTCATTTTGTTGCTGTTTAAAAAAACAGCACTTCATTTGTGCACCAGACAGTCCAGACACACACTAGGAGTAGCCTACCACCCAGTCCATAATACATGTAACCCACCTCCCACCCCCAAAATAATCGAAACACCTCAAATCCCCAGAGTTTGGAAACAAGAAGGCCTTGAGATTGCATTTGTATCCTTCCCCTGTATTTCCCATCTCTTCCTTGCTCAGTGCACTTGTAAATTCATTGGAATGACCCATCCCTTTTAAAAGGGTTAAATTCACTCAAGAAAAAAAGCCTTGTGTTTTTGGATCCCATTTAATCCCTTACTGGTTTTCATTACATCATTAAAAGCAACTCAGTCTAGGATTATCGGTATTGATCATAAATGAAAGCAATACGGTAATTTTTATTTACTTAGTTTTATACTAAGCCCCTGCAAAGGTGGGCAAAAGGAGAAAACTTGTTTTTGACGTGTGATCAAGCAAATAAAACCCAGAAATTATAAAGCTCATCCTGGTTTTCTGCGTGACACCAAGAATTCAGCTTCACTTCCTATCAGGGAAGTTATTAGGAAGCCACCTTTGGAAACTACAACACAGAAAGCGGAGCTTTCTGTAAAGACTTGTGATTTTTTGCTTTTGGATAGAAAGATTTGTTGCTGGGCTTCCAATCGGTTCCAGGCTCATTTCAGGGAAATTGGGTAAGACAGAGATGTGTATTTAATTTCAGAGACTCAGAGATCAGCACAAGTTCCCTATACACCCAGAGCCTCTCAAAACGATCCCATTCCAGCCTGGTTTAGCTTTTGTCAGATCCCGTATCTGACAAGAAGGAGGACACACCTCTCCAACCACACTGGCCACATTTAACATCGCAGTGCAGCTTTCAAAGCAGGTAGTGAGGCTACAGGTGAGGCCATGCACAAAGTCAGCACTTGCTTTTTGCTCTACAGAATGGGTTATATCCATCTCTCTTCCTCAAAGGACAATCGGAGGGACGGATCAGCTCTTCAGAGCCTTTCCAGCTCTGTCCGTAGGGCTTCCATAAAGGCCAAGTCACACTCCCTAGCAATATTTCAGCACTTCTCCCAAACTATGAAGTGTCTGTGACACAGTTCATTATATGACCATCATAATCACAGAGGAGACCGAAATGCCTCAAGGATCCATTTTCCAGAAAATTACGCAGTGTCACTGCATTTGCAGAAGTTTAGCACCTTGCCGTCCAGGCAGTTGCCATAAATGTGACAAAGTGAAACATAACCCAATTTTCCATGGCTGATTTGACTTGATACACATGAATCATATAAAAATGCAAGATAGTCCGAGAGGTATTTACATAAGTGGCTGATTATAACAGCAAAGAACTATTTGGAGAGTAATACGTCTGCTTTTCAAGAGGATGTAAGAATTATCTTTTGTTCCATAGATATTTCTAATTCTCACCTCTGTATGCATCTTAATTCCCATTAAGATCTGTGAAAGTCTGTGTCCATGCTACAAAAAGAACAAACATGCAAGTTCAGCTTTAGCCAACGAAGGCTGTGGGTGATAACGCTGCTATTCTCACGGCTATTCTCACGGAGGAAGCTTGCCAGCGTACGTTTTGCTTACTGACGGCCTACCCTGGATTCTGACTCCGTGGTAAGCAGTTCTACTACCATTACTTAATTACACACTGCCTACCCCATCCACGAGATTCTTACGCGCACATAGATATTTACTTCATCAAACACGCTCCATCATTATCAAAACCAAATAGAAACTTCAGAGGCACAAGCCAATCTAACTATGTGAGCGCAGCAGCTCTGCTTGTCTGTAGAGCTCTAAAATTATTTCTTTTCTTTGACGCTGAATTCTGGCGAAAAGGAGGAAAAAAAAAAATCACCATGTGGTTTGGTGGTTTCAATTTGGATTTGTAAATGACAGGCATCTGTGACTCCACTGAAGCATTCACAGAATGTGAAATTCAGTCCAAGGTACCCATAAAGTTTAAACCATTTTTGATGATTCTCTGGCAAAAGCCAACATCTTGGGTGAGTACTTTCTAACTTACAACCTCACCTGACCATTTCTCTCCAAGAGAATGGCTGTGGTATCTAACCTTCATTCAGAAAATGCTCTCCAGACTGCAGAACCTCCGAGCATTTCTGTTCCTCACCAACTATCCACAGGTTCAAAACCACGGGTCCCATCCAGCTCCATGGAAGAACACTACACAGAAGACTTGGCCTAGCTGTGTTACAGCAAGCACATACACTAGAGGTGAGGACACCATTTTCTGATCAAAATGCAGCGTCCGATCAAAACTGTGTCCAGCTCTGGGGCCCCCAGTACAGGAAAGACAGGGAGCTGCTGGAGTGAGTCCAGAGGAGGCCACAAAGTTGATCAGAGGGCTGGAGCCCCTCTGCTACAAGGACAGGCTGAGGGAGTTGGGCTTGTTCAGCCTGGAGAAGAAAAGGCTCCAGGGAGACCTAATTGTGGCCTTCCAGTGCCTAAAGGGGCTCCAGGAAAGCTGGAGAGGGGCTGTTTATTAGGAAGTGCAGTGACAGGACAAGGGGGAATGGGTTTAAACTAAAGGAGGGGAGATTTAGATTAGATATTAGGAAGAAATCCTTCCCTGTGAGGGTGGTGAGGCATCAGATCAAAGAAGTTGCAGAGGCCCCATCCCTGGCAGTGTTCAAGGCCAGGTTGGATGGGGCTTTGGGCAATCTGGTCTCCCTTCCCATGGCAGGGGGTTGGAACTAGATGATCCTTGTGGTCCCTTCCAACCCAAACCATTCTATGATTCTATGATGATTCTAATCAGAGCTTTAGAACAGGCAGTTAACCAGCATGTTTCCTAGATATTACGCTGTGGACGGTTTTTTGAATAGCATTTGCTGCTCGGTATTCTTTCGCTGTTCCACAGCGGAACATGTCTATTGTGTATGTTCTCGTTCGTGATCCAGAGTATCCTCCTGCTGACAGCAGCATCTTCTGACATTTCCGAACAGAGCGTTAGTGGAAAAGCTGTATTTCCCATGGTGTCTCCTGTCTTGTATCATACTCGTTACAAGCTGCCGGCCTGTACTTGTGGGGTGGAGAACGCTGTTCTCCAGGGAGTGCCCGTTTCATATTCTCAGCTGTGCCATGACCTTTTCCATTAATAGATGTCACAATAAGGGCATGCCTTTATTGCTGAGCCACAACAGCGTACCGGCTAATCACCCACAGGACAGGCGTCATCTGAAGCTCTGACATGAATATCCCAGCATATGTCTCGTCTTGTCTATATTTGAGATGGGAGGACCCACTCTGGGGGTTTTGCAAGCAAAAATTCCCTAGGCTATCTATCAAACACTGTGGCACCAGTCAATGCAAACCTGAAGGAGGGAAACATCTAACTTTGAAATCAAGATAATTCAACATTTCTTCAGCAAGTGCAAAACCAAGCTGAACTTCCTCCTTCAGTACTGACAACTGCAATATTTGGAAAAAAAACCTCTAAAAATTTATTAATTTAAAAATAGTAGGAAAGATCAGCATAGTAATAACTAGTGTAGTCCAAGCTCCCTCTTCTGGTCTTTTGCAGTAAATATACTGGAGTGAGCAGGTCTTGATAGTCCACCATTCGGTTTCAAAATCTAGCAATAAAGTGCTCATATAACTTTGACAAAACACTTTGTATTCAGCCTCTTTCACGCCACTCATATTTTCTTAAGCAAAGGATGTATAGACATGGAAATTTATTGTAACACATGAAATAACATTGCACACTACCTCTTTTTTTCCCTTGTGAAACCTTCAGTTCCTTGAGCAGGCAGTTCTACACCATCACCAGGGGCCGCAGCCAAAGGTACATCCCCAGATACGAGGTTATTGACTTCTTTGCAACTATCAGACTTGGAAGTGCTGCAAAAAAATTATTAAAAATAAGATGACAAATTTCAGCAGTGCCAACGAAGCTACAGTGAAGTGTCTTTGAAAGATGAACTTTGGCTGGATCTAAACTAAGGAGCTCTGAGGAGTACACTGTCCCCTCCCCAAAACTGGCTCTTACAATTCCTACAAATTACTTCTTCCTACAAACCCTATTTCACTTAATTTCTCAGATGACCACATAACTAGTAATACTGCAAAGTTTTGACAGCTCTTATAGACCAGAACATTAACTGCCAGTGAGATTTATAGGAAATTAGTAAAATAGGTATCACTAATGACTACTTTGCTGGTCTCACACAGCCCTTTCTCCTCAGCATACAATACAAACATTCAACTAGAGTGACTTATCTTAGAGCAAAACAAAACCCAGAACTAAAAATACCAAAAATACCTCTTACCTCTCAACCTCTCCCTATACTGTAGAGCTAAAAGCACAATAATCCCTGAACTCATGACACAAATGTTAAGATTACAGGACTGTAATACTGTTGTATTTGTTAATTCCTACAAGTCCCTCTGCTCAGCAGAGCCCACAGGACCCAAGCTCAGGAGCATGACAGCCACATAATGATTTCCAGAGTGCATAAATACGGACTGGAGTTTCCTCACAGCAAGGGAAGGCGCGGCGGGGTGCTTTGGGCAGCCATGCCCACAGAGCTCTTGCACACAGACACCAACCAGCGTACAGGAGGAACAGCCACCTGCCCAAATCCCTGGCATGCAGGGCAGGGTAGCCTTGCTGTTCCCTCTGCCGGAGGCAGACCAGAGCGGGATGCACCATTACAGCTCCATTAACCTTTGGTTTTCTTAAGTAAAACCCAAACTAGAAAAAACCCTTGACAGCAAACACAAGTAAAACACTTCTCTCACGAGCCTTCTCATGCTCTTCAAGAAGGTAAGTCACCTGTGTATCCAAAAGGTCACCCATGAGAAGCTCATTTGCATTCTCCCCCACTTCAAGCGGACTGGTAACCATACCAGTGCCCCTGCTCTGGCCACACTCATTAAGCTAATGACACATCCAGACACAAATGCGTAAGGAAAAGTTGGCGGAACCAGGCCTTGGCTGAGAAGTTTCTTTTAGGTTTCCTGAACGAAACATAAATTTATCTTAGCCATTCCTTTTACAATTTCCTCTCCCCTCCCCCAGTAATTACACTGTAATTGTAGAAGGTAGACTAACTTGTGTTACTGACTCAGAGGTGGTGAAGTTCAGGGACAGATTGTTCCTTTCTTTAGAAACACATACACAGTCGGAGGACAAATTTAAATCACATCCCTAACTCTAGTCACAATACATAGGAGAACAGTTATTCCCCGAAGTGTTTATCCACTGACTTACTAAGATCATGAAAGCTTTTTCTGAGAGTGGTTTACCTTGATTAGCTCATATCCATTAAGTTGCTTTGTGCCATATGGGACAGCTATTCAGTTGTTTCTTGCAAGAAATTATCTCTGTTTTATGCCCTCCCTCCCTCCCTCTTCCCAGTTTATCCAAACTGGTTTGACACGGACATAGACTTCCCACATTTTCAGTCACATCACGTTAAAATAAATAAATAAATAAAGAATGATGAAAAAGCAAGCTGTTTCCTTTTTCATGCAAAGGGCTTTTCCCCTTTGCTAAAAATGTCTCTGTCCTAATATAGTAACGGCATCAAATATATGCAAAGGCGATGTGACTATATAGGGTCACGGGGAGATTAGAGAAAGTAAGATTTTAAAGGAAAAAGTAAACTGCTAAAAATAAGCCAATGCTGAACATCTGTTTGGAGGGTAAACAAAGAATTGCAAAACTCAAACAATTCACAAGAGGGCCCAGCCAAGCAAGAATACCGAAGCACATGGAATTAGGGACCTGATGTTACGCACACATAAAACCCTCCCAGGTCACTGCTGACAGTGGCACCTGTCCCCCCAACCCGCACAGGCCCCACCTGCAAGCGTTCGGCCTCCCCCGTCAAGCCTCTCACAGAACATTAAACCATTTTCAGCTATATACCTTCACTAACGTCATTTCTAATGCTCTCTGCAATGTGCAACTAGCGAGCAAAATACAGGCATTTTTAGCAGAGCTCTGCTCCCCGGCCTTTACAAAGCGCAGGCCTTATTTCATGAGCAGAGATGCAGTAGGTACTGGCATTTTCTCTGCTACCTTGCACCAACACAAGCACCAGGAGGTATCCACCCGCGTCCCGTGGGAAGGCGGGCTGTAGGATGGTACCGCAGGCAGCTCCCATCCCCCTTCCCCACTGCTGCTGCTCTGACAGGAGGTCTGCAGAACCAAGGAGCGCTGAGCAAGGCCATGAAAAGTAGGTTTCAGGGCTAATCACACCAGGCCCGAGGCTGATATGGCCACATATAATTTTGGCACTCTTCAGCGTGGTTTGCAGGTAGAATTGCGACAGCGTAGTGCTACTGGTTATGGCCCATGACCGGACGGGCACTACCTGCAGATGGGTGCTGCTCACTGGTGGCATAATAAGCTCGCAAGGGACAAGGCAGAAGCAGAGCAGCTCAGAAACGGTACAAACCGCACACACTGAGGCAGGGCAGCGCAGCACAGCGACCCTGTGCAAAGCACAGACTCTGTGTCCACTCTAAACTCTCTAGCCAAAGTCTGCATCAACTCTGGTACACGGATCAACTCGTGGTGTCATCTCATGGTACTTGTATCAGCTCAGATGTGAAGTGGCTCCATTAAAACCTCTTCTTCTCCACAGCTCTTACTAAAACAAAATTTGCCATTAAACTTATTTTCCAATTAGTAATATCCAAATGGTTGTAGCAAGGATACTACTAAACGGGCCAAGTCTTCCCAGTGCACAATAAACTATACGTTGGCCAGTCTTTATCCTGTAGAGTTGAGCTGATTGGGAAAAACATTCTTCAAGCTGTCTCTGTTTAAGTAATTCTCAAGAGTCGCTTTCTGACCCTCTGTGCATACGGATGTCCCTGTGTACTCCTGCCTGTGTCCTGCTAACACTGAGGAGCACACCCCGAGCTTCACAGTTCCCCAGGCTGTGAACTATGCGACCAGGAAGGGTTCATCTGCAGCTAAAGCCACACAGCTTTTACTGCATCCAGCACCACTTATCACAAATTCCCTATACACCCTCCGCAGAAGAGGAGCCGGGAGAGAGGCTGTAGCAGGGGAACACAACGTTTTCCAATGCCAGCTCAGGTTTAGATCAGCTTTTGTTCCCTAATATTCACAACAAAGCTGCGCCGGCTCTGCCTGGTCTGGACTAAACGCTGTGCTACAGCTCTGCAACCTCAGCTGGAGATTAAATGCAAGAGCAGAAGTTTTCCTTAGCATGTGGAAGGGACCAGACTGGTTTATCCTTGTTGTTACCCTATGGGCTGACCCTAAAGACAACTCACGCAGCAAGTGTTTTCCAAGGTGCCATTTTTTCCCAGGCACCTGCAGGTTTTCTGCCCACAAGACAGGCAGCAAGCTGCAAAGGAACAGGTAGACACTGCTCAGAAATGTTTAACACCTCTAACCATGGAGACCAAGCTAAGCTGTGGCCTCACACAGCCAGGCACTTCTCTGCCTTCTCTGCCTTTCCCACCCAAACACTTCTCACATAAAACAGAAGTCCTGTAGCAGAGCTCTGTACCTGCAGCATGAAGAGAAAGATGCGTCTAGCCAAAATTTCTCCTAGTGCAACAGGTCCTGGCAAATCAGAGTGAACTTGGCCTTTCAGTTTCATTGCTCAACAAAAATCCCTGGCAGAACAGGCACTAAACTTTTTACCTAATTCTCTCCAGGGCACTCCTCTGTAGATACAATAAATAAAATTCACTTACTGAACAGATGATACCATGTTGTGCCTGATCAGTATGTTGTTGTCAGCAGGGGGGGAGAGAGGCAGATAGTCATCCTCAATAAGCAAAACAAAGATACAGTTTCCTGACTGGACAGATGGAAGGACAACCTGATCTCTTATTATGCACTGCCATCTGGAAGACATTTAGCACAAACTGACCCCTGCCTTATATGCACCATTGTTTTTCCCTGTCAAAGTGCACACCATCTGCATTATATGATACCCCTGGTGGAGACATACATGGAAACAAAAGGAACTTATTAATAAATAACTAAATTTTTGGGGGAAAAACGCTTTATAATTGTACTTTACTGCAGGCAGACAGGAATAGCATCATGCCATCTAATAGCCCTGGTAACATTTCAAAAGTATAGTGCACAGGTATAACCAGAAAGCATCGACACAGACACATGACACGTGTGTGCACTAGAGAATTTTTTTGCAGTCATACTGAAAAGCAGCGCTGCAGTATTTCTACACAAAATGCCAAAAAAGCAGTGGCTTTAACATGATCACCTTACTTACATAGGCAAGAATCTGCTCCATGGCACAGGTGAGAAGATGAGGGATAAAGCAATGATACCAAACAAGTAACATCACTGAAACTCTTCTCTTGGATAACAAAAGCCCAGTTCTGCTATTCCTGATCCTCACCATGAACACAATCCCTTGCACTTTAATTGAGTACTGCTTTCATTTGCTATGATGTTACTACCAGTTTAGGTCTGACCAAACCATTGATCATTGCAGTGTTTGCAAGAGCTGGGAGAGAGTTGCACCGTGCCTGTTTCAGACAGGAGCTAAAGCTGCTGATATTAACCCTTCTTCTGCCGATCAGCTGCATCTGTGGGTAGGCACATGTGGGAGCTACTACTGCGTTTCTACTGCCAGGGCACCAGGGAACACCTCTGCAAGGCTCACAGAGAAGCAACAACAGCCTGGACAGGAAGGACAGGTGCAAGGAGAACAGATAGGCTTTTATGTGAACAAGAGTTCACTTGTGCAGCTTTAAAAAAAATAGAAAAATAAAACCTAACAAACATAGGCAGTGAACTACCTGCAGCCAGATTCCCTCCAGCTGACCAGAGTGTACTCTCTCAACTTCTTCCGTTTCAGAAGCTGAAAAGCTACCTACTTCCACGCTGAACACCCCTGGTTTGCAACTTTTTAGTACAGAACCCTTGCAAAAATCCTTGTACCATCGTCAAGGTCAGGCTACGAAAACAAGAGCCAGATCCTGCGGCTGCTGCATGGTCTGTGTGCCCTCATCCCTGCTGGGCTCAGCCACCCTGTACAGGCAACTACAGCTCAGCACCAGCACTCGCAGCCTATGCAACTGGGATGAAGCAAGCAAGCCTGAGACTAAGACTAACTTTTAGACATTAAGGGTAAACAACATTTTAAAAGCAAAAGTTATGAAGTAGATCAAAAGAAAAGATCTATTATAATTAACTCAAAATTCCAGATCCAGCTAAGAATGGGAACAGTGTGAATTCATAAGTTTTACAAGAAGTAGCAAATTAAAACACTCCAAGACCGCTCTTCCTAAGTGTTTCCTAAGGTGACATTTAAGCGTAGACAGCTTGTGTGCCTTTTTCCCTACAAACAGCAAACTGTCACCCCAAGGGCAACACAGTCTTTCTTTTAGACTGTAATCCACAGGCCTATATAAATCTTCCTGGCACTTTTGCTGTAAGTCTTTTTTCATTCCTCCGCATCCAGAAAGTAGCTCATAGCTCCACCTCAATTACTGCTCACTCTTTCCTCACTGCCCTGCTACTATGGCCAACAAAGAAAGAAAAAACAGAATCCACAAAAACCCATCAGTAACCCAATTACCATCGTTAAAAACAAACACACACAACTCTGAGTAAAAACTCACAAGAACTGGAAGAAATCCACATCAGCAGGTCCCCACTGTAAGCTTCTCTAGATCATCTTATCCCGATTGTAGGAAAAACTTACTTTCTCACGGATTCACTCAGCCAGCATTAGCGACTAACCAGCTTGGGGACTGATGGAAGACGAGTACGAACTAAACAGCAAAGTCACCCAGCTTTTAAGGTGGATTGAGCAAACCACACAAGCTCCTTTCTGCCTTTGATAGCATATTATTGCTAATTCAGCTAACCAATTTAATGCTAGCTTAAATATATTGCGTATGCTTACACTCCAGTGAATTCACAATGATTGGAGCGTAAACACACCCTACAAGGCTTCCTCTACTGCTGGCAGTTAAGGCAAACTCTTACACCTTGACAACACACCAGCACAAATAAAGCAACAGTTTCCCTTCTCAGTGCAAGTAAAAGCAGACAAGCCCAGTGTCCAACAGAGATGAGATACCTGAATGCTTTAAAATCAGCATTATACTGTAAAGGAACTTCTTAAAACTGAAGCAAATGCCCAAAGGATCAGTTACTTTGTACTAATAAAAAAAAATAAAATATAAGCATCTAAAAAAACCCATAAGGCATATAGAATAGAATAGAATCATTAAGGTTGGAAGTGACCTCAAGGATCATCTAGTCCAACCATCCCCCCACCACCTATTACCCACTAAACCACGT
>VWZZ01002583.1:237690-270141 GCA_013399095.1 Psophia crepitans
CCTCACTCCCAAAAAAAAAAACCCAACCCCGAGCTCCGACCAGCCGCAGTTTAAAGCGAAGAGCCGGAGCTTTACAAAAGGCCGATGAGTAGAAACCTAAAGCTGCTGTTTCTCAGAGGCTCCTCCCCATGAGGCTCCCCGAGGAAAAGGCCGAAGAGACCAAGACTGCCGCGCCCCGCCGTCCTNTCGGAGTTTCCATCCGTGGGGGATGTGGAGAGATTAAATGACGATGGATGTAACGCTTAAAGCAGACTCTAACAACCTCCTAACAAAGCACTTAAGCGGAGCCTTGCGTGCTCGGCGGTGTGTGGCAACTTGGTAAAAGTTTTCAGGATGCTGGTGTCTGGCCCAACTTTAAAGATAGCTTTTAAAAAGTTTCAGGACTCAGGACAAGTTTTTAACAGCGTCCACTGAAACTTGATTTGTTTAGAGCTGTAAATCTAACCCAAACCTTTTTATTCCTACTCAAATTCTTGTGTTAAGTTCCAGCTCCTAAACTCAGACAGGTTTTCCTATAGGCTTCTTCACCTATAAGAAAATGGAGCAGTTTTAATTAGTTGCATGACCTTATTAATCTCTTACGTTTCCTCTGGGTTTATTACAACACAAAAGAATGGCTTCGCAGGTAATTAAGTCTTTGCACTGAGACACACCAAATTACATATACAAGCTGCCAGCACCCAAGGAATTAATTGAGTCTCTACCCAGGGAGATCATTATCATGTTTATAACATGTCATACAGCAACTATAGAGTAAATGTCTATAGTATCTATCCCACAGCATGACACTCGGTAGATTCATTGCTCACCAAATGCCTGACTGAAAGATTTCACATAAAGTGCTGGAGCTACAGACACTTAATTTAGGTAGCTTCCCAGCTGGCTCCACATGCACTCTGCCCAAGCCTGGACACTCACCTGTGGTGCCAGCTACCCCTGCTTGGGTGACACACTAACATTTCCTCTTCTTCAGAACTCAGTCCAGCGCTTAGCAGGACTGTGTATCTCCTTTTAATGTCAGGGTACAGTAATGATACCAGCTGGACCTCTCAGAGCATCAGAACTGAGCCTCAGGTGGAACGAGGTAGTCATCAAATTTTTTTTATTTATTTTTTTTTTACTGTTTCTCCTTCTAGTCTTCATTCAATTTTATCTGAACAAAAGGAAGGAACAGATTTTTGACCTGGTAAATTGTGTTACAGGAAAACTTTCACATCTAGTCTGAAAGCAGATGACAGGGATTTCCCCTACATGTGCTCCTTGCTGCTTTTAACAGTTGAGATGCCTGTATAAGAAATAGAAGAATATACCAAAAGCCCCCCGGAGACCAAATCTAACATTGTAATGGGTGAAAACACTGAAAAATATGTAGACTACCAACATCACCTGGGCTGCAAGGTGTGGCTCATCGAGGGGTAGACACCACGTACGGTACGATATGCTGTGAAGAGTTCACCTAGCTGCAGGACCGGGAGCCAGCAGCATCCACTTTGAAGGCAAGGATTAAGATCAAGCAGAGAGTTAAAAGCTTCTGGGGAGAGCAGCTCCCAAGCAGCAGGAAACCAGACGTGGAAAAAGTTTCTGTGATTTCTGATATAGGTACAGGCATCCTGCCACCCTCTCTTTTTTCTTTTTGGGGGGGCGTTAAACTCTTTTGTCATCTGGAAACCATTTCACAAATAGCTTCTGCAGGTATTAACAGCCCTGAGGAGGAGGGAGACCCCAGGGAGAGTAAGATTCATTAAAATAAATTTTGATTTTCTTTGCAAGCAGCGCTTCTGGCGCAAAGCCGTGGACACGAACTAGCTGTGCTCCTGCAAACAAACCCAAATTTAGCTTTTTTGGGGAATCTGATGGTCATTTTGCTCAAATAACATGCCTCTGCCGGTTTATTCATTAGCCTCTTGCTGTACCAAAACCCACAGCTAAGCAATCTCAACCACCTTTGTCACAAAAAACTTCTCCACTTTCCTCCCAGTGCCCTCTGCTACTTAAACACAGGCAAACTGGTAGGCAGGAACTCCAGGAACATGGCGCTGAGGTGTGCTTGGTTACCTGATTTTCCTGTGAGAATTAAATGATCTGCGTTAATAGAAGTCCTGGGGGAGGAGAGAGGAAACAAGTTGAAAAGCGACAGGAAAACAAGAGATAAGCAACCTCCCGGCAAGGCTGGGGAGACAATTACAGGCCAGGGGCTGAGTTTGAGGCTGCAGCCTGCAGTGACGGGCTGGCTGGCTGAGCCCCGCTGCCTGCAGATCAAAGAGCCGCAAAAGAAAGTGTTGCCAAAGATTTCTCCGGAGGGACAGAGCTGGATATGAGCAGCGAGCGTGGCGATGGGAGGGACTTGGTGGCAGCAGACGACATCCCGCAGGATGGCCCTGCTGGTGTCCGGGCCCTTCCCTGGCTCCCAGGGAACAGTTAGCCTCAAGGAAAGGCCAGAAAGCACTGGGATGGGTTTATTTTGGGGGAGGCACTGTTGGGTGTTTTGTGTAGATCCTAAATGTTTTTAAAGAACATCCATATTTTGCATTTGGGCAAAGGATTTAATCTCAACAACCGAAGGGAGAAGAAACACATTCACGCCCATCAGAGGGGAGATGCTGCCAAAACTGCTGAACGTTGTCCAAGGGCAGAAACCACCTAAAGGGACGTTCGCTTGGACCTGAGAGGAGCAGAGATCCTTCAGCCTGGTAATTTCTTTTGCAGGTACCTTTCTTTGCTAGATCCACGCTTTTTCCTTTTCTATATATGTGTATGTTCACTAAAACATTTACCAAGCTATATGACAGAAGTCAGCCAGGTTGAAACCTTAGTGGAGGAAGAGACCCTGAAAGAAACAACAGTTATTTTAGTTTGGCCGTGCTAAGCAGTTCATGGCACAGGTATAACAAAGTTCCTGTGATGACACCATAGTTACCTGACATTACATAGGCACTGGGTGCTGGAAGGCAGATCTATATCTATATATCTATATTTATCTATCCATAGAGAGAGATAGCTAGCTATATCTATATATATAGATATCTATACACACATGCTTCACCCCAGCTTCCAACTGCAGGACCGGCACATGAATATTCTCCTCAGGTGCACAACATTTTTACCCTACGCTCAGGAAGGTGGGAAATGGAATTACAGAAAAATTAAATGTACTCAAGTTCAGTACCTCTAGAAGTGCTGGGCTCCAGAACATCATTTTAGGTAACATTTTCAGAAGTCTGAACTATGACTTGAGGAATGTCATCAGAGACCCCGTCATTCAGGCTGTGGTCCATGGTCAGGGTGCTTTAGGACTGTGGGTGGATACCTGGTGAAAGCTTCCAAAGGACACTGTGCTGCTAGTGGTGACCCACTCTGCCCAGCTCCTGTGAATTCCATCTGAGGGTTTTTCCCATAAACCATGTCACTCCTGCCAAAGCAAAGCACTCGGGGGTTGGAAAAATGAGTCAGCCCTCGAAAAACCTAGGAAAACCCCATGAAATTGGCTTGGAAAGAATGCTACATTAAATAAATGTGTTTAAAAAAAAAAAAAAAGAGAGAAAACCCACACAGTTTTTCTTTTAAATTTGCATTCTGTTGTTTGAGAATACAGGATGAACTCAAATCAGATTGTCAAGTTTTTCCCCGATAAGCATGAAAACAAGGTTCTTTTTTTCTCCAGCTCTTTAAGCTGAGGTTATCACTGATCTATAAGCAAATACAAATACTACAATGTTGGTCATAAACTTGAAAAAAGGCTGGAGAAACAGCAACGCCTGTTTGTTCTGAACAGTAAGGCTGCAACTAATCTTTCAGAAAATCTCTGTGTGTGATTTTAAATTGGTTTTTTTGTGAAAACATAATGCCCATTTTTAAGGCCATTTGCAGCAAAGAAAACCATATAAATATACTGTAGTTTGTTTAAAATTAAAGAGGAGTTTCTCTTTTGCATTTCCTAATCAGAGGTTAGTAGTCACAGACTGCAAAACCACAGACCCAATTAGCCGCAGAGCAGCCTGGCTGCGATATCCAGGCTGCTTCTGTAACAAACACCTGAGTGTTGTATTTCCACTGCTTTCCTCGTACAAATTGCCCACAACCATCCTTTATGGTGGTTGAAAACTGGGTTGTGCAATTCACAGCAATTTTTATTGGTGAGGCTTTGGGATGGCCAACTCTTTAAATTCCCAGGCTTTTAGCTTAACTGTCTGCTTGGTGGGGGGGGGAGAAGTTTAATGTTAACCCATTACATTTTGGAGGATCAAAGTGATGGGAACCTGCCATTTTGCAAATTTGCCAAATAAGTAACAACTGATTTTCAGAAAACCCTAGGCTAGACTCAAAGCCTCACAAATTCCAATGATAACTTCTCCAGCAACTTCATTTGGAGTTTCTACCAGAAGGACGAGATCCCAGGAATGCTGCATGCAACAGAAGCTTCACGTACAAACTCAGCATTCAAAAAAAAAACAAAACAGAGAAGATGTGGAAAATCTTGGAGACTTTCAAATATTCAGCACAAGCTAACTATATTTTGACTCATTTAATGACATTGTTTTAGAAGGGACATGGGAGTCTTAAGTGTCCATTGATTTTCATTACAGCTAATATTTTTTTTTCCTTAGTTGTTTGAAACTGAGCAATGCATACATGCTTTTTGCTTTCATTCCAGGAAACAAATCCAATCTTCTCTGTCTGCAGAGTTATTCTTAGCTGGCTTTGATATTTCTATCAGCTAGGAGAGCATAACAATGTTATCGTGCTAACAAATTCCAAAGATTTTACATAAGCTGTTGAGTGCCTTGGAAAAAAAAGGAAAGGGCTTTATTGATTACACTGTTTGTGTTTCATTAGCCAAAGGAGCTAGGAAAAATGGGCTGAAAAAGAACAAAAAACCAGTTTGATGAGTTTCAGTTTCACGAAGCAAGTGCTCCATGTTTTTCAGAACATCATTTCCAAAGAGAAGCCGAGCTTTACAGGTTTGAGGTTGGAAAACACCAGGTAGTTCAGGACAACGAATAATTTAAGTCCTACTTGTCTACATACAGCCTGTTTTCCTAATGTGACCTTTTATCAGTTGAAACACCCCCTTATTTAAACAGAGCAGGATAATTGCTAGTATAGGGCTTGTAGGATGGTATGGGTGAAAAAGGATGACAGGACTGCACAGCATTCTCCCTGGCTGATCTGTAGAGGCTTAGGGCCAAATTCTTTGCTGATATCACTCCACTGGAACAGAGATTTTGGCCCGACATTTACTGACTTCAAGGGCAGGCTACAGCTGTAAGCTTTTCCCATACAGCTGTCTTGAAAGGAATGTACCAAGAGGTACAGAAAGCAAATTAATGAAATTAAATTGGAAACAACCTTGCAGAGTCTAAGGGCACTTTCGGACAGCTGGGTATCATCCTGAGGACATGGATGAATGGGGCAGGGATGGCACAGGAAGAGTAGGGAAGAGGGAGGATGAAGCCTGGGTGGACAAAGATTTTATCAGGAAATGGTTAGTCGGGAAGAGATCCCAAGCAGCAGGGAGAACCACATTAACATAACATACCAGGGCTGGCTCTTGACAACAGCATGGAATGGTGGCACTCAGCATTTCACAGGGACCTTAGAATCCAAAACAATTAAGCCTTTGATTGGAGCAATTAACATTTCTACACTTATTGCAATTTGGGATGCAGAGATCCTATAGGCCAAAGAGACTCTTCATAGGAATTAACCAGTCAGACACTGCTCAGGGTGGGTGTACATGAAAGCAGGGTACACAGACCCCTATAACAATTCTTTTACTTTTCCAGAGCACCCAAATGTCAAGGAATAACAATATTTAACTAAGCCCCACCTGCTGTTAGCAATACACGTCTGAGCTTCCATATACCTGGACCAATACTGATAAGACAGCTCCAAGGACATCAACATATTAGATAACAGAAGGAAAAACAGAAAGCAAAGGATGAGGCGCGTAGGATGGAGTTCTGGCTCCTCAGACATGTCTCCAGAGGAGTCTTTGTCGAGAAGCACTAGTGCAATGCAAGCATGCCAAGACGGAAAAACTGGAAGGAAGCCACATCCAAGTCATGGAGAATATGCCCGTGTCTGTAATTGCTGTTCTCAGAGCTGCCCTCCTCAGGGTTCAAAGCTGGGGCTAATCCTACTTTGCATATTCTATTAGAAACAGGGACAGTAGAACCAGCTCCACGGTATCCAATTTTGCAAGAAGCCAGAAAACACAGAGTTGGAATAGAGAAAATATGGGGATCTGTAGGATATGCAAAAATGATTTTGAGAAAATAGGCGGCTTACTTGGAAGGAAAGGTTGAAAAATACATCTGGGGAAAGCTAATCAGAAAAAAAAGTAGCCTGAAAGTAATTTTTAACTTAAATTGATGCTAAACTGCCTGCCCAGACATTGGACAAAGTATCCGTGTCCTTGCTGGATTTCTTTAGCAAACGCCTATATTTGATTGAATAAATGTAATTTCTTGAGAAACACGAAGGGATGCATGAAAAAAGCAGCTCGTGTATCATCCATCCATGTCAATACCTCCCTGAAAAATATGTGGCTAAGGTTCTCAAGAGAGTTACAGAAAGTTTTCAAAACCGCAAGAAGTACCAGCAATTTGGCAGGATCAGAGATGATTTACTTCTGTACTTTTCTGTAGCAGAGGCATATGTGAATAAAGTAAAAAAAAGAAAACCACCAGCATGGTATCGCATACCTCGTTTTCCACTGGTATGCGCTTTGAGTACAGCAGGGCGTACTATCAAATCAGCATTTTATAAATGCTTTACACTGACTTAGACGCTGCCTAAAACAGCGGTCAGCTCGGTCAGTGGCATCCAGTGGAGTAGATGGCAAAACTCCCTTTCACTTCTTAGAAAGCCACGTGAGATGTCCGCTGGGTGAAAGTGAAGTTATCATAATTTTATTCTTCCATGAATAGAAAAAATCCCAAAATTAAATGTCTCATACTTAACACGGACAAAATCCCCACAGAACTCCCCATGTGTAAATCACCTTCAGGTATTTTTCCCTTTGCTTTGTGATCCAGAGATGCTGTACACCTGAGCTGGTTTTGAAGTAAAAAAAAACCCAAAACCCAGGGAAATAAAGCAATTCATATTCACTGCATATTCACTGTTTTCATAAGTTTCCTTCTAACTCCAAACTTTTGTTTTTGGATGCTAACACCACAAATCCTTGGTGCTCAAACCCACTTGACTGATCTGAAAAGCAGTCCTACATTCCATACCTCATCCAGCAAGACTGCTAAAATATTTAATACTGTATTTGTTATGCAGACAAAACAGACCAAGTCAGTATTTGCGAAGGAGTGAATGTTCTTTTCTGACTTATTAAACTTGCCAGTTTTTGATGGCAAGAACAAAGCATGAAGCAAATCCAAAAGCATGTCTGGACCAACTTTAGAGATCTCGTCTGACCTATGCATGGGACATAAAGAATGTTTTCCAAGTAGCTGCTGCAATGTACTTCCCATATGAGAATATTATTTAGATTTACAAGTGATGTGAGTCAACACAACAGAACCCTCCATTCTCTAAAAAACAACGGCAGTGACAGGAGAGTGCCTACAATACGGTGCCAGAGCTGGGAAAGGGCCCGTCTGGTGAAGTTTCTGGCAGCGTCAAAACTGTTAGGAAACACTTGTCCCCGGAGTGACACAGTGCCACAGCCTCTTCATCCTTTAAGGCCAGCTTTAGGTGCCACTCATGTAATGAGGAGCAGGTCAAGGTAAAGCCAGCAAGGAAGGTTCAGGCCCCATCGGGAGCGGATTAGCACCGGCATGAGCACAGCTATGAAAGCACTGCATCTGGCCTATCGATTTGCGTAAACAGACTGCAGTACGGATTGCTTCCGCAGCACACGCTCCAGAAGAAGCCAGTGGGACCAGGAGCTCTGGGAACGCCAAGCCTGCACAACGCCCTCCTGCATTCGAGGCAGGTGGAGGCACTGGGCGTATTGCTCGGCGCTGCAGCAAGCGCAGCCCATTCTGCTCTGCACAGCAAACCGGTTCTGCCGAGGGGGCAGAGGAGAACCTCGTCTTACTGCAAAATGAGTGTCATCGCTCGCAGCATGCTTACGGTTCCTTGTGCTCTTCCCTCACTAGCACACCCAGCCCCAAGCCCGGTCTGTGAGCACCTCTGCAACCCTGGAACACCCAAAGGCCGACTTATAAACTGAACTTTTCGCTAAACCAACGAATCAGCGGATGATGCAATCTGTTCTCCGTACCTTAGAGATGCACATTGGGGAACGACTTCAAAGTCTCCACTTCAAAAGCTCCCCTGGCACTTTTTCCAAGAGACAATGACGGTTCGTAGGTACCAGCCAGCTGAATCACAGGAAGTTACCAAAAAGCTCGACACCACCTCTAAACATCCCTAAAATTTTGCCCTCATTTCCAATTTTCTTCCATGGTCTGCTCAGTATCTGCCGTAGCCTGTGATGCAAACGGGAGCATTTCAGTGCCATAAGGAACAAGGAGTCCCTCTACAGGCATGGATCTCCTTTCTCCCTCCACAAAAGAATGAAGATGTACGAGTGTAGACATTACAAAAGGAGAAAAAGAAAACAACCCTCAGGTCCTGGGCTTCCTTTGCAAATACAACTCAGACAGCAGAATGGGGCGGCTGGGTACCTGTAGTAAGTGGGAAGGATGACATTTTGATGCCTGGATGTGGCCATCATGAACGCAGGTTTTCAGCCACTGATTCAGTAGAGAGACAGAAATGTCAACACCATCAAAGAAGTTATTTTTTACTCCTTTTCAGTGCAGACAGACAGGTTTGTCAGACCCTTCCCTACTTCTGTTAATAGCATGACTGTACTTCCACAAGAAAGTAGAGCTGATGCTTCAGCCACAACCTGCTTTCCGAAAATGATTGTCCTTTTTTACTGAAGCTTTGAAGGGAAGTTACTGGTGCTGTACTGTTGCATTCAGACACAAAGGCTCTTATTAGCTGACCGCTGTCCCACTCCTGAAGGAGTCACCGCAGACAGTTCTTGGATCTACTGTTCATCACAAGATCACCCTCCTCCCGGTGCCATAGCCAGGTAGGAAAGAAACTCCTGTTTCCTCTGCAGGAAGAAATCCTAGCAAGGAGTGAAGAGTCAGATCACACGACTCTGCCCCCTCACCCACAGTTCAGTCAGGTTTCAACACATAAGATTTTGTAAGAGATGGAGCTGTACAGAAGCAGTGGAGGGGGGAGAAAACAATGCTGAAATAATTCAGAACATGCCATTTCCCTCTTCTAAATATAAGAACTTATACTTACTACTACGTATTTTGAGAGCTGGGGAGGATTCTTTCTCCCCAGAGTTCTTTCCATCAGGCCCAAATTCCCACAGTCAGCTCCTAGACACGTGCACCTTTTTTTTTGCACGGCTGCAGTAGCTTATCCTCTGGAAGGTCTACAGGGCAATAACAAACTGGAGAAACCACCCTGCAGCAAGTGTTGTGACTGGAGTACACAACAGGGTATGGGAGACAGCTTGGAATTCAACTATACAAAACCAGTTTTAAGCTCAGAGGAAAACTGGACTGGTCAGCGTGTTGGACCTGCTGAAGACGGACCAGACAGCCCAACTAATGCTTTCAACTTCTCTTTTCTATTATAAATGCATATTCCTCTAAGAAATGAGCCTGATCAAAAGCTGAGATGCCTCCCTCTGAGAGTCCTCTGTGTGTAAGCCTACAATGCCGCAACTGCGTTGGGCTCTGCACGCACCATCTCCTGGATGCGTGTGCACACTTGGTATGTGCGTGTGTGCACACTTGGTATGTGCGTGTGTGTGACACCACTTACAGCTGCAGTCCAAAAGTAGCAGCTGCCTGTTGATATAAACCCTCACGCTGGAAAAACAGGTGATAATGAATTCTTAAAGCGTATGCAAGTATTAAGCAACTACTCCATGAATTGCCAGCAGCTGTTTCAAGAACCCTGCCCTGCTTGCCACAGGTATTTATTTAGAGTATGATAACCACCCTGATGTAAAACACATGTGGAGACATAGGCATGTGCTGCCCCACAGTCCCCAAAGGCTTCCGAACCGGGCCATGCCAGCAATTTGTTTGGTAATTTCAAAGCTACTCACTGTGAAGCTTCCCATCATATAAAGGGAAACAAAAAGAAAGGGAAGGAGCTGGAGAGAAACGCCAGGGTCTAGTTTCCTTGGCATTTCGTGGACAGATCCTTAAAGAGAAAGTCTCATAGCTGTTCAGGCTTCCAACACTTCCAATATTCTTCTAATGTACACTTTGCTCACAAAATGAGATTGTATTCAGTTTCCGTCCCAGGCTCACATACAACAGGAAAAACCCCCCCACATTTTCACAACAACAGAAACACTTCTGGTATTTTCACTTACAGTACAGTTTTATCACTTTAACTTTTAAGGAATGTGGCACTGAACCGTTTCCCCTCCTTATTCATCATCTAATTTTTTTTTGTAATACTTAGAAAAATTCCATCTATGCAGAACATTCATTGATGTAGTCTGAAATAGTTCAGCTTTCCTCTGTACCCTTCTGCTCTGCTGTCATCTCTTAGCAGTCACAGCTATTGCTGCTTCCTCGGGTGCGGGAGGGAGAGGGACAGCGTGCAAGAAAAGTTGCTGTGGTTACAGAGGAAGCAGTGACATGGCTAGATAAAGGGAAAACACCTGTTCCAAGATCATGTTTCTTCTGAATTAACTGCACATCAAACTGAGAATTCAGGCAGCAAAGTAGAAAATGATCAAAAAAAAAAAAGTCTTAACTTTATTAAAGCAGTTATTGCTAGTTTGGAAGTTAGAAGAAACAATAACTCTCAGGCTCCACAAATCCCAGCTAAGCAGAATTCCCATCTGAAACAACTCCGTGTCATTAGAAACACTGAATAACGCAGTGATCAAAGGCCCTGTCAATACAATTACAGTGTACAGGAGGATGAGAGGGAGGCCTAGACAGCTAACCGTGTGAGTAATTGGGTTATACTGTAGGGTTGCTTTCAAACACTGCAATCCACCAGGTGGATGCTGCAGGTCTCGTTGAATTGGGTCACCAAAACTTGGGCAAAGCCTACTAACTTAAGGCTAGGAAGTGCCACTTGTCTAACTTTAGGCTACGAGACGTGAACACTGGGAAGTGTAAGCAGGTGAGGGCAGGAATCTGGACCAGCAGATGGAACAGGTAGGAACCACGCTCCTCAGCTTCTAGGACCCCTCTGCCCTTACAAATTATTTCAAATTTCTTTCACATTTCTTCCACAGAGTCCGTATTTAGAAGCAACAGAAATTTAAGAACAGAGGAACTGCTGTGCCCTCCCAAACTGCCCAGGCAATGGGTGTCCACCTTGAAAACTGTATCCCCACCAAGCCCCAGGCTCCTGACAACCATTTCACGGAGTAATTTAAAGTAAATACCTTTCCGCAGGTAATCCCGCCGCAGCCGTGTCTTGAAGTTCATTGAGGTCAAGGGTTGTAGGCTCGGTTTGTGCAGGTGGTGACAGCTTTCTTCTGGCATCCTGAAGGGAGCTTTCATGTGCTGATTCCATCTCGCTCGGCTGATTTTCAGCAACAGCGATATCTGTACGTGCAGAAGGCTCGCCCTGCTCCGTCACAGAAACAGCTGGAGAGTGATTTTTGTACAGGTCTGTCTCCTGCTCTTCAGTGCTCGTGTTTAAAGCTAAGTCACCTTCGCCAGTGACTAACATCCTTGCAGTACCTGTTTCAGGCATGTCCCCAGTTTTTCCTTTACCTGTTTTTGCTGTGCTTAGCACTGTGTCACTATTTTCTTTCACTTCTCCCTCAGTCACATTGCTAGATTCTAGCTTAGAGTCACTTGGCAAGCAATCATCCTGGCTTACTTCGTTTTTTAAATAATCTATTAACCCATGCACGGTCACGTTCTTTTCTTGCTGTGCATCTTGTGAAATTTCCGATGTTTCCAAGCATTTCCTATTTACCGGATCATCCTGTATCATCTGCACGTCATTCTGAGACTTAATGTCACGCATAAAATTGCTGCAAATGTGTGTCTCCTGATTTTCCCCAGGTGACACATTAAAATCATCTGGCAATTTTTCATGATTGTAAGATCCTCCTGGGACAAGTGTTGAAGCTGCCATGTCAGAGATGCTCTTGGCAGTGTCTGGATCACCGTGCTCACTTTTCTCCTGTTCATTTGGCTTAGGATCCTGGCACTGTTCAGCAGGAAGATTTACATCCTCTTCAGATGAAACTGGTTCTGCCTTACACTCTGTAATTAAGTTATTTCCCTCTGCGGTAGCAGCATCTCCTAAGTCACTCTTCTGTACATCGCCTGTGGAGATAACAGCTACAGTGGGTTGCTTACTGTCAGGATATGCAGGGAAGTTCTCAGCTGCTGCCCCATCAAATGAAGCCGGTCCTTGCTTCTTTATCTCTAAGCTTATTAGCGATTCAGGATCAACGCCACTAGCACACACGCCTTCCTTTCTTTCCATCTCGCCGCTCTCTGGATGGTCAGTGGTTCTGGCTGGCTTTTGCAGATTTTCCAGCGCGCATTCGGCAGGTGTAGCGCCATCCAATCTAGGGACCACTTCTAAACAGCTTCTGGGCTGCCTGTTTTTCTCAGTGTCCTGGAGACTTGCTGGTGGCAGCTCTGCCACTGCATTTTCGTGTTGCAGAGGTTTGCCTTTGGCAGCTCCGCAGGAAGTCTCAGTAGCTAAAGACAACTCTTGCCCCTCTGCTTCTGAGGTGCCCCTGGGAGCTCCTTGGCCCACCTTGTTTGAGCCTGAAAGGTTCTCAGCACCGCACAGTGCTGCTGTATCCTTGGCCACTGGACCCTGCTTGAAGCCTGCATGGTTTTCCGACAAAAATTGGGTTAATTCAGTACTCAGTGTGCTGTGGACAGTTTTTTTAAATATCTGGCTGATATGCTCCCTAAAGGCTGGGAGGCTGGAGCCAATATCCAGAGAGCTGCAAGTCAGAGCCTCACGCTCCCTTCCAGCGTTCTCTGCAGACTGCTCGGAAATACCCATCTCTGCCCTGGTTATGTTACTGTTCTCTTTTGAAAGCTCTTCCATTTTTCCTGAATTCCCAGGTTTCTCTAAGATCTTACCGTACTTGTCATCTACACTGATATTGGTTGCAATTTCCTCATTACAACCTTCTTGTTTACCAACAGATGAAAGGCTCAGCAGCTTCCCTTCTAGAGTAGGGAGAGCGAGCAGAGGCGCTGCTGAACTGTCACTTTGCTGTTCTTTGAAGTTTGCCTCACTTTTTGCCGCTTTGGATTTAATTGCAGATAACTCTTTCTTCAGCTTCTCAGAACTGAACTGTGCTACGTTTCCAGCACTCTGCCCCACATTTAAAGCCTCTGGCAGGGCTAAACTTCTGTTTCCATCACCCTGAAAACTTTGGTTTGGGACATCTTTTTCATTCACACACATACTCCCCGCAGAGCTGTTTTCTGAATTTGCTGTTTCCCCTGTGTTTACCCTGGGTGAAGGACCTAAGTGCTCAGACACCTGAGAACCTGCAGCAATCTGCAGATTAGAGTTACCTGCTAAAGCATTTTGGCAGGGCACAGCTTCCAGCTCATTATTTAGTAATTCCCCCCCAGTACCAGCGTTCGTGCTGTTTCCAGGTTGCTGGCTGGGATGGCTGAGTGCAGAGGTCTGTGGAGAGAGGGCTGTAAAATTTGCCTGACAATCACCAGGCTCCTCTGGTGTCTTTTGAATGCAGCTGGATTCGTGTGAGTTATCAGCGGGAACCACTTCCCCGCGTGCCCGTAGTGGTGCAGGAGATCCGTGTGCCCCTGGACTTTTATCGCCTTTCATGTTGCTCGTTTCTGCGACAGAAGCACTGTCCTCACAACTTATCTCCGTGTTCCCATCTTTCCGGATGATTTCCCCATCACCAGTCAGAACTTCAATCTTTTCTGAGTTTTTTGCCATTAATGGCATTTTCTCTTGAGTTTCTGGACGAGATATTTGAGGATCATTTTTCTCGGCGTTATCAGAAGTATGTGCTATTTCTGTATCCCTTGGCGAAGCCTGTGATATGTTAGTGGCACTTGCTGAATTCTGCGTCCCTGGAAGAGCGTTTATAGCAGCAGCACAGCTTTCACCAGTATTATCCTTTATCCTGCGTACGCTGCCTGGCTGTTCATTCTTGTCAGATTCTTTAGAAAACGTATCGCTATGACACGCTGCTTCGTGCTGACTAGCTGAGATCAAAGAATTATTATCCTGCTCGGGCTTGTTTGAGTTTTGCTTACTGCGGCAGTTTTCTTCTGCCTTGAGATCAGTTTTGTTTTGCTCCGTGCAATCTTGCAAATTAAGCATGGTCACACCAGAAATGTTTTGCCCGTGTTCGCTGCTGCACGTATCCTCTGACACCACGGCACTGCTTTTACCCTTGTCCTTTTCTTTTGCTGTGACAGAGTCGCATTGGATCGGTGCTGTACCTAGCACAGAAGAGTCTTTATTAGGGTTGTTTGAAACGTTTAGAGGTATTTCTGGTATGTTACTGTAATTATTTAGGTCCAATGGCCATTCAGGTTCTAGAGCCCTCTCTTTGTGCTCCCGATCATCTGCTCTTGTGACAGTTGTCAGACTGTTTTGCTGCTTCTGTGGTTCAAGTCCTGCGTTTGAAATGCAGCCGCTGTCACCAGCCGCAGAGGCTGACCTCTCCATTAGCTCTGCTGGGGGACGAGCAGCTGGAACATCTGCATTTTCCTGCTGTTCTCTGACACTGCACTCCGGGGTGCCTGGGGAGCTGCACGTGGCACTCTCAGAGGGGCAGTTGTTTTCACTGATGTGGCGGCCACCCCCTTCCTCCACGTGAACTTGCCGAGGAGTTAGTCCTGAAGCACGGGTTGCCACCGGGGAGGTTTCTGCACAAGCCATCTGTGTATTTCTGTGACTTTCTGCAGCCACTTGCTCCAGCTGAGTTTGCATCAGCACATCAGCTTTCCATTCACGTCTTGCTACCAAATCTTTGTCCTCCACAGAACTTTTCACCGCAGTTTGGTGCTTCTCCTGGTGAATACTTCCATTCTCATCCATTACATCCATGGTGCTGCTTTGTGCAGCTGCAGCAGTGGGCCCTTGCTCTGGGTTGCTGCGAGGCACTTCGGTGATGTGACCGATCTCTTCCTTGGTTTCCAAAACCTGTGAGGCCTCCTCGGTTTGTACAGCTGTGCGATCCAGCTCGTGTAAGCCCTGGAGTTCGAGTTTTGATTTGGACATTTTTGCACTTTCTTCTGCCTTGCTATAGCTCTCAGGCTTTCCTTGACTCTCAGTTTTGCATTCAGCTTCCAACACAGTTTCTCCAGCAAAAGCCTTTTCCCAGGACTCATCCTGCTTACTCTGCTTAATGTTATTGTTCTCAGAGTGGAGGAGCGGTGAACTGTGTGCACTGGCTAAACAAACCTTTTCAGGCCCGTCCCAGCCTGGCTGGCCTGAAGTTTTGTCTTCTGCTTCAGCGTTAAAGCCACCAAAACTCGGTGGGCATTCCTCCCCTGGAAACTGCGGTGAAGCCAGGAGCTTATTCTCCAGGTCATCTGCGGCAGCTGTTTTCTCTTCACTCATTTGCTGATCAGAGTGTGAATTGTCTGCGGACAATTTAAAGTTACTGTCTAAATTCAGAGGCTTTCCCCCTGCTTCTTCCCCCAGGTCACCTGTCCGAGTCTTTTCACAAAGACTGAGTTCTCTGGGGTTGTGTCCCAAGTGGGCATCTTCTGTGTCCCGGTGGTGGCTACTGACTGAGTTCAGTGGTTGCCTTTCTGCCCCACTTGACCCCTCAGGTAATTCACTGGTTTGTGTCACTTGTGCCTCCTCTGTTCTGATTTGGGTTTTTTCTCCTGTTAGACTCGCCTCAGTTTCTTTGTGATTCAGCTCTGTGGATCTGCTCAGGGAAGTACTTAATGCATATTCTTCCAGTAATAACTTTTTATCTAGCAGGGAATTTTCCGTGGTGGGATTGATAATGCTTTCTGTTTCAGAAATTCTGGTGCTTTCTCTAGACACATCCTCAACTTTTATAATTTCATTGCTACTGGCTTCATCTTTTGGGCTTTCAGTTGTGACAGCTGATTTTTGTTCTTCCTTTTGCTTAAATGATAAAGGCACACCGAAATGCTCGGCACTAACAAGCTCATCTTCCTTTTGAAGCTCTCTTTGAAAAATGGGTTCAGTTTTTTTCGAGGCTGTTTTCACAGCTTCACTCCTCATTGGATCTTGAGAGTCATTTCCACGCACATATTCCCTCGAAGGCTCTTCAGCCTTTGGTACCAGGAAGAGATTTGGAGGGTTAGAAAGCAAGTCTGACATTAAAGTAGAGGCTTCTGATTGCTCCCCTTTGCTTCCAGATAGAGCCAGATTTGCCTCACCCCCTTTAGCTGTTGTTACAGCCCCCATCTGTAGGTTACAGACTTCACTGATCTCGGTAAAGCCCTGAGCATTCACAATTGCTCCAAATTTTTCACTGTCTGAGCCTCCTGTTGCTGGATAATTTAGGATTAAGGTTTCCTTTTTCATTAGCAGACCCTCTCCACCATCTGTGTTCTGTCTACCTTGCTGCATTACAGTCTGCGGCTGACCTACTTCCAAAACTCCTCGCTCCTGCTTGGCCTCCTGAGCAGTAAAATAATCTCCTGGTTCTTCACCCTGGGGAACCGCGCTGACATGTGGTTCCCTCATGCCACCCAGCTGTTCACTCTGCCATCCTAATTCACTCAGACTCTTTTGTGTGACTCCTTGCATTTCTGTAATTGCTGTAGGAGGGCTTGGCTCCAGGCTTGGGTTTCCTGAATCATTCTCACTGTTTTTCATAGAAGTGGCAGCAATATTGTCCCATCTTGGGCCTCTGTCCACAGATGTGGCATATGCTGTTCCTTCTTCTTTGTCATTCAGTGGTGATGGCACTGCCTCTTGGCGAATTGAGGTTGGTGACTTCTCATTGCCGCTTGTAAGATCTGCTGTGACGTGTTCTTTGGCACCGTCTGCTAAAGGCATTGAGGCAGGCAGGCTTCTCTCTCCTGCTTCTGCAGCCTGCTTTAAGAAATCAGAGCCCGTTTGTCCTCCATGTTCTTGCAAGACACTGTTCTGTCCTGTCACCTCTGAAGACACCATGCTTGAGTTTGGATTGGATAAATCTTCAGCACTGTAGCTACTGATGCCTTCGTTACTGATGCTGCCAACAATGGAAATGTTTATTTGTTTCACATCAATAAAGAAAATGAAGCAAAGAATAAAAACAATTCATGCCACCGACGTTTCAAAGCCATGCAGTGCATGCACTGAGAAGCTGATAATCTGCTTTCAGGAGGTAAATCATCGGACAGGCACCACAGCGATGTAAATGCTCATTACTCTGGAAAACATCCCTCATCTTACCTGAGAGCCACCATGCTCAGGGCATGCATTTTACCCATTCCAAAATCTGTCTTAGTTAAGTGTGATGAGAGGGGACACACGTCTAACAGACTGAGGGGGCAACATGGGAAAAAGTGACAAAAATACTGCCAAAAAAACCCAACCCACCAGTACCTCAAAGAAAGGGTTTTCATTTCTGCTTCTATAAGCCTACTTTGCGCAAAGCTCAAGGCCCTGCAATCCACGGTAACTGCTCTTATCTGGCCATACTTTTATTGTGGAGCAGAAGATTAAGAAGGACCCATCTGTGGAATGTTTTCTCCAACTAATCAGCACAGTTGATTCTCAGCAAAAGGCCAAAGGTCTCACCCTGCCATGCAATGATACACACCCTGTGAGGTCATTTTATTGCAGTGTTGGATTTCAGTGCATATAAGCTATAACCATTGTCTGATCTTTCACCCCACCCACTGAAGATAAGGCGGAATAAATGGAAGCAGAGATGATGTGGGTGCACCAACTGCAGAGGGGCAGAAATTATTTTTAATATTTCCCACGTGCACCATGAAACCTAGGTTTGTAGGTGATGGGATACGTTAACCTTGCTCTCTGCCTCACCTGCCCTGGGAAGCCTGGGGATATTTTCATTGCTTTAGGGAACACGGAGTGAAAGGTCAATTCACAACTGAACACGGAATTGTACCTAGGAGCAAGGGGCATCACTTACTTACTTAATGGGAAATAATAGATTTCCCACACCTCCTGCCCCTCCAAAGCAAGATACACAGACAACACAATGCCCAGTGCTCGGGCTCAGCATGAGCAGCACGCTCTAGTTCCATAGCTGCACGGAGAGAGTTCGTTCACGGTGAGCCCGCCGCCAGAGCTTTGCCACAGCTTAGCAGTAACAGGCTACATCTCCCAGGTTCAAAGTGCCCTACAAATCGGAGCTTAAAACACCTTCTGTAAGGCTGAGCATAGATTGGATTTTAAGGCACCTCCAGGAATCTGAGAAGCCTCTCTCCCCTTCTCTGCCCAGGTTTTACACACAGAATACTTGACCGCAAGGCGAGGCAGTGAGCGGCTCTCAGGTGGCTGCACGGGGTCTGTGTCCGTACAAACACTGCCCCTTCACCAACCCTCGAAGCTGCACTGAAGCCCCAGGCTCTGAGGCCGTGCTACGGTACCGAATGCCCTGCCGGGGGGGTAAACCCCTCCTCATACCCAGCACTGTCCAATGCAACCATTTCTTTATGAGAGGGCTGCACATAAACCTGAACGGGAGCCTGCCTTAGACCCTAAAAACCTTCTTCAGAGTCATTACAATGGAAAATTAATTAGTCTACTGAAATTTGCCTATGTTTCTGGTAAGCCTCAAATCTAAGGTAAAATATCTATCACAAAACTAACTTATAGTTTAACCAAGTTTCAGCAATGCTTCGCATCAGTTTGTACATTTAATTTATAACACTAATACATTTTATTTAAACCTTTAAATTTTTTTTTGCCCGAAAGTTTTTCCTTTCCTAGCACACTGAAAACACCCCTCCATATAAAACTCACTGACACTGGGAACACACAGGTGGCGATGCAATATCTGGCATTTGCTGGATCACTGACAACACGGGGCGTGAGGGGACGTGAGCAAATGACAAGGTGATGCCAAGAGTCTGTCCCTAGGGAAGGAATAGACCTTATCATTTGACATTAATTTTGCACTCAGGGAAGACGAGGGGCAGAAACCACAACACTGAATTGGGGAGGGGATGGAAAAGTGGGAGGCAATTGCCATTCCAGCTTTTTGTTCCTATTGTGGGTTTATCTTCTTACTGATTAAATTGCTCATTGGCAGTTGTGTGCCCAACGTTCTTCAACTTGGAAGAGTGCTCCTTTCAGAGATACGGTGTTCAGGGGAAGAAAATAGGTGGGTGCAGGCTGGGGGATGGTGGTGTGAAGCCCTCTAACCTCTGTGAAACCGAGTGTTGGAAAAAGTAGGAAACATCACCTAAAATTACAGTTTCTCCATATCAGTTATCTTTAACCTCTGATTCTTTCCTCGTCATTAAACCCATTTGTCAGTTGAGTTACAAAAAGCATGGTAACAAATCTGGGATTGAAACATTGGTTAATGTCCATCATACGTCATTATATATTGGCATTTTACAGGTTTCAGCTGACCAAAATTTCTCCAAGATCTTTACAGGTCTGACTTCTTTGTACATTAGACTTCTATTTCCAGCTATTAAATATGAAACAGTTCCAAGCGTGTCCGAAGTGGTTACGTTTTCTTCAGTACAATTGCTAAACCTGTGAACTCTCTGCTGCCATGCTGGTAGCAGCTTTGTAAAGAGTCGTAGCAGCAAGCCAGTGGCTTAGCAGGTGACAATCCTACGAACTGAACTACTCAGCAGCATGTATCAACTAAAACAATTTTTCCGGTGTTCGATAATGCTGAGAACTTGTTATTCAGGAGTAGATGAAGGAATTGGGACAAGTTTGTGATTAATGCATGCCGAACAGAATTAAAATGACAGTGCTGGCAAATGCTGTGACAGCAACTTAAACTATCACTTTTAGAATGAAGTGGTGCACATTCATCATCTGTGCGACTTCGGCTTGCTTCAGTGGTTTGTTCAGGACAGAATAGAGAACTGAAAGGTTCGAGTTTCCAATCATCACAAGGTACATCCAGACTGACCTCTTCGGATATCTCCATTTATGTTTCTCCTCCTGATGTTGGCAGCAAGGAAAACTATATAGGGAACATATATTACATTTTCCTTTCAATTTTTTTGTCATCTTGCTTTTCTGTCTGCAAGACACTGCTGGGGGTAGGCAAACATCTGCTGGGAATGACTTAAGTACAGCTGATCCTGCTTTAGGGCAGAAGGGTGGGCTAGATGACCTCTTAAGGTCACACCTAGTCCCATTATCTTCCACTCTTTTTAAAGTGAATAACACTACAGGGAAATGACACCACATGCTGGAGATAATTCCCCTGAGTAAAACCCAATCTATGTGAAAATGTATTAGCAATCAATAATTACCTGCAGGGAGCATGTGTTTTCAGACAACCCATTCAATGGGATCAACATAAAGCCATGACCCTGAAAGCTGGGGGTTTTTAAACACAGGACAATAAAATGCATTCTCTTTTGTGGTTACTTGATCTGGGTTTTTTTGTAATCTGAACTAGCTTTTCCCGTTATTAAGGGAAAAATTCATACTGTTGGGTAATATTTAAAACAAAACATGCAAATGACAAAGTGTGACAAAACATTAGAGTTCCTCATAGTCTGTGTAGAGCTTAGGGCAGAAAGAGGCATTTTGCTATGAGTAATTGCTGCATATAATTGGTGATATGATAAAAAAAGATGAAAATGCAGTCGTGCATATGTAACTTGAGATATACAAGTGTCCCACTGCACTCAGGAGTTATCAGAGGGAACTTTTCACTTAGACTTTAAGCACACAATTAAGGATTTGCAAGTTCAAGGCCTTAACATACATGTGTGATGAATGCTATCCTTCCAGTTACAACATCAGATAACAATGAGTTAAACCTTTCTATGTCTAAAGTGTTTGTTTTGCATAAATAATTACTGAGAAATTGCTTGTTTGGAAGCACATTGCAAATTTACTGATTAATTTTTAATACCGGTAGTTAACCTTGTCCACCTCCAGAATATATTGTGGCAAGTTTGAATTATCCTGGAACGATTTAGGAGTACTGCCCAGTTACTAAGACGTTTATTAGGGCAGCGCTGCCTGGTTTGTGTTTAGGGTGTGAAGCTATAAAGGATGTTAAGAAATCGATGACTTATGGTACATCTACAGTAAATATCTCTGGATTAAGAGCCATACCCAATCTACCAGCCATTAACATGTGAGGTCGCAACTTCCATTACTCTGTTTTGCCATCCACAGCGAAGGGAAGGGGATGGAAGACAAAACCAGCAGCAGCGAGGTAAAATCTTTCTGACGTTTACTATCTGAGGGGTGTGTGTGAAGTGGTGGGGGGTCGAGATGCCCAAAGATGTTAAACCTACTTGCTAAACAACAAGAAATGATGGTCCAACATCAGAAAATCGTAGATAATTTCAAATTCCTTTTCCTACTCCTTTGCTTTCCTTCTAAAACATGCAGTAGTTGCTGAAAATACAGGCAGCCTTTCCAGCCTGGTCACATGTGTGAGAGAAAAACACCAAGTGCTGAAGCTCATGAAACTCAGCAGTCACATACGGTTGCTATCCACACTGATGTAACTCAGAGCCTGAGTGATTGTGTTCCCAGGAGTATAAGAGCCTGAAATCTGAGGGTGAATTTAGAAAGCACTGAAGGGGACAAATGTACAGCCAGCTCTGCAACCACGGCACACGCATAGCTGCTTCTCAAATGTTCTGTTTCCTCTGACACATGAGAGATCAGCGTCTACATTTTGAGTTTCCACATTTGGACACACTGTACTGGAGAACTTGAGTTAACTTAAAGAATTCTGCACTTTAATTTGTCCCTAAGAGATATTGAAAGTTAATTAAGGACAAGGAAATAATTTCCACAATCTCTTTTAAAAAAAAAAAAAAGAGTTAATTTTAGAGGCAGAGCAAGTCACTGTTTGAATGTTTGAGTGTAAACAAACACATGAGAAATCCATCATGGCTAACGGGCTGCTAACAGCAGCCAGCTTCCCCCACCCTCCCTGTATGTCTAAGCTTTCAGGAAAAAGTGAAGCAGGAATAATGATCTATATGATCCCCCTGGGAACTGTCCTACCCTTCTCCCCCCTCTCCCAACCACTTTTCACCTCCTTGTTCCATAGACAGAATAAAATGCAGGGCCTGCAATATTTTAAATATGCCTGAACTAAATTATTCTAACATCAAAAACATAAGCTGTACTGCCGCTGCAGCAAGCAAACACGGCCAGATCTTCAGTTCCAGCTCCACAACTGGCTCCTGGTCTCCATCCGAGATATCCGGAGAGTGAGCAGGAAGCACGGCCCTGAGCGGATTGTCCCACAGGATGCGTGGCAGCTTCAGCTCGTCCTTCTGCGGGTCCCACAGGATCTGTGCGCAGCACTCCGGGTGGGAGAGCGGCCAAGTTCATCCACGAAGTGTGTTTGTTCCCCTGAACTACCTCTGGGTGTGTACCTTTTAAATTGCTGTATGTGCTTCTTCCCAAACCTGCTGGAAAAAATGCCTCTCAGGGGTAGAGTTGTCCAGCTAAGGATTCCCCAGGCGTTTCGCCTTTTCCAGGGACAAGGCCTGGGTACATCTTGCACAGATGCCAACGCAGAGCCTGAGGCTCGCTAACTGTTCTCGTTCTTCCACATTTTGATTTCACACAGAAAGTTTACAGATTAGTTGCTGTCGATATTACTTTTCAGCACGCAGGACTAGTGAGAGACAGGTAAAAAAAAAAAAAAAGAGGACTGAAACAGAGTATTTTGAAATAAGTCGCAGATGTTTTGAATTCCAAAACATAAAAATTTAAAAGTGGCTGAAACAATTCCTAAGAATTTGTGGAGGATGGAAGAAAGCCACCCAGAAGACTGGAAAAAAAGCGAAGGTGATATTTTTCCACACAGAGACACTCCATCCGAAGGTGGCAGGTCATACGCTTTTAAGACTGGACGAGTTCACTTCAGGGTGGAAAAGATGCGTTCAAAGCAGCTTATGGGAGCGAGTTAAAAATAAACAGCCTGGAGTCTGAAACTTCAAAGATTTTCCATTTATTGTTTTTATTTCTATTTTGGCAGGATATAACTTAGGAACTACCAAAACCAGGCGTGTGCCAGCAGTTTCGGGAGTGAGGCTAAATAAAAAGTAATTGTCTGAGCTCCTGCCCATCTAATAGGTTTCCTGAAACAAGGATTTTATGAATCCCTTCGTGCTGACTCGCCCATGTAACATTCATCTCACATGATTTTGCAGGCTGAAGTGCAAAGCTGGTTTGGGCAGCTAGAATAGAAGTCTAAGTGTTCTCGGGACTCCCGTTTTGAAAAGGAACGCCTGCAGAGCTGCGGCTATGCCATTTTTGAGCAATGCATTTTTAAAAAGTACAAATTGGTCGCAGAGCAGTACGAAAGGCCTACGCTGATATTTAAAAATAATAAAAAAAAGCAAGACCGCACTTGCTGCAGCCAAACCACAAATATTCAGAACCCGAGATAAGAGATTCCACCCCGCAGTCTCCCATTCTAACACCAGTTTGGACAGCTTAACGTGCTGGGCGGGTGACAGCGTAGCCTTGCGTTAATTAGCTGTACTCAGCCCACTGTTTCAAACCACATCAGTGTGTAACTACTTGCTTCTTCAGCTAACACAGTCTCCCAAAAGGCCACGTGCAAGAATCGCTGACGCTAATGTAAACCATCCCACCCCGCACCTCGGCTCCAGTGTTTATTATTTTTCCATTCATGCTTAATACTCCTATACCTGCTTGTAGCTGGAGCCTGAACTTGTGCCTCTGCTAAAATCCACAGCCATAGAAAAAAAATCATCTGCCCACTTCCTCGTCGGGCAACTCCTGGCTTCAGATCACCTCCCAAAATTTTCACCCCTCTTCTTTCCTAGCTGTGCCCACACATGCATTTCATCAAGAACAGTTTTCACCAGATGATCGGGTGAGAACGACAGAATTCTGCTGTATGGATGAATGCAGCTTCATTCCTGGATGCTTGATATGATTTTGCCACCTATTATTTTTTTTTCTTGAAGACAGAAGTAGAGGAAGATATAGCTGACCAGGGTAAACCAAACTGCCCTTCCCCAAAGTCCTTTCCTCAATTTTAAACATTTTGCGCTTTAGAAATGAACCAAACATCTCCGATGTGATGGAAAGCTATTTTTTCTGGGCCCTTAGGTGATTTTGTGTACCTGAGTTCCTTACATTTCCCCAAATGAATGGAGCAAGAATGTCAGCAAGTTTAAGTCTCTGCATACTTCTTGCTGCTTTCTGGCAACATCTGAGAATCTCTTGCTCTTTAATGTGCTACGCCGTGCATTTTCTAGACCCGTTTTGCAGGTGCAGAAAATTAAATTCAGAGAGATTAGTTGCTTTGATAAGGTTTGCTCCTGGGGTTAGTCTTAGGTTGGGGAGGTAAAAGCACATTTTCCATGTTGAGTGTTTCATGGTGGTACTGTGCCTGCCAGTTTCCTGGCAGCTAGCTAGAAGTGTCTTTATAGGCAGCCATTGGGGAAAGTTGTGTACGCATCTTCCTTAAAATGTGGACAAGAAAGTAATTGTACAGAGTAGCTTTCTGAGAAACAAGAAGGAAATACACAATTTAAGCCCTCTGAGGTGAATTCTGCTGCTGCTTCGTTCCCAGGACAGAGGCAGAACGTAAGGCAGCTCTTAGCAGTTGGGGCAGCCACCGTGGTAGGTGGATGCTGTCAGTCAGGGTGTACGGGTGTTGCAGTTCTAAATACAGTCTAATATCTGCCACTCTGCACTTTCACAAGCAACTCTGATTTGCAGGAGCGTTGGTCATGATAGGCCTACTATAAAATTCAGCAGTTGGTAATACTCATAATTTCCTAACTTCTTCTCTTTCCCATAATATAACCAACACGATAGCAGAAAAAGACTATTTTACTGTCCCAAATCAGAATGCATCATGTTTTAAGTAGTTCACAAGAAATTTGTATTTTCCTCAGCTAGGAAAGCATGGTTACTCACACACACACTGTAGTGACTACGCACAATACCGTCAAGAGAAACTAGAAGCTAGAAGATACGCATAGTATTTGGTAGCTGAAACCACCAACAAACAAAATATGCATCTAAAGTTCTCACCCTGCCCGTGTTTGCATGACAACTCCAAACTCAATTTTTTCTAACTAGAATGACATCTATGGCTTTCCTCATTTAACAAGAAAATGGGGAGACACTCTCAAAGCCGTGAGGAACTCACCCAAGAAAGAGATGTTTCACGTATAGACCTGGATAGTAAACTGATGCTGCATTAGACAAGCAATAGTCATGCATCTCTAGGAAAGAAGTGCAACTTTTCATCATGTGAAACTTCAAGCCTAAACACCTTTATCACTGTAAACTGGCTTTGCAGTCCGACTTGCTCAGACTTTACTGTTTTCTGTAAATAATTAAGATGTGCTAGTGGCAGTCAGGAGAAGTAGAATTAATAGTAAATATCTTCCTGCGTGTGTACTCAAGTACGACAACCTACCAGGCTGTAAGAGCTCCGTGGCACAGACACACCCTCCCTTTCAGAAAAGTAAGCTGCTTTTTCACGGTAAGACTTTTTAGATTGTCATGTCATTGTCAAAGTTTCCCTGAAATTTCCCCGAAGCGGTTAATTATGACCTTACTTAATACCTGCACTTGGACACATACTGCCAGAAATTGTTGCATGACATTAATAATTTTATGCTTAATCTTCATAATTTCTTATTAAAAAAAAAAAGAGAGAGGAGTTTATTGCCTGAGATAGCATTAATTTAACAGCGTTTAAATATTTTACTCGACTGCTGTTTATTCTTGGTTTTCACTTCTCAAGTTGACATTGTGACAATCAGAGGTGGTGGAAACGGAAAAAGGCCCAAATCACACGTCATGCCCTTGGAAGGAATGCAGCCAGTCTTTCTGCAGTGAGTTCTCCAATGATCCAATGCTCGTGCAAACACTTCAAAAGGTGCCCACGGCCTGAAAATGCTATACATTCATCAGCAAGTTACTGCTGCTCCGTCTAACTTGTAGCTACCGTTCTATCCCAGGTAACACTGATGATCTGGAAAGTATTCAGCCCCCTGTTAAAATCATGATAGATAATTTCTTTGCTGCAGCAGAAGAAAATCTTAGCAGCATGGGAAAATCCAAGTATTCAAGTAAAAAGTATTAATGCTTCAGACAGAACATTCCCTTTGGGATATTTAATAAAATCCAGATTGTGTTAAATTCTGCCATCCTCCAGAGCACTGAAGAATACCTTAACTCTGAAAGTGGCCCTATTGATTTAATCAGGTGAATTTGAAGACTCGCAGATTCACAGACGTTTAGAAGAGTGTGGTGCTCATAGATATTAGCTGGGTTGGTACTTTTTAGCAGGATTGTTAAACAGGGCTGAGCATGGCATTTTGCAATTGTTTACAGTTACATCTTACTTCGCAATCAGATATGACTGCAAGTACTCTTCAGTGTTTCTCTGTCTCGGATGAGAGTTTATTAGTATGAGCAAAAAGCACAGGAAGTTTAGGTCAAGGGTTACTACAACAGCTGGAGTCTCGTTTATAGCTACACAGTAAGGCAAGAACGTCAGTTGGGTAAACAGTGAGTAGTCTTGTTTTGTCAGGTTATTTTGGAGCCTGCATCATCACCATCCATCAGGATGATTGATTTTGAAAATCAGTTACACAAGAACAGAAACATCACGAACAGCCCTCGAGTATCAACAGCAGCTTCAGTTCTATTCACAGGAAGAAACTTCGTGTCTTACCTCGTAGGGTCTGGAACTGATGGGGATGTGCTCGCGGCTGGTTGCACAGCAGCAGGAAGAAGGTCTGAGATGTCCTGACCTCCAGAACTTTCCATGCTGTTTTCCTGAGGGCTCCTTTTTAAACTGTGCCCATTACCTAATTCTGAACCTTGTGGAGCACTCTAGAATGGGGGGAAAAAAAAAAAAAAAGAACAATTTAAATAGCTACTGCTGTTTTGGAGAATACATAAACTTAAGGAGTTTTGTTCGCCCATGGATGGACAACTGCTGTGGTAGATTTCACTGCTTTGATGGAACTTGCAGGTTCCAAAGCCAAGCCTTTTTTTTTTTTCTGTAACGACAGAAAAACAGAAGGAAGTGGTTGAGCCAAAAATAAATACTAGGAAAAGATGAGGGAGAGAAGAATGCAACAATTGTTCTAAAGCAGCCAGGGCCTTTACTGACCCAGGGAGGGTATCATCTTCTCTTTTTCCAAGCCGGGCAAATACTTCCTTGCTAAGCAAGTTTAAAATGAGAAAGGCTGTAAACTTTGTCACTGATAATATTAGCAGTATCTTTGGAGTCAAGTTAGAGATAAAGCCAATGTCGATCAAGACACAGCACTTGAATCCAAGTCCAGATTCTTTCTTCTCCACTTCAACAAAGCTCAGAAAGCCTCTGATCTGAAATGGGCTGATTCTCTACCTCGCTGCCTTTCCATAGCTACAGGAAATGCTGCAGTTTTGGTGGTAATAGCTACAGAAAAGCTATTACACAAATGTGGTAACACTGCGTCATCTGTTCTCAAAGGTAAATATTTACCTGGGATCTACATCCATGGAGCTATGCCTTTACATGTGTGGGGTTTTTGTTTTGTTTTGTTTCTATTGCAAACGATGAGTTTTGCCCCAGGGAGGAAGAGCATCCCGTGCAGGTGCCAGGGCTGCCACCCGTGGTGTGCCTGCAGATCCCCAGGGGTCTGCAACACCTCTATGGAGCTGCTTACAACAGGTGGTGGCATCTTCCTGATGAATTCTTTTTGGCAGAAGTATCTTTAGGAGGCGAAGAAGAGCGGGTAAGAGCTGCTTTGAACAGTAGCTGAGGATGTTCTTCAAGTACAACAAAAGAACTGGAGAGACACAATTAAGTGTAAAGCAAAAATGACGGCTGACTGAAGAAGCTCCATCTCAAATCCTCTGGCACATCAAGCAACAGTGAGACAGAAGGAAAACTGCTTCATCAGATCACCCTCAAGATACACTCACTGCTGTTTGAATTCTTAACTGTGATTGTAAAAAGCCTCAGGCACACTGAAGGTGAAGACACAAAAGCATATGTACCCACGGCAGGAGAACCACTTCAGAATAATGTCACAGATGAAAGGCACAGTACACAATTCCAGCCGACCTCTTGAGGTTTTTTACTCTCAGTTTTAAGGTTTATTTTGTTCCAGAAGTAGCCAGTAAATTGCAGAAAGCTATTGTTTACAAAATTACTCTTCTCTGTGTGAACATGGCATGCTCTCACTCAAGCAAAGGCTTCTCCTGATCAGAGCCAGGAATGAGAGACACCCAGTGGCCAAGGAAAGCCCATGTGACGAGCCATTGAAAAGGTCAGAGCGTACTGAAAGTATAAAAAGACTTCCTTTAGACTTATTTGATTAACTCTCATATCCTCTGCCCTTCCCTGGAGGAAACCCTTCACTACCGCTTTGTTTGGAGAAGTCTCCTTTATCACACCGCTTTCCGCTGGGATAGACCAAGGGCTCTCGGTTTCATGATTATTAAGCACTTACCCAGCATGTGCTGACATCTGGCATTTGGAATATTTATCTAAGTATATATGTTGGCCCCAAAACCACAGTATACAGCAAAAAAATACGAGAACGTCAAGATTTATACAAGGAAATTTGTTTCTTCCAGGCAGAAAAAAATTAGAAAAATAGAGCTTAGTTAGCTTATCGGGCTCTGTTTTGCTTTCGGTGCTGTTTTGGGCAGCCTTGCTTTTGTTTGCATGAGAAAGTTGGCGTGGAGAGTTCATTGCAGCACGCATACACGTGTGCAGAAAGAACACACTGTGAAAAAAATGCATTATTAAATTAATTGTCAGGAAAAAAAGCCCCAACGAACCGAAACAGTGACTTCTGAGGCCATACATGGTCATGCTGGAGAACTAATTCTTTATTTTTCCTCCTTTCTACTACCACCATCTCGACGTTTCTTAAGCTGATTCGGGTGCTGGGCAGGAGGAATAGCTCACAGCTCTCTTCAGAAGATGAAGAGCCCCTTCTTCTAAAGCCTCTGTCATCTTCCATGGCAGAAAGGAAAACAGCAAAGAATGAAGTCATTAACCTACTGCTCTCTTTGTACCCGCACATTGCTTCTAACTAAAACCTCTCTCATAAGATCAGCCCCTTCCCTCAAAGGGCTCCTTTTGGTTACAACCCTCTGCTCTACTGACCTGCAGACATCCCACTTTTGGAGCCGCTGTGTAACAGGGATGCCTCTAGAAAACTCCTTCCTGTGCCAAGGACCAGCATCCTTTGGATTGCCACCCAGAGCCACGAATCCCACGAGCCACATGAGAACCTATAGCTCATCAGCAACATGAGCTCTGTTACGGAATTAGAAAGAAACACTTCTCATCAGCCTGTCATCTAATAAATCCAACAGCACATTGCTACCAAAGCTCAAATAGCACTAATAAATACAAGGAGGCCTAACTCAGCGGTTACATCTGCTAGGTACTTACCAGGCCGTAGCACAATTATTTCAGGACGGTTTGAGACTGCCACATGGAGTCAGGCTAATTTGTCATTGATTCCCTGAGTCTGATGCTTCACGAGATGCTTTGGGGCCAGCACCATTTTGGTAGAAGTTTGTCAGATTTTACTTTTACTATTCACCTCCATAATTCACAAATTGAGTACATAATATCAACATTTATGTGCCTGCTATACCTGAACACCTCATCTCATCAAAATGAGGATAATCCAGTGATTTTATCAGCTGTCACACCAAGTCTTAATATCTGACCAAAAACACAGTGTGAGGGGCAGATTGGGAAGGCAAAGAGTCTGGAACACAACTCTGATGAGGAGCGGCTGAGGGAACCGGGACTGTTTAGTCTGGAGAAGAGGAGGCTCAGGGGAGACCTTATTGCCCTCTACAACTACTTGAAAGGAAGTTGTGGCGAGCTGGGGGCCGGCCTCTTCTCACAGATAACCAGTGACAGGAACAGAGGGAATGGCTGCAAGTTGCGCCAGGGGAGGGTCAGGTTGGAGATTGGGAGAAATTTCTTCTCGGAAAGGGTGGTCGGGCATTGGAACGGGTTGCCCAGGGAGGTGGTGGAGTCACCGTCCCTGGGGGTGTTTAAGGAAAGGTTGGATGTGGTACTTAGGGACTTGGGTTAGTGGGTAATAGGTGGGGGGGGGACGGTTGGACTGGATGATCCTTGAGGTCACTTCCAACCTTAATGATTCTGTGATTCTATCTCAGCATCAGACAAAACGGGTTAGTTATGTGCACTATTTTGAAGAGTACTTTTAACATTATCTATAGGTTGTTTGGGAGGAAGAGTGGGGCTGGGGGGTTTTTTTGGTTGGCTGGTTTTGCCTTTTTTTTTGTGTGCTTAAATAGTTTTGTGTTTTAAGGGATCTAATGTTTTAAGAAGTTAAAGTTCATCTCCCAGCTATCCCTAAGCAACTGTCACGGGCTGCAGAAAAATCTCACTCTTGTCCTTCCCATTCCAAACATGACCAAATTTAACACATATTAAAACAATCTTTGCAACATAGCTCCTCTTGGAGCAGAAAGGAGTTTGAGTTGTTGATTTCCTCCCTTCTTCCATCCTTTCCTTCCCTCCCTGTCAGGTGTTTAAATGATCAAGAAGCAAAATTGCTCTCTTACCTAGTGAGGCAAGAGCACACATGGCCAGGACGGTGTATGTTCAAAAGAAGCTCAAAGGAGTTATTTAAGAATAATCTAGAATAAATCTTAATGTAGATATTTAAATGCAAAAGGAACTAGTAATACTCCAAGATATAGGAAAGCTTTATATGTTGGTCTTCTACATTTAATGTATTAATTTAATCACCACAAAAGAACAGGCTTTGTGAATCTAAGCCAGCCAGCAGAAAAACATAATTCAATTTCACGATCAAGTTTTTCAAATTTAACCTCGTTATGCAAATCAGGTGCTGAAGTAGCTCTACAGAGCATACTTTTTTATTTTTAATTAACATCTGTGAAAACAATTAGAAAGACGATATTTTGTTCAAAAGTATCCTCAGAAAGCTGCTGTTAAATAAATTACTTTTGAGGTTTCAACACATACAGCCTCTGAAGTGATTTACTACAGAAGCCTGCAGCCAGATTTTCTCTTTATTTGTTTCAAATGTAGCAATTGCTTTTTGAAAAGGATTCTGAGATTATAAAAAGTGAATTAATGGAAAGACTTAAAGAAATAATTATATTAAAAATCAGAATATGGAGGCTCTTAGCAGTTTTTTCTTTAAGTCTAGGATAATTAAAAAACCCCAACAACAAACAAACCAAATGTGTCACAGAGACTATTCAAACAACAGAAGGAAACTAAACAGCCTACACTTTTTTTTCCCCCCTTTAATCCAGCATACTGTTTAAATGAATAAAACTGATTCTCCTGAAATATGAAATGTAATTTGCACTAAACCTTTCCACAAGTATTGGACTCTGCAAGAACAGAAAGCAAATCTACGGCATCACTTTATTTTCCTGATGACTTTGAACAGGAGCTTAAAAGTTAAAAAAAGAAAGAGAACTCCATTAATGCCGTAGCCAAAAGGATTATGTGCACTGCTGTACTCTGGCTGAAGTTATCATACCAGAAAGAAATTCCTTTACTGCTACATGGGAGCCTGTGCAGAGCTCGGCTCCCAAGCCCTGCCTCTCCCCTCCCAGTTCCAAGCCCCAGCAGCGGCGCTGGGCACGGCCACAGCCCTGCGTTACAGCCGTTCCAGAAGCCTCGTGTTTCTCGACAAGCCTGATCACAGGGCGTAGGTCTGGTTTTAAAACCTAGTATTCACGCTCAAACCCCTCCAAATAAGTGAACTTCCTTTGAGTCCCCTTTCTTCTTTCCCTCAGTAAAAGTTGTTTCCTTTTACATCTGCCCTCTGCGACATTCCTCCATTAAACACACGTCCTTTTATAGCAGTCGCTGGAACATGCCATAGCTCTGACTGGCTGAAAGTCATCTTTGAAAGTTACATGAAGTTTCCATTCCCACTAACTCCCTCTGGTTATTGAGGGGAAGCTGGAACAAGGCTCAATCAATAAACCAGACCTTACCTTCCCTTTTCCCCCACATCTTCCATTACAAGTTGTTTTGTTGTTTTTTAACAGGGTTTTTAAAGCCTGCCTGCTAGAACATTGGCTTTCACTCCTAGCCACCACCTCCTCCGCGGGGATGGGGATCAGGCTGCAGCAGGGCAGGTGAACGCCAGGACACAGAGCAAAGGTCGGACTCGCGGCACCCAGGCTCCGGCTTCAGGATCAATCGCCAAGCTGACCACACTGGGAGGATGGACACACGGTCCCCATTGGGGACACACATGTCATAGAATCACAGAATTACAGAATCTCCTGAGGTGGAAGGGACCAACCTCTGGCCCCACACAGGACCAGCCC
>VWZZ01002583.1:270641-299200 GCA_013399095.1 Psophia crepitans
GGTTGGTGATGGCCCAGGTCTCTGATCTGCCCAGATCTCTCTGCAAGGCCTCTCCACCCTCAATGGAATCAACAATTCCTCCCAGTTTGGTGTCCTTGCACATCTGTGGGTGAGCAGGCTAGCGCCAGGCGGAAAGCACACGGCGCTCCTTGCAAAGGTTTTGCTGCAATGCTTTGCGGCCGTTCTCATTTCGCTGCAGGGCTGGCTGCAGAGACAGGGAGTGAAAAGTACATCCACAGCCTCCATCAATCGGCTGATCCTCGTTATTTTTATTGTGCTTCAGCATTAAATTCATTCCCTGAAAACAGAACTGAGATGCCAGGAAATGGCTTGCTGTGATTCTTAAAGCAATCAAGTTAACAGTTCCTGAATGAGTCTGCCCAATGCCCTGATACCTATCAATGCCAGTGAAATAGGGATAACCTACTGTATGTCAGAAATGTGGACAGAAGAAAAGTTTTCAAGGTTACATTTTTCCAAAACCAGAAATGTACAGGTCACATGGTTAGGAAATAATATTTTTTAGATGGCTGTTGTGATTTTTTTTTGAGAAATAGCAGGTTTTAGGAGCTACCTTTTTGCTCTTCTGGCTTTTTTAATTCTTTTTGTGTTCTGCAGGTCCAGAACAGTAACTGAGTAGCAAATCAGATTTTTCCATCTTTATATGCTTGGAGAACCGTTGTTTCTCCGTTGTTTTTAGAAATGGTACCAAAACACATGAGAATTACATAATGAGTGGATATTACCTTAACAACCCAAAATTTTCAATCAAATCACAAACACTGGTCAGCAAAACTACTAATCATGGGACAGTAACAAATTGGTACCTGACATATTGGGTGAAGCTTGAACTCTATGTGACAGTTAAGGTCTGAAGAATTACACTAAAACTTGGTTTTGTCACATTGCAAGGGAGCTAAATTCTGATTTTAATAAGCAACCTGGGCAGCAATCTGCCTTATTCAGAACCCACCCTTTGTTGAGAGTGGCTGGAGTACAGCAGCCTCGAGAGGGGGATGACCAGCATGACCACTTCTTGGTTTTTTGCCCAAACTTCACCACTACTTATTAGTTGGATGTAATTATAACATGATTGGATGCGAAAAGCAGACTCTTTCCTTAAGGGAGATTCCGTATATAATTTTGCAATTATAGTATATTTTTTCTTTAATCAGTAATAGTGCAATTTGCTATTGCTTCTGGCTTGGTTGGTTTGTCTCTCGCCAGAGCAGAATTTTAAGTTCATGCCTTTTCTAATTAAAATCCTCAAAGGGACAGGAATGCAACAGTTGGCATTTGGTGGAAGTCTCATTTAATCTGCCTCTTACAAATACATGAAGCAAAGGAAAGTATGATACGGCAACAACAGTATTTTAAAAACTCTGGTCACAGTGTTCTATTGTAAGTACCTACGACCTTTCCTTAGAGAGAAAGGGTTGCTTTCCCTCCTAAGAAGTACCTACTGAGATGACTCTGGCTGCAAACATAAAAATAAACAGTGGGGTGTGTGTGTAGTTATATACAGTCACCATCTTAGCCTTGATTTAGCATTCTTCACAGAATATAGAACAACTTCTTGGCTACAGCAAGAGCAATTCAAACTTCAGGCTTCGCTGTTTGTGTTTATGACCCTTCCAATCCACTGAGGGCACTAAACTCTTTATCTGCAGATCTTTGTAGTGTCAACCTAAGGGTCTTCCCAACAACTTGCCGCTGTGCTTGAGCCTTAGTCTGAATGTACATACGTAGCATGAGTCTGGGCTGGGCCAAATTAAGCTCAGGTACGTAACTGGCTTCATGGTTCCTGTTAACCTGATCTTCCATCCATTTATGTGATCTGTGTTCAGTGGGCAACGGAAAATTCATAGTTATCCTTATAACCACACTAGTCTTGCTGCAGCTTCTTATTTTCCTTTGTCTCTCGCCTGAGAGTTGGACAAAGGCCAGGCTGGATGGGGCTTTGGGCAATCTGGTCTAGTGTAGGGTGTTCCTGCCCATGGCAGGGGGTTGGAACTGGATGATCCTTGTGGTCCCTTCCAGCCCAAACCATTCTATGATTCTGTGAGTACCTGGGTTATTTTCTTAAGGATGGTAGGAGTATGAGATAGAGCAGGAGAGACAGAGAATAAAGTTGATGATCTTGGGAAAAAAAAATCTTCATCACATAACTTGCAATTTCAAGTCAATATAATTTTAGTTAAAGCAGCTTTCTGATGAGTGGTTCTTAGCAGCCTAACAGTAAAACACTTGAGAAGATGCTGTTAGATTTATATGAAGAACTATTGGGAAAATCATCTCCAAGCTGAGTTCTAAACTCTGTTGTGCTCCTCAGCCAATAGTGTTTGCCTGCCTAAATTTCTAATTACCCATAACTGTGGAAAATGTAGATCCAACATTTTCACACTATTTCTAAAAGGAGAGATGTAGTAAATAATTATAGATGCTCTTTATAAATACAAAATATTTTTCCTTTTCATCTCTCTCCATAAATGTACATTTCCCATTAGAAATGGTGGTGGCTTTACAGATGTGAAGGAAGCTTTAACCGTTAATTCAGAAGAGAAGGAATAGCCTTTCAACTTCCTTTTCACTATGCTTTCAGATTGAGAACCCCATCACAACTTTGGAACTCTATTCTTCTTGCATCCCCCCTCCTTCATTCACAGGGAAGATGAGAACAAGTATAATAATTATTCATCGCAGTGAGAAGTGTCCCAGAATTCGCTTCATTTGCATAAATGGACATATAATTATCTGAAAACAATGTTCTTTTTGTGTAAACTCAAACACATACTTGGCATTACTGGCATTACTCTCTGTAGAATATTGGGCCAGTAGTAATTATCACTGGAAGTAAGCGTTAATGCATATGGTGACCAGAAGTGTGCTAGAACCACCTAAGCATCAGTACCGGGCACGCTGGCCTGGAGCCAGCTGCCATCGGCACCCTGTTGTGGGCAAATCTTGACTGAAAGGGTGAGGAACAGTTCTGCTGTCCTGTGCACTCCTGATGGGCAGTGGGGGAAATGGAAGGAAAAATGAAAGAAAATAATAATTTAGGGAGTAAAAGTGGTGAACCACGTGGACACAAGAAACTCAAAGAGAAGCCGGTGTAGGGTAACAGCGTCCCTCATTAAAGTGCTACAGGCAAAATTAGTATGGAGAAATTTGGGAGCGTATTTTTGTTCCCAACTGAGCATAAACAATGGAATGTAAACAGACGTTATTGCACTATTCAGAAAGTGTGTAAACACACATGGTATGAGAACCAGGGCTCAGGAATTTGTCCAGCTATCTGTGAGAATGGAGGCTGGCGGCTGGGGAGCTGCTAATGTGCCCAGTGCATTCTCTGCTGATCGCCGTAATACTGGGGTCTGAGAGAAGAACCACGCCAATCAGCTAGATCCACCACTTCGCACAGGCCCAGGGAAGCTGAAATATGGGGAAAGTAATAATGCAGAATATTAACTGCAGAATGGGCAGCAGTCAGATTCATCCATAGTAATTAACTGGAGAAACCCTAGCAGGAACACAGCATGACGCTTCGGACAAACAGAGACACTCTTCAGAGCTTACAGCCCCTCTGGCAAGTATGCCTGTGTGGCCTATCTTACACATTTCACCACAGAAAACAAGCAAGAACAAGAAAGATAACCATGCACTATGATTTGTGTTTAAAGAGAAATGGACAATAACATAAACGTGGAATAACCAGCTTTGTTTGGCTATTTACTTATTCAGAACACAGAAGAAAGGATAAAGCAGAATATATAGAAATAACTTATGTGGTAACTGACTTTGAAATTCCCTTTTTAACAGTGGGGTAAAATACAAGGTGCTAGAATTTCTATTATAGAATCACAGAATCATGGAATGGTTCAAGTTGGAAGGGACCACAAGGATCACCTAGTTCCACCCCCCTGCCATGGGCAGGGACACCCCCCACCAGCCCAGGCTGCCCAAAGCCCCATCCAGCCTGGCCTTGGGCACTGCCAGGGATCCAGGGGCAGCCACAGCTTCTCGGGGCACCCTGTGCCAGGGCCTCAGCACCCTCCCAGGGAAGGATTGCTGCCTGATATCTCATCTAAATTCACCAGAAGTTTTCACCTTCAAAGAACTTTACAATTATTTGGTAATTTTGACTTTTCTGTAACAATGAGAAAGGCTGTGACAGATGACAGCTCTCCTCTTCAGAACTCTGAGTGGCGAGAATTAAAAACCTGAGTTAAAATTATTACATATTAGAAAACCCAGCTTATTTGAGCTTTAGAAAATTTTCTGCTCTTGCTTCCAACGATAGAGAACTCCTGTTTTTCACATCCTCCACCCACCCCTTTAAAATGAAAGCAAAGATGTCCTGGTAACAGCATAATTCTAGTAGATGGGAAACCATGATAAAAACCAGTCATGAGAATCAGTACTAACCTGTAACGTACAGCCACTTTGGGAGCTGGGCCCCGCGGTAACTGCACAAACCCCCGGCGCAGCATGGACAAGGCTGGGCTGCGGCGCTGGTGTGCTGGGCTCATGTTCCTTCATGCAGACTGTGTGCCTCACGCTGCCAGATTTTTTAGATGGCAGATAGTTTTGTTGGTCCTGGCCGGGTTGGCTTTGTTTGTAAGTGAGGCTTTACTAGCTGGCACCGGAGACCAGACTATCAAGACTATCAATGGCTGAGGAAGTGCACAGATACATCAGTCTCTACAAAACTATGAGCCTTTTCTTTTTATTATGGCCAGGTAGATGATTTGTGAACATTTGGCTGTCCAGAAAAGTCAGGGAAAAGCCCAAGGACAGACCTTGCCATTCCTCTACACCATCGGATGCGTTTGGATAGATGAAGAAAGATGTGTCTAGTGGGCAGCACCATGGCCGAGACCTTCTAGAGTTCCAAGAACTGTGGTGCTTTTCATAGCTTCCCATTAAAGAATACTTCCTTTACTTCCCCTGTATTTTCTCTGCTAAAGGTTGGAGCTCAAGGGTCAAACTGGGTCAAAATATCTGTTCTTCTAGGTAGTTTCTTTTTCAATTTAAACACATTCCTCTTCACGTGGAGTTTCGCTTTTCAAGGCAAATGCATCTTAAAAATAGCTTATATTTAGCTCGGCATAAGCTGTGCCGCTGACAGAGACCCTTGTTTGGAAGCAGGCTTTGCCATTCTAACAGGGCAGGGCACAAACCTAAGATCTCTCAGCAGTCTGGACTCGGTGCGTTGTAAAACAGAACATGGTTACTGTACGTAAAATCACATTGTTAAATACACTGCTGGCCCCAGCCTCGTTTTATCTACATATTATCTTTGCTTATTTCTACTAAATTTAGATTATATTTTCCTCAGAGGCTGATCTTTACAAGACATATTGGGTATTTACTTTTTCTCTGAGTGCCTACTGCATTCTTCATAGTAGCACATTTTTTCCACAGATCTTCCCTCTTATTAAATAAGTTCCAAACTTAGCATAGCTCTCCCATCGCTAATGCAAACCATGAGTACGGCTTCCAAATGCCTCAGCTCAGAGCCAGAACTGGGCAATGGTGTTCTCTGATAAACACATAAATGAAAACAACAGCTCGTGTCAGCTGGTACTGAGTATAGGAACAACATCCACTGAGCTATTTTAATTGTGCCAGAGTTGGAAGGAAAGCCAGCATGCAAAGAGGGTCAAACGCAGGCCGTTTCTCTAAAGCAGAGATTGCTACCAAAGAAAAATGTTAAGACAAACCAGATTTTTTTTTACAACTTGCTGAAAACTTAAATGTAGCTGCCTTGCAAATCTGCAGTCAGTGTCAAAAAACCAAAAGCCAGAAGCAGATGCATAAGGAAAAGCGCAGCCAAGCCTGATGCTAACATTTGGAAATGCAAACCATGCAAACCAGTTTCATCATCCACTACCTGCTGTGTTCCTTGGCTCGGTGGTATAAGAATGACTTTATTTGCATTGGGAACTTCAGACTAAAAATGAACATATTTAAACGTTGCAGTGATTATATGAATTTGGAATATTCATTAAGCAATACTTTTACTTTTGTTTTGCCTTGAGGTTTTGTTTAGTTCATTGGCTGATTTTTTTTTTAGTGTGAAATGGAGACCAGACGCTTACTTTCCTTATTAGAAAAGAAGAGCTTTTTATTAAAGGAATAAATAAATTCAATAACTTCGAAGTAAAGTCTTAGCTCTAGGAGGACTCCTGAAGTAACCTATTTGACTTTCAAAAATTTCCTAAATGAAATTTGTACATATTGGAGAACAAATTCTTTTTGCTTAGTTCCAGGAATTTACATATTCCTCTCTTCCCAAACCCTGAAAAAAGCTGGGATCAAATTTTGGGCTAACAATACAACTGGGCCAGAACAACCAAGCATTGTAGCAGTTCTAAAGAAATCTGGCCAACTTGTAATATTGAGTCCCTTATAAGGGTCCACTTTGCAATGTACAAGGTACAGCAGATCTGCTGAGACCCGAAGTGGAAGCAAAATGACATTTTATCATCTACCATAACATACGGAAGAAGAGAAGATTAAATACATTCTGGTATTTTAACAGTTGAAATTAGATTAATTAAAACCTTTATTCAAACTTATATCAACGTTGTAACTTCTAATGTAATTGTACACCACTAATCATAGCCTATGGGTTCTCTTCATTTCAAGAATTTAGAAATAAATCACCAAACACCAAGATGCATTAACAAAGCACCCTTCTAAAATGGTGTAAATTCCTGGATCAGCACACATACGTCTCCACTACCTAAAGGGGCCTACAGGAAAGATGGAGAGAGACCATTTGTCAGGGAGTGTAATGACAGGACAAAGGGGAATGGGTTTAAACTGACAGAGGGGAGGTTTAGATTAGATATTAGGCAGAAATCCTTCCCTGTGAGGGTGGTGAGGCCCTGGCACAGGGTGCCCAGAGAAGCTGTGGCTGCCCCTGGATCCCTGGCAGTTGGACAAAGGCCAGGTTGGATGGGGCTTTGGGCACCCTGGGCTGGTGGGGGGTGTCCCTGCCCATGGCAGGGGGTTGGAACTGGATGGGCTTTTAGGCCCCTTCCAACCCAAACCATTCTGTGATTCTATGACTTCTGAATAAGGAGGAACTGCTGCGTGTCAGGGCTCCAATGGCACTGCAGGCATCGCCTGGCTCCCAGGACTTCTCCCCACCCTGCCTGTAGCCCAGGACCCCATTTCAGTTCCCCTGGGGATGTTGCCCCAGCGATGCCACCGCATGTTGATCTCCTGCCAAACCACCAGCCCTGCTGAGCTGTGCTGACCCATGGGCTGACATCCTGGACCCATCTTGGCTTGTCCCTTTCTCCAGGGATGTACCTGATGCCTGGAGCTGGGGCTGTCCCCGGCTGCACCCCGGCTGTGCCCCGGCTGCCCTGCGCCCTGGCTGGGGAGGAGGCATGAGCCAGCCCCACTCATCCTGTGGGCACCGTCCGTCACTCCTGTTCCCCAGGGAGCAACCACCCGCACAGTGCCCTGATGCTATGTAGCAGTGTCACTGCCAAAGAAATAAAGAAACAAAGAAAAGGTTGCCTTCAATTATGATTAATGACACTTGAATAGGAGCGTAACTGGGAGAGGAAGATAGATGTGGGGTAAGCGGCCAGTGAAACCAATTTCTGTAAGGTTTGCTCTGGGTTGGTAGGGAAGGAAAGTGCCATCACACTGCCACACTCACCTGATTTTCTGCACTACTGGTCTCATTGCCCATTTTGATGCTGACGTCCAGTATCACACAGCAGTTAAAGAATGATCACTGGAAGAAAAGAAAAAGCTCTAAGTCTTCAGTAAAAAAACCCCAACAAAACAACAAAAAAACCCTGGAAATTTTGGAGGAATGTTATCTGAGTCACCCCCCAGCTGCCCCTCCTGACATTCAGTCTTACAATGATTTTAACTCGTAACTCCTAATGCTTTTATTTCGTAATGTCTCTCTGCTGTCTTCCCTACACTGGCTCCACTTATGAAAGACACTCCTTGAAACTCAGCTTTGTTACTCTCTTTCTGGATTACCCCATGTCATTCGAGCAGACAGGCGTCTTCCTTGCCAAAGCTACTTTGGATGGACAGCCCGTATGAAAACCTTATTGTTTTTACTGTATTCAAGCCACTTGTATTTCTTGGAGGTCCTGGACTGAGCTGTGTGCTCACATTGTCAGGACCACAACGTTAAACCTGACCATTACTGTAACAGAAACAATTTCCCATATATGCACTCTCTGTAAGAAAGAGTAAATGGATTTTTTTATCTTTATCTCTGGAATTGTACCCTGCTTTTCTTAGGCATTATTCTGCTTACAATATTACTATCGAAATGCATTTTCTTTACACTTAACATGACCTCCCTGCCTTAATTACTATTGGTTTTATATTAGTTCAAGTCTAATTATTTAATTTCAAAAAAATCCTCAGAGCACTAGGACTGAAACCAGCAGCTCTGCAATTAGTGTCTCCCCAGGCACTAATTTCTGTATTTTTTCTGAAGAGGATACTCAAGAGTAAATGTACATGGTAGAGATTGACATAGACATTTACTTCTTGTTCTAGACATTTTATTTTGGAGCTCAGGAATTTAAATTCACTGTATTTATTGTATTACTGGGTAGGTGAAAATTACACACTCTCTTAAGCTTTTTTTCCCCCAAAGAATGTGAGGTTGGTTTGCAGCATATGTCAAGGAAAACTCCATTACAGTCAGGCTGTAAAAGAAAGATTGCACTTTATTAGCCAAGGAAACCATATAAGCTTTTAAGGAATGCTATTACTTAATAACACTTTTTTAAACTTGAAAGATTATTTTTCTTCACAGGAGGCTTGGAGACAGAGAGAAGTTTGGTATTGTGCTTTTAAGCAATGCTCTGTTTAAACCTGAGTGTCTTCAGGGGATGTGCTGGTGCTCAAACTTGCTCCTGTTGAAATCACTGGGGCCAGGACTGCACTTTTAGTGATTCCTTAGCAACACCCCGTTTTACCTGCCCAGATTGCTGCCAAATCCTCGGCTGTTTTGAAACGCCACTGAACTAAATCCAAGACTGTGTGCAGTATTTTCAAAATCGCTGTCCCCCAAGTCTGAACTACTCCATCACGAAGCCGTGCGCGCGCACAGATCTCTGCAGGCCCAGCTCAGCGCAATGTTCCACGGGAACAGATTAAGATTATAACACTTTAAGCGTGTATTGATGTAACAAAATATTCCCACACTGTGAGAGCAGCTAACTAAAGCTCGGTGCGCAGGAGAGGAATAACTGCTCTAGCAATACGCTTCCCTCAGCAGCCAGCACATTTCCCCAGAGTGAATAGACCTGAGCAGCTTTTCTCTTCCCAGCTCCTTCTCTGTTTCTGCAGACATCGTGTGAAAACACCAGGAAATTTAAAGCTCTCAAAACTGTCCCCTCACAAGCACTTGCAGTAATACCGTGAGCTGGGGAATGAATGAAACTCTCCAAGTCCCCGTGGTTAATTGGGGTGGGGTCTTATAGATCAGCTGGGGAAAATGCAAATTTTGCTTATCAAGTGCTTAAGTAGAGTAGCCACTGTATGACTGGATGTTGCTCTATGTGTTTTAGAGTAAATTCACTCCAGTGCACAATAGGCTCTCAGTGCTTCTGCACCAACTCAGCAATACTGACTGGTAAGAACAGCAACTGCTGACGGAGGCTACATTTGTAATATTCAGCTGGGAGAAAAAACCCAACTTTATTTACAGTTTTTTAATTAAAATGCACAGGAATCAAAGTAGAAAGTTACAAAAGCACGGCAAAAGTGCCAGCTATCACAAATCTCCACTAACATCGTATCACGCTGTCTCCTTATGCTTTTCTTTCCCTAGAGTATGAAATTTCACCATTCTCACACAATTCTTACATTACCATCGGCTTAATAGCAAAGATAAATGTCATAAATAGGGAATAAAGTCCTTATAGATTCTCTGATAACGAGACAAGTTATAACAGTAACAACGCATGAATTACGCTGCAGAGCAACTAAGACAACTTTTCAGACTACAATGTTACTGTAATCCTTTTTACATGCATTATTTCTAAAATGTTTTCTCAATGCACAAGCATTACTTAGGTTGCAAACGAGAAGTGCTTTATCATATGTATAGAATTTTAAATAAACATTAAAACCACGTTAAAAATCCCTTCATTGAATAAACATAGGTTAACCAAAAGATAATTTCTCATCTTTCTATCCTATCTTTTACAATTTACATGTCATTACTAAAATTATTTTAACCCTACATATCTCAGAAATTGCTCACTAGTACCAAATGGGTCTGATCAGCCTCTAGAGACTTTTGCACGTGTACAGTAAAACAACTGAGAGCGAGCAAGCGAGCGAATGTTTAACTTACATTACACTCCAGGATTAATCTGGCAGCCTTGGATTCACTGACACTTTTAGAGCGTGTCTTCAAACCGTTCCTTCCATCTTCACCTCACAAGTTTCCACCTTATTTTCCTCCTACTTCTCCTCGGACTGACATGAAATGTAGGCTTTCTTTCAGGGACCCACCTTCATAACCTGCTGAACAACCAACTTGCCTCCACCCCGGGCGAAAAAGAAAACAAGTTATACTTCCTCCACCCGGGCCTCCCCCTGCTCCTGGGAGACTGCTAGGGCTCGGCGTGTCATAAATTGAGTACTAATGTTTTTCACAAAAGCAATCCCAGAGAAAATGGAGTTTGGTTAAAACATATTTCACTTGCAGGGTTTCTTGGCCGATGGTATGAGCAGTGCTTCTGGCGCTACAAAAGTCGTTCAGTGGAATGGTATCACCTCCACGCTGAAGTCCTGCACATGTTTCCAAGGGAAAATTAGCGTTGGGGGCAGTATCTATTCAGCATTTTGTTTTCAAGTTTGTTTATGGCTTTGTCTTTCATTCTTTCATATCACTCTTGCAAACTCTCAGAAATACCTGCTAACAAATGTCGCTGTTCCCGTTCAGGTTACGCCGAAATCGTTTCCCATTTAATCATCCTGAAGGGTGGAGACATGACAAAAACCCTTTGAAATGTGATGTTGCAAGAAGTACTGGTTTATGGGTGAGCTAATTGTTATTATTAATGCTCACCGTCCGTTCCAGCAATGCTCCCACAAAGGGGTGCGCAGAACTACAGCAATGACAACAGGCACCGTCAGTGGCAACTCCAGGCGATCAACAGGTTTCTGTAAACACCAGAGGTGCTTGTTGGTGCCACACAGCAAAGGAATTGTCAGCGGTGGGTTTCCTGCTTGAAGAAGAGCTGCTGTGCAGCATTGCTGGCTCGGGCATGGAAAATTCATATCTAACGTCAGTAAGAGGCAGGATTTCATAGGGTAGCTACATGCTGTCTGCTGGCTTTCCCTTGGTTGGTCTTTTATCTGCAAAGTCCTGGTCTATAAACATCTGGCTTGAAAAGATCAGGTGTGTGAAGAGTTGCAAGGTCAGGGACTACATAAGCAGCTCTGTCTTTTTAGCCTTTCCTTTTTGATCAAGTTGGTGATCCAGCAATGCAAGCCTCCAGCACTATCATACCACCCTAAGCCACGGTTACTGGTCAAAGAAGAATTCTGCAGCTCAGAAGTAAATTACCTGTACTCCCTAAGCTTTTCAGGCTATAAAGTAAAGTATATATGAGTGGCTTTGGTGGTGTGTGTGTAAAACAATAGGTGAAAGAAATCTGTGCTATACCTCTAAGAGCATGGAAAAGTCAAGCTCTATAGCGAAGGTCAGAAGCTGAAAGATGTGGAAGTGGCTGTCATATCCCCTTTTCTCTGGTCTCCCCAGCCTACTTCAAAATCCAGAAAAGCTTAAGTTCATCAAATCAAAGTTTTAGTGTGCTCTTCCTTAGAAAACAAAATAGGGCCATTGTAAAATTCATTGCCTATAGACAACAAATTATGCAATGTTTGTGTTTAGGCTCCCTGCCATGAATTTAAGAACAGGGATCCTGTGGGAGCTCAGGAAAACACGAGCCTGGTAATATATCCTCACTTCTGCTAGCCGCATTATTTCCTCATAAATAGAAACTGAACTCATATTTGGTGCTGTTCCATTTCTAAAGCTAAGCTCAGAAAATGCCACGTAGTGAACGAGAAGAAGCTGCCTTGCAGAACAATTGTCTGGCACAAACTTTGGGGAAAACTCCCTTCTGGTAGTTGGTGATAATTTCTGTTTGTGTATTTTTATCAACACGTGCAAAGGAGAATCCCTCAGCTCGGCTAACCTCGTGTGAGGTTTGCAAAGCCACGCAGACAACTTCACCGCTGCCAGAACCACGAGCCCTGTGGAACGAGGGGAGCGACATACCTACTGGCAGACAGCAACCACGCTCTCTGGTCTCTGGGTCTGGAACAACTCTGACTGACAACACCGACACTGTATCTGTAGGTCAGTTTTCTGACCCACTCTCGTGTCTAAATGAGGATATACTCGGGTCCTACCCCAGCTATCCCAAGCAACACCTATTCACTGTAAGCTGTTCCCACCTATGAACACGCTGCTCTTCTGCTCTGTTACAGTATGAAGTCAAATCAGTTTGCATATACTACTAACCACGAGAGCGTTCCTCATCCTCTGATGTCTCCATTTATTCTCTTTGATTTTGTGCCAGAACTGATGGGAGAAGATGTACTCACATCAGGCTGCTTTACTGTTATTTGCTGGAATTCCCCTGTGGTTCCTCATCCACGCTGCGTGCTCATCCAGGGGGACTGCCTTTTCTCCATCAAAGGAAGATCTAACCCAGGAGGACTGGAAGACTCAAACTAGAGGAAAACACAGATCAAACTTAAAGGTAATCTATGTAGCAGATTAATGAATTAGACATTTCAGTAAGATTTGAGTAATTTGTCATGAGTGATCAAATAATTTAATCCTAATATACACAGTATTTGGTGTACTTACCAACCACACGCTACTCAGATGCGTTGGCTTCTTACATATTGAATACATGTTACCTTAGGTGTTTATATAAGACAATTTAGTCTAAGCTGATTTCACTTTATGGTATAAATACTGCCAAAATAAGACAAAATGTTTTTATGTTCCATGCTTTCACATGATTGATGCTACACATGGAGCATTGCAAGGCCCTGCTGAAGCACCAGGCTATTCTGGTAGGTGAGAGAAGAAAGGGAGGGTGTTCAGAATTCCGCTCTTCTCTGATCTTGATGTAACTAATGCAAAATCATTCTTAGTTTCTGCATATTTGAGCAATATCGTAGAGATCTGCAAGAACGACCTCTGGGAGTCCTTCAGCCCTTGTGTTCTCACAAGTTCTAACAGAGGAAATGTAGAGACCTGGGAGGGGAAAAATAATCCCGGAATGAGAATTAGTAAACACCTAAGGATGTAGAAGTGTACAACCTGACGGGAAAGGTGTTGCTTAGCAACATCAGCAGCTGGATCTGCTGTAAAATCCTGATGTTGCTTGGCAACAAAAAGCTGAGCTGGCCTTTTGTGAGAGCTGTGGAATGGTGTTTTGCCACCCTTGCCCCCAGGAATGGCACCACTGAGTATAGGGTAGGATGGAGGGCTTAAGGGGCAGCAAATGAGACAGCTCTTTGATGCAGCCCAGCCTCGGCCGATTTGCTCCGCTAAATGTACAGGTACGAAAGAGAATAGAATAGAATAGAATAGAATCGAATCATTAAGGTTGGAAGTGACCTCAAGGATCATCCAGTCCAACCATCCCCCCACCACCTATTACCCACTAAACCACGTCCCTAAGTACCATATCTAACCTTTCCTTAAACACCCTCAGGGACGGTGACTCCACCACCTCCCTGGGCAACCCGTTCCAATGCCCGACCACCCTTTCCGAGAAGAATTTTCTCCTCATCTCCAACCTGAACCTCCCCTGGCGCAACTTGCAGCCATTTCCCCTTGTCCTGTCACTAGTTATCTGTGAGAAGAGACAAGGGCGCTCTGAGCACCTGCTACTAAGAGACAACAGAATTTTTTTAAAAACAGATTAAGGAAGTTAAAAATTATTGTTCCCATTTCTGGTTAATTTTCAATCAGTAGAACAACCTGGCCTGGAAAAATCCGATCTATGGCAGGCTCCCATTGCTTCTAACCCCTCAGGGTGGCATTTCGGGGCACTCCTGCGCCAGGGACGTCACTGCACCACGGAGCTCCAGCCGTGGCACCCGAGGTGGCCGGGCTGCACAATCACCCCGTGCGCGTGCGGGGAGGAACGGAAAGGGAATTGTTTTGCTGCAGTGCGAAACCTGGGAAAAAATATTGTGATCCAAAAGTGTTTTGACTTCTGATGGCATTCAACCTCTTCATATAGCTAAGGTGTTTGGAAAGGTTTGATTCATGCTCACAGTAATGACGTGGTAACAGTTAGAGAAAACGCAGAGGGCTTCTTTATACATAATACCATTAGAAGGGATTTTAGAAAGTTGGTGAGAGACATCAAGTGCCTGCAAGACTTCAACTCTCATTTCAATCACAGATAGTCCCTCCTCCCTCCTTCAGGTGTTCTAGTCTAGACATTCAAGCAGACAACCTGTATTTCTTTGGAGATGAATTGATTTGCCCAAGGTTAAAAAACCCCACCAAGTGGCAGAACTAGGATGTCAGCACAGACTTCCTCAGCATGCTCCAGTTCGCCAGACTATACTGGAATTTGAGTTCATGTATTCAAACCTCCACCAGGAGATACCCTTCCAAAAAAACCCATGGAGGTGCTAATTAATTTTGTTTTACATTCTATCCAGGAATATTTTCACAGCTTAAAAAGGTCTGTCATTTCAGATTTTAACAGAACTTTCCTAGTAGTATATAGTATAATAAATCCAAGTGATTCTGGAAATCTTAGTCTCTAAAAAGAGATGTCTAGAGTCACACTGGACACCTTGGGGCATCCTGCTTACCCCTGAACTGCTTCCCTGGAAGGCAAGGCTCTCAGGTAGGTTGCGTGTTTTATCTGCCAGTCCCATGAGGATGTCACGGCCACATCAGGGTGTATAAATGGCTCTCAGTGCCTGCCTCTGTGGGTCTGAATAATCTTTCTCTTGTACATTGAGCATTAAACATTTTGAGCACATGCATAGTCCCTTTTATTTGCACTGATTACAGACATCAAAGTAATGCAGAGGACCTTGTCTTTAAAAGTGATGCCAAAAGTATGTTGCGAAGTACATATGATCCAAAAAATAACATCCAAGTGTTGGAGCATTTCTCTTTCCAAACCACACTTATACCAGCAGGTTTTTTAGCAGATGCCATATGCAGCACTGAAGGCAGTGGGAAGGCTGTAGCTGCAGACGAAAGACACAGCTCTGTGCAGTGGCACTGGCGCTCTCTGTCCACATGCAGATGTGGCTACGGGGGGCTGGAAAAAGGCTTTGTGTTTCAGTTCCTCAGCCACAACCAGCTACCAGGGCTTGGGAGCTGTGGAGGAGGCTGACCCACAGCGCTCACCTGGTCAGCCTGTGCCCGTCATTGCGCAGGACTGCAAATGATTTACTTACTATTATTACTGCCTGCCTTTTATAAACTGCTGATTATGATTTATGAAAAATATCTCTCCCATACTTGTTCTGTGAGACATACAGGGCTGTATGATCCAGGTCCATAGCCAGCTTGCAGAGGGCATGTGTCGTCACACTCTGAATGCACAGTCGTTCACTCAGAGTGAAGGATCCGTGTTCCGAAACCTCACGGATGAGGCAGGAAGAACGTTACTCTGACTTGGGGCAAAGTTTGGGAAGGAGCGGTGGGAGGTCTGAGGTGACGGGTGGATTTTCAGAACCTGCTGGCTCTCTGCATGCTGTGGTGTCCAGTCACAACACTGGGAATGGTGGGGCACAACTCAGAGAGACAAAAATCCATGTTATGTTCACGCCGAAAAGGAGGCATAAGGTGGGGACCAGTTGGTTTAACACCTCTCTGCAGGCACAAAGAAAGCATGGGAAGAAGGCATCACAAGGTGAATTAGTCCTTGCCTCTTTTCAGGTTCTTTCTTCTTCAAACTATTTTCCTTGCTGCCCCCTCTGTAAGGTTTACGTTTCTTCTGTCCATGCATTCCCTTTTTTCTCCTCCCTTCGGCCAAGATACTCAGTGGAAATACAAGGGAGAGCAAAGAGCTGCCATCAGGTCTGGTTTCCTGCCTGAGGAGAGCAGCAGAGAAGAGGCAGGACGTAAAGCTGCGCAGAAGGTAAGAGATCCCTTCCTTCTCCTTCTCCTCTAGCTGTGGAGTGTGAACCAGCAACGGCCCCTCCCTGACTGCGAACGGCAGCAGTATTTCACCCGCTTTCTTGGCCTGAGGTGTGTGTTGACATGTCAGAGTTGGCAGGTTGCGGCTGCTGTCTGGGTTTCCTGCTAACACACCCTTCACGCCCACAAATATCACAGGGAGGAGGACTCGTTCTTGGGCTTCTACAAAGCCTCCAGCACTCGGAGGCTTTCTGTGGGCTGAGGGGAGGATGCTTATTGATTTTTTATGCGGGCCCAACACAGGGACATAATCATGTTTACACACACTTACACACACACACACATGTATATATTACATATTTTATATATATAAATGCATATATCCTATGCAGATTATATCCCTCATCCTCAGTTAGACACCATTTAGCCTGAAATAATCTGATGGTAGTTGTTTGATCGCTGAGTGAGAATAAATGAGGCTATAAACTCAGCTACTGACCATTTAGCAGTGAACAATACCCCCACTCCAGATGTGCTGTGATTTTTCAGTAGTGAGGGTGGGCTACGATAAGTCCCTCAGTAGACTTGGAGCTCAAGACAGCTCGTTAATAGACAGACCAGGGTTAGGTTTCAGACTCTAATTCAAGCAATTATCCTAGATCTTTGCAGGGCTGAGGCTGGGAACTGAGTCACTGACCACTGCAATAATTTTGTGGTCAGGACAGTGTTCATAGAGCCATGAATCATTGTTTACAGATGCTGAAGTTGGATGAAAAAATATCTACTTTGAAATGAAACTGGTCGAGTTTCTTCAATCTTCTGCAACTTGAAAATAGTTGCATTAAGTAAGCACAACACTTACATTCATGTACTGTAAATATTTAGGTAGGATTTGTTGTGTAAATTCTTCCCTGATTCACAAAGCAGGGTAACACTGCTGACATTTTACAAAAGCAGAAATTGAGTGATTAGGCCATTAATATATTGTAATCCCGGACTAAACAGGAAAATAGGGCTAGTGCTCAGCCCTCAGAAAATCAGTCCAGAGTGAAAATTATCATTAATTTGATTTGGCATTGCTGTTCTGAAAGAATACGTTATATTTTAAATGGATTGTGTACTGAATATGGGACTTTTCTCAAGCATGTTACACTGGTTTATTACTGATCTACTCTGCTCTTGTGGAGTACTGTGTCCAGCTCTGGGGTCCCCAGTACAGGAAAGACATGGAGCTGCTGGAGCGAGTCCAGAGGAGGCCACAAAGCTGATCAGAGGGATGGAGCACCTCTGCTACGAGGACAGGCTGAGGGAGTTGGGCTTGTTCAGCCTGGAGAAGAGAAGGCTGCGGGGACACCTTACAGCAGCCTTCCAGTACCTAAAGGGCTCCAGGAAAGCTGGAGAGGGGCTGGTTCCAGGGCAGAGAGGGACAGGACAAGGGGGAATGGGTTTAAACTAAAAGAGGGGAAATTTAGGTTAGATGTTAGGCAGAAATCCTTCCCTGTGAGGGTGCTGAGGCCCTGGCACAGGGTGCCCAGAGAAGCTGTGGCTGCCCCTGGATCCCTGGCAGTGTCCAAGGCCAGGTTGGATGGGGCTTTGGGCAGCCTGGGCTGGTGGGGGGTGCCCCTGTCCATGGCAGGGGGTTGGAACTGGGTGGCCTTTGGGGTCCCTTCCAACCCAAACCATTCTATGCACAAAAAAGACCCCATCAAAAAAAGGCCCTCCACAAAAAGACCCCATCACATTTCAAGGCTGATCAGGACTGAAATAATTCCGTAGGCTTATTTGTAAGGCCGGGAACATTTTTGTGCACAGTAACATCACAGAGGAATCATTAAAGATATCATAAATAAAGAAGAAAAGAAAAACAGTAAGGCTAAAGTAATTTTTACATGCTTTTTTCCAAAGGATAACTGCATAATCACAACAATGCTTCCTTACTGTCTTTGCCATTGTTTCATCACTTTTATAACATAATGTTTACAATGAATGTAATGAATGAATGTTTAAGATGAATATAAATTATAAACCTATTTTTCCCCTGATTCCTTTGATTGAACTAAGCAGGCATGCAAAACAAGACTGAGAAGTCAGTACATGACAGTCCTTAAAGTTTTTATGATCATCTGGTGTCAACCACTGGTGCCTAAACTGCGTTAACCTACTCTAAATTGGAGTTCTTGATGTTTATCTTTGACGTAGTGGCTTTTTAAAAAGATGACCTAATGCCATGTTGGTGGGAAGTGGTCCTAGTGATCCATGGTGGCTGGTGGAGATAAAGTTAACTAAGCTGCTCACTGTTGTTACAGATGGCACCAGCCTTCATCCTTTTGACAGACATAAACCTAATCAGCTTCTCCTAACGACAGATTTAAACTCATATAACACATTGCCTTGTCCAGCTGAGCTTACACTATTTATATTCATGTTATCAGTTTCCACTGATATAAACAATATCCAGTTTCAGAAGTTGACTCTTAATTTACAGGTGTGTTTTTCCAGTGGCATTTCGTTATCGTTAGTGAATGTTAGACGTGGGCTTTGCGGTGCTTTAACTCAGCTTCACTTCTGATTTGGAGAAGGTTCCCTGGAGACCAGGCTTACGAAATATTAGTTGCCACACATAATTAGGCATTGTGTTTGTATTTTTAAGCAGGGATAGTAATACTGAATGAAAATTTGGGAAGAACGTTTTCAGGACTCAGTATTGCAGCAGATGGCTGTGATGTTGGCTTCCTGAGTCTGCAACAGCCTGGTTCCTACGGATGCAAATTTCCCCTTTCATCTCAGTCAATCTAATTATGTTTTCTGAACATTGCCTATCGTTATTTTGATTTTGGTCATTACAACAGATGGAATCTGACAGATGAACAGATGAAATTTGATTTTGCTATTGTTTTCTATTTATCTATTCTTCAGCTGCACCTATGGTGTCTCTAAGCTCAGCACACAGGGCTATCACTGCAGGCCAGTGACTGGATTCATATTCGGTTGTGGACTCAAAAGTAAAAAATGGTAATTCTTTGGGGTGCAAAATCCCAAGAGTCAGCACTGATATCTTACATGATGGCAGAAGACCAGTGCAAAGGGAAAAGTAGCACTCAAGTTGCTTAGCTTGACAGATTTTTGTCTGAGATTTCATCTTTCAGACTGAAATATTACATGTTTATGCAAACCTTGTGACTGTCTCTTTAGATATTAAAGATTCAAGTGCTTTTTTGTACTGCACGTCCTTGACTTGCTGGCAAAGAACCACCTTTGCCTGTTAGAGCAGGAGCTAATATGAAAAAGAATACCTGGGCTGATGCTGTACGCATATGGCACTGCTGTCTCCCAGTTACATCAATGGTTTTTAACTAATCACAAAACACTGTGAAATTAGTAAATGGAAAAATATAAAGCTTCTACTCTGAATGTGAAACCATGAGAGAATGTAGGGAACTAAATATTAGTCACTAGTACCCAAAGAGTGGACACTAACCATATTTCAAGTCAGTGGGATGAGCACAAAATAAGGTCTACGATTGTTTGTCCAGTTTAAAGCTCATGTGTGATTGGAGTATATACAGCTCCACCTTCCGTAATTAGAGGGCTGAAGTGAACCAAGACTGGTATCTTCTTGTACCCAAATATGATTCTTTTTTTTTGTTGTATGAGCAAAGTCTTGAGGGTTACTTGGTGAAGTCTTGTATGTCTAGAAAAGAATAATATTCCTCTCTGAAAAGTCTGGTAGCCTACAGGTTGAATCAAACCTCTTTAAACTTCAGATGTATTGAGGTCTCTTCCAACCTTAATAGAATAGAGTAGAGTAGAGTAGAGTAGAGTAGAATAGAATAGAATAGAATAGAATAGAATAGAATAGAATCATTAAGGTTGGAAGTGACTATGATTCTATGTAAGGACAGAACTTGGCATAGAAAGATATGATGAGACTGTAGGATATGTGAATGCAAAAGGCTTGACTCAATTTCCAAAACTCTTAAATCTTTTTACTAATAGAAATGGTTTAATAGTGCCATGGTTCAAATATGGGTTTTGGGCTGGCAAGCCTTCATGCAGGGACTAAATATTCCATGTGCGAAAATTAAGAAATACTAAGGCTAGTTTATCAGAATGCAAGATTATCTCCATGCTCAATGCACCTGATACACATCACCTTTTTATGTGAACAGTGCAATGGGTTAAGAGTCTACCGAAGAAACTAAAAAAAAAAAATAAAAAAAATTCCCCAACATTATGTAGACTGTGAATTTAAACCTCCTGCCCCCCCTGCGTCATGCAGAGATTTTCATATGGGTTCAATAAAACTGTGCAATGGTCCAAATTTGTGGGTAAAATCAGCTCTTTCTCATAAAGAAAGTGGTTAAGAATAATTTTTAGTTTGCAGTTGGAAGTGGCATGGAAACTGTGAGTAATGGGCAATGCAACAAGCAGGCGTACCACTTAGGCCTACAGTTAATTAAATTACTGTAGTTTCCATTGTATCAATATGAAGTATAGCTAATACACGGACACACACAGAAATATAAACCCAAAATCTTTATAGTCTAATCAAAAGCTTTTTTGTGAGGATGAAAACTAGGTCAACAGCTCACATTATACTGTGATAACAGGAACAAAAGTGAAAGATGGCTATGTATAATACATCACACAGATCCCTCTGAAGTGTGGGAGGATTCACAGTCTATACCATGCTACACACAAATTGGAGCACATTAAAATCTAGGCACATACGGTGCAAAACTATGCTGTAAAAATTAGGATTTTTATACTCACAAACTGCTTTTTAAAATATTTTTTCCCTTTCCCTTACTGCAGCAATCTTTGTGCTTCTGGCTTCTGCTTTGACCAAGAACCAGGAGTGCTAGCTGGATCATAGGCTTGCTTTGAAACCAGAGAAGTAAATGAGTCTGTCAAGTCCTAACTAGCATTTTATGACAAATTTAATTTGGCAAGAATATATCTAGTTCAGTATTTTGTCAAACTTGCTGAGCCTTGTATATTCTGTATATGTATCTTGATCGACTGCTATTTTCATAGTGTCATGCATTCAGGAGCTTCTAATGAAAACATACAAAAATTAAATCAAACTTTGTTTCACCCTGCGATTTTTAGAAGCCAGTACATAAAAAGGATTATGTCGAGAAAAATAAAAACTGTAAACTGTGGTGGCTCTACTCTTGCACTGACTGTCAGCAGTGCAACTCTTCAAACCATTAGTTGCTGTATTTGAATAGAGAATCAACCGAATTTGAGCTATTCGTTTAGCTTTGAGGTTAAATCATAAATGTGGGGCAAAATTTTACTTCTTTCAGACTTGTTGTGGACTTCAGGGGCTTCTATAAACATTGCACGGGCATCAGAAAACCCAAAAGCTGATCTGAAAGTCTTCTGCAGCCTGAGCAGTGGCGCTCACCTCCCAAGAATGAAGGCCATCTTTCCAGAAGAAAGGTCCATGGTGAGTTTGGAAGCTTGGCTCCCTCACTGAAAGTGGCAGCACAGCGCTGATTAAAAGCTGCCTGGTGTTACAGATGAATCATTCTCTAATATTGCCATAAAATCGTTCTCTAACATTGCCATTCTCTAAAACTGCCACAACAGATGATCAATAGAAGAGAATTTTAAAGAAAGCTTCAAGCAACAAGAAAGGAATATGCTCAATATTTTTCGAAAATACCTTCCTCCCAGCCACCTGCATGGAAGCTGCCCACGAAGACAGAGACCCTACCACAGCCTGCAGGAGATTTCACAACCTGAACCTTCGCAGAGATGTTTCCCCCTCGGCCCCCCTCCACTGCCTGCTCTGGAAGCTCTCCAAACTCTTGCTTCTCTTTCTATTTCTATCCTGCTTGCTTTGGATCAAGCCCCACAAAATAACGGCTACGCAATTTACAATGTAAGTTATTTTTTGTATGAGGAGGAAATGGTCTGCAGGCATACCTGTGAGCATGAACTGTAAGGCTGGAACTGGCAGCATGTATTTTATTTCTTTATTGCAGAGTGGCTCTGAACAGCTGTCCTTTCTATCAGCCCCACAAACCGGTGCCCGTGTGACAATCCAAGCACATCCAGTCACTGACAACTTACTTTACTGATAAAATAACCAAACTATAATACAACTTAGGTCAGCTTTCTCCTAGATCAGGTTGCTTTCCACAGCTTGCCCTGGGATTGTCAAAATGCTTGATGAAAAAGAGAATCATAGAATCCTAGAATGGTTTGGGTTGGAAGAGATCTTAAAGACCATCTAGTTCCAACCCCCTGCTGTGGGCAGTGACACCCTCCACTAGACCAATAATACTAACTACTAAAAATACTAACTAGATAATTCTGGAGCATGTGCAAAGTGATTACTGATCTCCCTAAGACACAGATCTCTCTTTCAAAGATGGAAAAATTCATGGATGTAGATGTAGGTTTGGATGGCAAGGTACTGAAAACCAAACCAATGACAACTGGATCTTCCATCCACAGGCCCACCTGACGTTTCTGGTCAACTACTAGTCCTTCTACCTTTCCCCTTTCCAAAACCCCTTTAAAAAATATTTATGGATATATGTATTAGCATCTACTTATGATCTGAATCTGTAACTAAAAAGCTTTGACATGGAGGGACAGAGATTCTTCTCTTAACTCCTACACGTATAGCAGGTTTCTGACCCATCTCTTGGGTTGTGTAAAGGGAAAAAGGTCTACAACAAGGTAATGAACAGCTTGATTCTGAATAGCAGCTTGAAATCTCTGAATCAAGAGAAACAAATTCAAGCTATAAGTACTCTCTTTTTTTTTACAAGATCAGATTCTGTAGGAAACATCACTTTTATAACACAGATAGAAATGTCTGCCATTGTCACCCTGTGTCTGTCAATACAATTGTTAGTTTTTGCCTGATGATAAACCTATCTTTTTAAAGTCAGATTACTTGAAAAATAGTTTCCAAACCAAACGTACCAAAACATTGTGGTAACACACACTCTGTTCATTAAAAAAATCCAGAAATAACTGAAGTGGCCATGGCCTTACCTGTTGGCAACATATTTCTATGTAATGCCATCAACGTTCAAAATTAACCAAATTCTTGTTCATCTCACACTAATGAAGTATTATTATAATTTAATTAGTTCTCTCAGAGGGAAAGGCTAGAAGTGACTTCAACTACCTGAAGATCTATAAAAGGTTTGGGTCACCACAGGCCATATTCTACCTACAGACACTCAGTCTTGCGTTTTACAACCTGAAGCAAACTTCATTATGCATGAAAGGACGAAACATCACAGTCAGTTCTCACTTAAGAACATCGTCAAGCATCTGCATAATCTTTCTAGTGAGTAGCCAACTAATTTTATCTCTGAATTTCTGCTTGAGAAACACACATTCTTGTCGTTTCATGGCAACTTAAAATCAACAAGCAATGCTTTCTGAAACAAATCCTTAGAACTGTTTCTGAAACAAGAACAAGGGTGGAAGAGAGCCACAGTTAAAAACTCCAGCATTTGCAAATAGCTGTTACAGTCTGTAATGCTGTAACATGTTTTTAAAACATGTATTTTAGGACATGCACGCTTAATGATCAGTGTCTTGGTCTTAGAATGATACTGACCAAACAGACGTCATCCTGTAGGCTACTTTATAGGTTGTGTGGATTGTAAAACAAGTTATACAAGAGATCGTGAAACTACAGAACCTCAAAGGAGCCACTGTCTTTTTCTGCTAAGGAGGAAAGTCCCTTTTATTTATAAGACACTCCCTTTGCCTTTTTGTAATGTCTAAAACATCATTAGCAAACTGTTTTGAGTCTAGACATTTTTAAAGAACCAATAAAAAATTACTTACCCAATTTTCCTTCAGACTAAAACCGAAAATGTACCCCTCTGTCCCTGATTTTTGTAACCTTCTGCACTCCTTCACTCCTAGCTGGTGTATGGATCCCCTTTCTGCCTGGATCACATGAAAGTGTTCTATTAATGTGAATTGGCTTATGTTTGAGAACACTATGCTGGGTAGCTATGAAGTGTAAGGAATCTGACCCAGGGAGCTGTAGGGCTATGACACATCAGTTCTTCACAGGAATTCTCGGTTGCTGGAGGAGAATCACACCAGAGAGGTCCCGTACACTGGGTGCAGCCTGCTGTCGTCGTCGTTAGTATACTGTTTGCTTAAGGCAGTGACAAGTTCCACGATACACCAATGTAACTGGAATTTTACCCTCTGGCTTTTCACTCCAGGACTATAACTACCGAGTGTCAGGCTGTCTCTCTCACCTAACCTAGTGAGTGAAGTTTGGGAAGATGAATCAGCTGAACACGTGACTAACGTGTATAACCACAGCGTGGCTAAAAGTGATAGCTGCCTTAAGAAAGCTGTTGCCAGTCAGCACTGCTCTGCGTATTTCATGAGGAATGCTTTGCTGGAGTTCAGAATAAACACTCCAAGTCTGGGAATGCTAGTAGATTACCTGATGGGAGGGAGAGAAGGCAAAAGAAGTCTCCTGCCTCCGTTCCATCCTTCATCCCTTTGCCTGCGTTCACTCTTCTCTGGCCCACTCGGTTCAGGAAAGAGGGGAAGCAGGTTGTTTCTTCTCACGATGGGTAAGACAGATCTTTCAGCCCACTTGTTTGAATGTGCTGCTTGAAGTTAGAGTGTTTTATCTGCGAGCCTTTCGGGGGAAAAACCTGCCACTTCAGTACAGAGTTGCCTTAACTGTAAACCACCAAAGCACGTGTCAGTGGAACCGGAAACCCACACCGACCGTAGAAATGACTTTCAAGCAGAGCGTGTTCCCAGTTACATGGTACTTTTGGAAAATCCTCCCTCGGAATACCTTGTTTTGGAGGGGAAAAAAATATTTCTTTCATAATAGGTTGTGAGTTACAGGTCTTTGAACACATGTAATAAAAATAGACCCTCATCAGCACAAGATATGAAGAAATGATTGCTGTGACAGGATTAAACCTATCGCAGAAGTGCTGAGGTTTAGGTCAACTGTTTGCGTGGCGTTGGCAATGCCCAAGAGGTGACAACTTCTAGAGACTGCTGTAAAGAAAAGCGAATTCCTATGAATTTTCTGGGAATACAGAAATTATTGGCATATTAAAATTTCCATGTCAAAAAAATCGCCACGCAGTTTTGCAAAATACGGGCACAACTCAACAGAACACTAATTGGCTTTTTCTTTTGCAAAAGTCTGACATTGTTCCGCATTTGCTTTTAATTCCTTTGTTCCTCCGTTAGAAATGTACTGGATGGACCACCAAGGCAGCAGCTGTCTGGCTATTCTCCGCTCTGAGGCATCGTTGATGTATGTATACATTTCCTGCTCCTTCTTGCAGAGATTTTTTTTTTAATTTTCCTAAACTAAATTGCTGTTTGTAGCGAAAAAGTGGAAGGTTTTGAGCATTTTAGTTTCTGCCAGCATGACTTCCACACGTTGTCGTAGCAACCTCGTGTCAATCTTTCACTTAATGAAACCTTCCAAGTCATTAAAAGGAAATAGTTCCCGGTGCCAGTGAGGGTTTGATCCTGTCAGGGTTGTTTTTTCCCTGACATCCCACCAGATTGGGCCCCAGGTTTTTTTCAGAGTTCTGTTAATAATTGTTCTTTCGTATTGCTCTGAAAATGCCTTCTTAGACTGGCACAACGTTTACTGCGGTTGGCTGGGCTGTAACCCAACCCACTCTGCTGAAAGAGTATCTGGTGCCAGATTTTCACCCCCCACGGGATTATCTGTACGTATGGAAATGAAACCTTCTGCAAGAACCAAGTATATAAACTTACACTTTACACCACTAAATCAATTTTTAAGTGAGCTGTACTCATGAAATGAAATTCCCTTAGCCGTGTTTGCTGGCAGAGCTGGCAGCTGAATGGCACGGACCTCTCTTGTTTTGTTTCTGATGTTTTCAATTAGCTTCGGCCGCATTTCAGATTACCAGGATTATCTTTGTGCCAGGAACAGCCATCGCCGGGCAACGGGTCCTATGTGGCAATGTTCTTTGACAATTAATTTCAGGCTTTATCTTTTCGTCTGAAAAAAATAGCATTTATTTTGGTGTATTAGTGGGAAATGCAAAAAGTTTATGCTTTAAAATCATATGCAACACTCCCGGGCAGTGACTAAATCGCCTCATTTAAAAAACTGTCTTTCTCCATTAAGGCCTAGGAACATCTGCCTGCAGATTGGGGACCTTCACACCAGGAGGCCAATCTTCTAGAACTGGACAAATGATTAGATTTGATACCAAATCAAGTGGGGGGTAGTTCCACAGTTTATTGGCTCTAATGAGCACCGGCATGCTGGGCAGCTCCAGAGCTACCCGAGAAGCACAGCCAGCACCACTCATAATTCACTTCTCAGCACTGTGAAAAACCACATTATTTTGCTGTATTTGATGACAAAGGAGACTGCCTGTTGCTCGCTGAAATACAGGATCCATTTGTGCTGCTGCGGATCATGATATGTACAAAGTCTACAGGGTTAAGAATTAGAACTCAGTTGGAGATCCTCCGCTAAAGGTCCAAAACTTTATGTGCATTTCTGCACTCTGAGAGGAGGAAAAAGAGGCAACGGTGAAATCTGCGCACAGTCCATCTCTGCTAATAAATTTTAAATGTTTATTTTGAGATTCCTCTCTGTGAGTCTTCTCATTTCGATGAGAATAAACTTTTGTGTATATGTATGTATGAGAACTGAATGGACGTCAGTTGAAGAAATAGTCTTGATGAGTAAAAACAATTTGAAAGTCTCACACTCCAATGAACACGGACCGTTTTCCTAAGTTACTGTTTTTACTGTCGATGATAACAATTGGAATACTTACACAGTACTAGTCAGGAAAGTAGAGATCTGATCATGCGGGCAAGCAGAACTCGCAAAATAAAAATGCAGGGCGATGTCTGGCAACAGTGCAAGATGTTTAGTTCATATGAAACATAGCTGATCTTAAAAAATTGTAACTCACGTATACTCACATTTGTTAAGCCTATATTTGCATCCTGAAAACTTGACTCACTGGGAGGAGAAAGTCCACATATGGCAAGGACATATATGGTAGTTTCTTAATACTATCGCCCTAAAATTCCCCTTTTTCTGAAGCTGTGTGTTATAGGTCAGCTCACAGAACGCAATGGCATTATTTTGGAAGGTGAGGTCTGATACTGCAGGTGTTGTAAATTAATTTTCAGATAAATAACATAATTCTTAACCAGAGTTAGTATCACAGGAAGCAGAATCTGCTGGTTGCCTACCTACAGGCAGGATAATCAGTGCTGGCACAATGGCTCTGTGTCACCCTCCAGTCATGAGACAGCACGCTGGGGGCTGGCTCACGCTTCCACCCCTGAAATTCTGTCCTGCTGCAGAAAGATGCAGTTACACCTTACGCTCGGCACTCCCAGGCTCAGTTTCTCCAGACGACCCAAGATGACGTGACACTTGGTTACGCTGTTTGAAACTGTCAGTCTGTTCTCTGCAACGAGAATTAGGAGTCTCAGAAGCATCCATCTTCTTGTTAAAGGAGTAGCTGCTGCCCAAGCGTTCACACGCCATTAGTGGTGTTGCACATCCTTGTGCGCATGCACACACACACACACACACACACACACACACTTATTTGGGTGTGCTTCCTCCTCCCCCAGGCTTGATCCCAGGTTTCCCGCAGCAGTCTCAGGTACTGGATTTTATAAATTAATTAATTTAACTGAAAGGTGCAGCAGCAGCAGCAGCTCAGCCTGGGTGCCTCCAAAGAGAGGGACCCAGAACAAGGAAATCCCGGGGCAGTGACATCCTTGGGTCCCATACACCGTCCATGCGCTGTCCACGCGTCCTTTAGTCCAACGGTGATTTTTGGTCTGCATTCTTCTAACATCTAATTGGATTCTTCTTCTGTGTCCAGGCGGGCAGGCTCTTAGCTAGCTGACTTGCAGTTTCCACAGTTCTTCCCGAAGGTTGGAGCCTCCTTATCTTCGGGTTTACACTCCTTGTGCACCTGCCCTTACTGGTGGCACACGGAGAACTGAAGAGTCCCAGACTTGGAAACACACTACCGAGACATTAGTGTGATATCAGAGTACTTTCCCGTACTAGAAGACTAAACACAGCACTGTAGTAGGTGTTGGGAAAACTACTAGGAAAATTACTGAGAAAAATACCTTTATTGCAGCCTAAAGGCTTCAGCAAATCCAGCCACTCATGCTAAGTAAAGCTAAGCAAACAGCACAAATCACACTCTATTATAATCCTAAGTAATTTATTCTAATTAAAACCTACTTATTTACGTTAAGCATAAATATCCCTCAACACTTCTGTCTCACCCCCAGCTGCATGGTGCGTGCAGCGACAGACCGCTGCACATGAAGAGCAGCCGTCGGCTTTTCTTCTCATTTCTTGACAGGCTTGAGAAGTGGG
>VWZZ01002584.1:0-34850 GCA_013399095.1 Psophia crepitans
GCAAAGTGGCCCCAGGCATGTTCTGGGGGCAGCTGTGCGCCTCCATCCTGAACAAGAGGCACGACCGTGCAGGATACCACAACGGCTCCTTCTTGTATGGCCCACAAATCCAGTGACTGCTCTGGGACAAGCGAGGTCGCAGACCCTTGCCAGGTTGTGATCAGAACGAGCACCTACAGGAGGAAACAGAGTCCTGCTGTGCCCTGTCTTCCCGCCATGCGAGCCGAGGCAGGCAGGAGCCGCCAACGGGGACGCCCTGGCCAGAGTACAGGCCTTGAGAAGCCTCTTGGCACATGTTCCCGGCACAGCTCCTCCACCGGCCATGGTCCCTGTGCCTGGGCTCTCTGCATCTCCGTTCCCAGGTACCTGCGTGGCTCCAGACACCTTTGCCAGGTGTACTGGTGTACTGGGTGTCTGTGTCCAGCTGTTGGCAGCGGCGGGACTGCTGAGGGAGACTCCTGTCCCAGCCAGCTCCAACAGACCCCGTGCAGGAGACAGCTGAGCACATCCTACACCCCCCTGGGGCGGGACGTACCCCACGGGTCAGTAGTGGGGCTGCTCCTGTTCAGCAGTTCCATTGGATGATGGGGCGGAGTGTGCCCTCAGCAGGTTTGCGCTGAGGGCACGGAACTGGGAGGAGCAGCTGATGCACCAGAGGTCGTGCTGGCCTCCATAGGGGCCTCAACAGTCTTTAAGTGTCTTGAACATCCCCATTTTTAAATGAAATCACTCTGTTCCCATGAACAAGTTAAATTGGCATGACATTCTCTGCCAAGAACAGATCTGTCAATTGTTTTCAGGCAGTGTTACATGGTACATTTGAGGCTTAACATTGCTACACAGCTAGATCTGCCTTTCTGTAAGTGTTCCTATTCCAAATCCATCATAGTTATTTGTCTCAAAAAAGCAACTGCTGTAATAACCAGAAGGCTGAGCTCATAAATACCATATTGCCTAGTAACACTGCAGACAAGAAGTCCCCCATCCAACCATGTCTGGGGTTATTACACTGTTTCTGAATTAGAGCACACTTATTTCAGTAAATCCAAATGTCACCAAATGGCTCACCTAATATGTATGCATAGCAATCATCCTTCTCTGCAGTGACAAGTGACAGAGGTTTCCTCTAGGTTTGAGGCACACCAAGAAAGAGGTTTTCTGATGTTTTGACCAACTGTCAGTTCAGTCATGTCACTTCAGGTCTGCTCATGCTGCCACAGATCTGGGACCTCGGAAGACATGAAAAGCCCTTTACCAGCTAGTTGAAGCATGGCTACAGACATTCCCTTGCTTCCTAGCATTTACACCTCCAACAGCACTGTTAGCCTTTCACAGCCTTACAGACAGTGCACTGGAACAATGTACACTCTGACGCTTGCACCCTTTGCCTCTTGCTTTTTGCCCAGTCAGCCTTTATTTACTGTGAGAACTTTCTGTTCTCCCTTCCTCTCTCTCAACTAGGCAGTTACAGACTTACAGAATGGTTTGGGTTGGAAGGGACCTCAAAGATCATCTAGTTCCAACCCCCCTGCCATGGGCAGGGACACCCTCCACCAGACCACACTGCCCAAAGCCCCATCCAACCTGGCCTTGAACACTGCCAGGGATGGGGCCTCCACAGCTTCTCTGGGCAACCTGTTCCAGTGCCTCACCACCCTTACAGGGAAGGATTTTTTCCTTTTATCTAACAGGACATAAGGATATATTTTTCCCCCCCAAAAAAAACCCAACCCCAAAACAAAAAGAAACCCAACAAAAAAAAAAAAAACCAACCACCAAAACCACAGTCTTTTCCTACATTGCTCAAACTCCACTCCAAAATAGATAGCCAGGGACCTCTTAGGAACTTCATAAAGCCAAGCCACCAGTTCAGGTAAGGGAAAATGAACACGTGACCCCTCCGCTACTCTCCTGAATCTTCAGTTTGCCTCATTTTCCTCTGGAAACACATCATGCTCTTCCAAAATTGCTTTCTCAAACAATTCATGGGAAGGTCCACCTATCCTTCCCTCTGCTGCCTTTTTCTTAATTTATCCCCAAGCCACACACCCCCACCCTCTTCTAAACAGATCTGATATCTATACAGTAGGATTTTCCACTTTGCAGCAGCAGAAACGTGTTTGGGTTAGTGCTCGGACACTGTTTAATTTAGGGTTAAATGACTACCCCGCTTTGCTAATGACTATACTTTTGAAGAATAGTTGGAAGACTGATAAAAAGCATACTTTGCTAAAAAGTATCCTTGAAGAAAAGCTTAAAAACTGATAAAGGGGAAACATCCTGCCTCAGAAGGTGCCGAGAGCTGAGTGATTGCCAGAGATGCCTGAAGGCAACAAAAACCAGGAATAACAAGAGGAAAGGGAAAGGTGGTTGAGGGAGTTCGTGATCACTCACTCAATTAAAGGACACTGCAAATTACCTCACACACAGACCCTAAAGGAGCATGCAGGCTAATTTAAATATGCTTGACCAATAGTAGATGATGCAGTAATTAATAACCAATTATCATAATTTTAGGCAGGTTTTTCTAATCCTGTAACAAGATAAATATGTTGTAGTTTCTTTGCGTGTTGTGCTAGCTTTGTGGAATTAACCACCTAGCACCCATCTCTGTGCAGACATGAAATAAACACCTCTGCTCTGTGTGTATATTGGTGTACTGCACACTGGGTAAACAATCCCACTTTTGGGACAGCAGATGCAGCTGGAGAATCCAGGACCTCACTGCGATCCTCCTTTGTTTGACTAGAAGGCCTGACAGTTGTAAGATTTGACCTGCAGCAGCTCAGCTACTGATGTTGACTAAGTCCTTTCTCAAACTTCTTTCATCATGTCTCTGCTGGGATTCAGGGGAGAACATTTGTTTCTCACTACATGCACAGAGCACAGATCAAGATTAGATCTTGTTTGAGGTCTTAAAAGTGCCAGTAATAGAAATAAAAGCAGAAGACAAAAAGACTCAATGTTTTTGTAGTATTGTATTACTACCCTTGCTCAGCCAAGGAATTTCAGATTCCTGCTTCCTTGCCTCAGCTAGCTAAGGAGGAAATGGAGTGGGTTAGTGTGGGACAGCACTCCAGTTTATTTAAAACAAACAAACAAGTAAATAACCAAACAAAAAACTTTCTTCACAGTTCTTGTGGAAATTAGTGTATCGCAGGGGATATGAATAGCTTGTGAATGCTTCATGGGTTAGCACCAATTATTTGATGTGGACTCTCACTGCTAAGAAGCCTGCACAAATATAGTACTGATCTTATTTCAAAAAAGACCTTTGTGAAACAGATAAAAGTTCTCGCTGAGTGACTATTATGATGTCCTCGTGACTATAGCCTTGGATTGCTCCTTACTACAATAATAAATGTGTGAATAAGCAGCTGAAATGTGATCTAGGCTCCAGCCAACATAAAGGACAGGAGGAAACATTAACAGCGCAGAGATTTCAGTTCAAACTTATTCTGTGCTTTCATCTACCACAGCAGCTTACAGAAAGGCAAAACTAGCTTATCATGACTCAGATGTGAGTCAAAGGCATATTTTACCTGCAATCCAGAATGAAACACAAAAAAATAAATGCAGATGTATGAAAAACATTTGTAGGTTTAAAAGTAGAATAAGGCATATAGCTGAATGTTAAAATACAGAAGTTATCCCTTTAAAATTATCGCAGTATGCTCACTCAGGGACAAGTCCCTGATTTGGGATATGCTTACTACAAGATTCAGTAATAATCCAAGTCTAACTGTATGAAATTGCTCAATTCACAGCATGAAACTCTGCAGGAAGGTAACTGTCATAATTCCGTAGTTACTACTGAAGACTAAGTTGAGGACTGTACTAGTCAAATTGCGACAGATATCACTACACTGAATTTGGCAAGGGATGCAAACAAAAACAAGAATGGCTTTTACAGGTACATTGGCCAATAAAAGGAAGATTAAATAAAATGTAGCCCCTCTGGTAAATAAGACAGAAGAGCTGGTGACAACCAACATGGAGAAGGCTGAGGTACGCAATTCTTTTTTTTTTAGCCTCAATTTTTAATAGTAATCACTCTTCCCACATCTCTGAAGCCCCTGAACTTCAAGGCAGAGTCTGGCAGAATGAAGTACTTCTGATTGTAGGAGAGGATTGTGTTCAAGACCATCTGAGGAATCTGAACATACACAACTCATGGGACCCAATGAGAGGCATGCCAGGGTCCTGAGGGAACTGGGTGATGTAGTTGCCAAGCCACTCTCCACTGTATCTGAAAAGTCACGGCAGTCAGGGAAAGTCCCCAGTGACAGGAAAAAGGGAAACATCACGTCCATTTTTAAAAAGGGTAAAAATGAGGACCCTGGGAAGTGACCAGTCAGCCTCACCTCAGTGTCCAGTAAGATTATGGAGCAGATCCTTCTGGAAGACATGTTAAAACATATGGAATACAGGGAGGTGACTGGAGATAGCCAACATAACTTCATCAAAGGCAAATTGTGCCTGACTAATCTACAATGGAGTAACTGCATCAGCGGACAAGGGAAGCACTACAGCTGTCATCTACCTGAACTTCCATAAGGCCTTCCATACAGTCCCCAATAACATTCTTACTGCTGAACTGGAGAGATATGAGTTGTCAGAGGGACTGTTAAATGGATAAAGAACTGGCTAGTTGGCCTTTTCCAACAAATTAAAGTCAACAGCTCAATGTCAAAGAGGAAACCAGTAAGAAGTGGTGTACCACAAGGGTCTGTATGGGGACCAATTAATATTTAACAGCTTCATCACTGACATAGACAGGGGGATCAAGTGCATCCTCAGCAAGTTTTTGGATGACACCAAGCTGAGTGGTGCAGTTGATATGCTGGAGGGAAGGGATGCCAAGGGATGCCCTTGGCAGGCTTGAGGAATGGGCCCATGTGAACCTCATGAGGTTCAACAAAGCCAAGTGCAAGGTCCTGCACGTGGGTTGGAGTAATCCCTGGTATCAATATAGGGTGGGGGATGAAGGGATTGAGATCAGCCCTGAGGAGAAGGACTTGGGTGGTTTGGGGGATAAGAAGCTCAACATGAGCTGACAGGAAGCCAATTGTATCCTGGGTTACACAAAAAGAAGCATGACCAGCAGGTTGAGGGAGGTGATTCTGCCCCTCTACTCTGCTTTTGTGAGATCCCACCAGGAGTACTGTGTCCAGATTTGGAGTCGCCAGCTCAAGAAAGACAAAGACCTGAGCCTGTCCAGAGGAGGGCCACAAAAATGGTGAGAGGGCTGGAACACTATTCCTAAGAAAAGGCTGAGGTGGGGCTGTTCAGCTTGGAGAAGGCTGTGAAGAGACCTTATTGTGGCCATTCAGTATATAAAAAGGGCTTATAGGAAACACAGAGAGAGAGTTTTTACCAGGGCCTGTAGTGACAGGACAAGTGGCAATGGTTTTAAACTGAAAGACAGTAGGTTTGGATTGACTATAAGGAAGAACTTTTTTACCGTGAGGGTGGTGAGGCACTTCACAGGTTGCCCAGAGAAGTTGTGCATGTCCCATGCCTGGAAGTGTTCAAGGCCGGGTTGGATGGGGCTTTGGGCAACCTGGTCTAGTGAAGGGTGTCCCTGCCCATGGCAGGGGGGTTGGAACTAGATGATCTGTTCCATTATTCTATAATACATAGCTTGCAGATTGGTTTATCAAAACAACAAATGACCCTTACGCACACTGATCAGAAAAGCTGAGGCAGCAAGCAGCTAACAAAAGGAGGTCTAGTTCCTGCATAGTTCCTGTAAAGCATGCCTATCATGGTTAAAAAAAATGTGATGTTTCAGTCTCTGGAAAACAACTTTTTGACAAAAACAGAAGTGTTATGATTTGCAAGGAAAATTATCTGACATTTTCTGTTCATGGCTGATAATACCAAGTTGGGAGGTGCTTTTGACTCTTTTGAGGGACAACAGGCCTTGCAGACGGATCTGGATAGACTGGAGCATTGGGCTATGATTAATGGGATGAAATTTAACCAGTCCAAATGCCGCGTTCAGCACTTGGGACAGATTAACACTGGACATAACTGGGAGAGGAGTGGCTGGAACGCAGCCCCACAGAAAGGGATCTGGGCGTGCTGGTTGACAAGCTCAGCATGAGCCAGCAGTGTCCCTGGCAGCCAAGAGGGCAAAGCCCATCCTGGGGGCATCAAGCACAGTGTAGCCAGCTGGTCAAAAGAGGGGATTATCCCACTGTACTCAGCATTGATGTGGCCTCACCTGGAGTACTGTCTGCAGTGCTGCGCCCCACCATCTGAGAAGGGCCTGAAGGCCCTCAAATGTGTCAGGAGGAGGGCAACAAAGCTGGTGAGAGGGCTAGAAGGCATGTCCTCTGAGGACCAGTAAGGACTTCGAGCTTGTCTAGTTTGGAGAAAAGGAGGCTGAGGAACGACCTCACAGCTCTCTGCAGCTTCCTGAGGAGGGGACGTGCAGAGACAGGTGCTGAGATCTTCTCCCTGGGACCCAGTTACAGGACACCTGGGAATGGTTCAAAGCTGCGCCAGGGGAGGTTCAGATTGAACATTAGGAACCATTTCTTTACCGAGCGGGTATTCAAAGCCTGGAACAAGCTTCCTGAAGAGGTGGTTGGTGCTCCAAGCCCATCAGCATTTAAGAGGCATTTGGACAGTACCCATAATAACATGCTTGAACTGCTGGTCAGCCCTAACGTGGTCAGGCAGTTGGGCCAGATGATTGTGGTAAGTTCCTAGACCTCGGCCCACTAAAGCTGCGGGAAAAAAAAGTGCCAAGTCCTGCACTTTGGTCACAACAACCCCAGGCAGTGCTACAGGCTTGGAGCGGAGTGGCTGGAGAGCTGCCTGGCAGAGAAGGACCTGGGGGTTCTGTTTGACAGCCGGCTGAATATGAGACAGCAGTGTGCCCAGGTGGCCAAGAAGGCCAACAGCATCCTGGCCTGTATCAGGAATAGTGTGGCCAGAAGGAGTAGGGAGGTGATTGTCCCCCTGTACTCAGCCCTGGTGNTAGCAAGCGACAGGACAAGAGGGAATGGCCTCAAGTTGCGTCAGGGCAGGTTCAGGTTGGATATTAGGAAAAACTTCTTCACGGAAAGAGTAGTGAGGCATTGGAACGGACTGCCCAGAGAGGCGGCTGAAACACCATCACTGGAGACATTTAAAAAAAATGGAGACGTGGCACTCCAGGACATGGTCTAGTAGGCATGGTGGTGTTAGGTTGATGGTTGGACTTGATGATCTTGGAGGTCCTTTCCAACCTTAGTGATTCTATGATTCTGTGATTCCTTCCAGCTGAAACATTCTGTTCTATTCTAAGAAACCTCTTTCCCTGCACCCATGAACAGCGTAACAACTGGCACTGCCACATCTCCGCTGTAATCCACATTTCTATTCAAACATGGACTGAAAGAGCCACTCGGTCTCTCCTCCGAGGACGCCTGGGCTCCACCACCACCGCTGAGAGAACAGTCTGGCCCGAAGACTGGACCCTCATTTCTCCGCTTGGTGTTCCTTAAGACAGCCAGGGACAAATCACCCACCAGGCCTGCCCGCAGGGACGTGCTCCCACACGCGGATTCGTTCGGGCACGGGGCCAGGCCCCGGTGCAGGCACCCCGCTGCGCCCTGCGTGTGGCTCCCGACCCGCAGCGGCGGGACAGCGGGCGCCTGCGGAGGAGAGGGGCTCAAAAACAGAAAATACAGCGGTACCTTTGAACTCTTTAGACTCCCACTGCTAACGGGCAGGCGGGCCAAGGCGCGGCACAGCCAGCAATCACCGCTCAGCTCTCACCCAGGCCGCCCCTCCCAGAGCGGTCCGCTGTCGCGACAAGCTCAGCCTGCTGGCACGGCACGGCACGGCACGGCACGGGCACGCCNAGGCGCAGTGCCTCAGCTACGCGGGGTGCAACTTCCTGCGGCAGCGCCTGGTGCTGGCCACACTCAGCGGGCGGCCGCTGAAAATCCGCAAGATCCGGGCCAAGGAGGAAGACCCCGGCCTCCGCGGTGAGTGCGGGCACCGGTACCGGGGGGTGGAAGAGGTCTGGAGGCAGGGGGGCGGCGGGAGCCCTGGCGCCAGCTGTACCGGGGGTTCCTGCCTGGCGGGGGCAGCCCCGCACCGGGAGCTGGGGCAGAGCCGACCCTTTCCTGGCGGGTCCCACCAAGGGGGCAGGGGGGCCCGGGTGCGTGCCGCTGTCTCCCCGCACGCCCGGTGCGGGCGGGGAGTCGCTCGGATGGGGCCGGCACGCGTGGGACGCGGGGCTTTTGGGAGGAGGAGGCGCGCGAGCGGTGCGGGGCGGTGAAATCGGCCGAAGCAAGGATGCCGTCACCTAGCTGCCTTGTTTCGGTGAGAGCCAGCGTGCCGCGGAGAGGCCGTGCGCTGCCGGCGGCGCGGCTTTACGCGTGACTCCGCGGCAGTAGCTTCCCACGGCGTCCCGCTCTTTCTCCAGCGTCGACCGTCGTGGGCCGGTCCGAAACAGAGCGCACCGGGCGGCGGAGGGGGGTCGTGCTGTCCTGGCCGGGCCGCCCCGGTGGCTCGGGGCTGGTCCTGCTCCTCCGCAGGGCAGCGCGGCCAGCTCCGCGCCGGGCGTGGGGCGTCGCGGGTGGGGGAGGCAGGGAGGTGCCGAGCGCGGATATAACCCGCGCGCTAGTTTGCTTGTGAACTGCGAGGGCGGCCGCGGAGCTGGTTCGCGTCCCTGTGAAGGTGGGCTCTGCAGCCGAAGTTGCAGACCTCGCCGTCTGCCTCTGCCGCTCGCCCAGCATCCCGCTCTGCGTCTCTCTGCGAGAGCCCAGTTCCCGCAGCGCGAGTGGCCGGGGTCTGTGCTTCGGGGTTTGCAGGGTTTTGCCCAAAGAAGTAGCATTGGTGAAAGACATGAAATCCGTCTGCTTTCCAGTGTCGGAAGCTTTCAGAAATGAGGAGTCCTCTGAGGGAAACCTTCAAAGGGAGGGTTTGGGGAGCGCTGTCTTCTTCACTCCTGTGCAGGACCTTTGTTTCATGCAAACTGCTGTAGGGCACGCAGTAAGCCAGAATATAGGTAGTGGGGAGACTTGTGTTTCTCTGGCCTTTATTGTGTCAATGACAGTTTTGGAAATGGAAAATTTGAAAGTCTGCAGGTTGCTAGCCGTGTCTGTGAAACAGTGGTGGAGCAGCAGCACTCCACATCTGAATGTCCCCTTCTTTTAAACTAAGGCTTTTGCAAACAGTAATGGGAAGCTGTTATTAGTTTGTCATGCTTGAACGCACAGGGTCCCATTTGCTAGGATTTGTATGTTTTGCTTCGTACGGAGCAAAATGTAAATTGTTATAGGTTTTGTCTTGGGCTTGAGTGATCCCTCTGGCCCATGTGATCAGAAGTGTCAACTTGCATCACTTGCTGTGCGCCCCGTGAGGCGAGGAGTGTGGGTAGTCTGACAGTCACATCTGCCGGCATCTCAGTTGATTTGAGATGCCTGTAAGCGTGGAGGCTCAAATTAACATCTCTGGTTTTGGAGCGAATTGCGTTTTCTCATGCGGTAGGATTACACCATGACAAGTGGAAGAGTGAGGGTAGCCTTACTGTTGTGAGAGGCAGGAAAGGGAAGACGTACAAGTATGGTGTCAAAGTTTCTTATTTTTTCCAGGGATAAATTTAATCAACTTTAAAATTCTGTCTTTTTTCTACTCCTTAGATTTTGAAGCAAGTTTTATTCGCCTGATTGACAAAGTGACCAATGGCTCTCGAATTGAGATAAACCAAACAGGTGAGATTAGTTTTCTCTTCTTCTGGTCTTTCAGGCTCTATCAGATACCATTGACTGAGAAGATCAGAAACAACCAAGCTGAGTTTTGTGGTAATTGATTGCATGCAAGAAGATCAGTGCTCCACCATAATGCAGGGAGTTAAGGAAACTGTATTGCTCAAGAATCAAAATTCTAGTCATGCCTAGTCTGAGCCTATTTGCACTCAGAAAAGGGGTTGCTTTGAGCAAGAAGCATCCCACATGAAAGTTTCTTCTGGTTCTTGTCCTTCCCCCACCCCCATGCCCCTACCAAAAAAAAATAAAATTTAAAGGTTATGTTTGGTCAGTAAAGCAGATGAGCTATCACCAGATATGCTGAAACAGTGACAACCTGATGGTCTGGTGAAGATTTAGCTGCTGTGGGGGACAATAATTGCTTGTATCAGCATTTTGGGGATTGCTAAGAGATCTATGATTTTTGGGGAGAAGAGGAAAGGAGGAGAAATGATGTGCAAGACAGACAGACACTCATGTGCTGGCCCATTTATGAGCTGCAGACATAGAAATAGCATGCTGGAAATGCTACCATCTTTCATAAATTCTCCTGTCTCCAGTTTGCCTGCATACATCGTTGCAAACTGTCTTTATACTGTAGTAATGGCCAGTGTGCTGACAGTGCTCTCCTTTGGCTTACTGCCCTGACATCTTCCCCAGGTACTACCTTGTATTACCAGCCTGGTCTTCTGTACGGAGGCTCGTTGGAACATGACTGCAGCCCCAGTCGTAGTATTGGCTACTATTTGGAAAGTCTGCTCTGCTTGGCACCTTTCATGAAACATCCATTGAAGATTGTTCTGAGGGGAGTAACAAATGATCAAGTAGATCCTTCGGTAAGTAATAAAATCTAAGTACCAGAGGAGGATTTTTACTTTTTTTTTTTCTCCCCTAGAAAAGAAGATTAGGAAGAAGTGTCTAAAACACGCTGCATTTTTAGCATCCCTCACATCCAGAAGTATTCAGTGTTAACTGCATCTGCCAGCAAACTCTCTGAATCAAAAAAGCATGTGCTAAACTGTTCCTTTTCTGCATCATACTCCAAACTGCAGTTTGTAATTCATCTTTTGACTTTCAGTTCTATGCTGCTTCCATCTTCTCACCTGGAAACTCACTTTAAATGTGATTTGAGGCCCTGCCATTGTCTTGCTTGTCCTGTTCTCTTAGAAATTAGATAGGTTGTTTCTCCCACTCTACACATCTATTTACTGTAAAAAGAGGAAATTGTCTTTAAAATTTGAATACAACAAGGAAAGAATATTTCTCTTCTGTTGGATACTAGACATAGTTATACCAATGCTGCCGTGAAGCCTTCTTTCTGTTAGGAACATAAGTCACATGAAAATTGTGAAATTACAATAGCGAAAATATGTAAAAACTGTCTGATTCTTCAGAGAGGTATGGTAGTTCAAAGATATGGTAGTTCAAAGGACTGGGAAAGGCCTTGATCTCTATTACCACTGATTCTGGAAATTATGTTTTTTAGGCATCGACCACATGGGCCAGTAGAGGTTAAACAATTTTAGTTGCCATGGGTGTGAGAATTTGAGCCAGTTATTTTGTACTTGAAGGGGCCTTGCACTGTCCAAAGCCCCCACAAGAGATGGGTGTTGGCGTACATCAGCTCAGTCACAGCACCTGGCACGAAGTGTAAATAAACTGCAGATAGGCATGCTAAGGAGTTACATCTGTGCTGTAGAACCACAGCTGTGCTTACTGTAACTTAGCTCATGTGTAGGAACTTTTTAAGTGGTGATAACTGAATACCGGTTCCTAAAACTGTTTTAAACCTGGTTTATCTCTGTTTAACTTGGCTGACTAAGCATTAAACCGCGTGCACACCAATGAACTACTTCGAAGAGTTTTACAAGATGTTGTGTATAGCATATGGATCTGCAGGTTTCTGAGACTAAAAGCATAAGTTTGCTACCCTAAGTGATTTATGTGCCGAAGCAAATGGAAACTTGGTTTTAAATTAATTTGGTCTTCTAGTTTTCAGTGAGCAGAAGCTGTTTAGAAACTGGGTGAACATTTATTACCTATGCTTGCCCAAAAAGGGATGCTTAAATTTATCTATCCATCTGTACGCTTTCTGGCTTTCCAAGGAGAAGGGGGAAAGGGAAACTGATGTAAATGTATTGTAAGTAGTTTGAAATGGTCAAGGGGCTTTTCCCCACCGCTTTTCATGTAAGAATCTCTCCATCTCACCTTAGTGGGTACAACAGTGTCATGGTTTAACCCAGCCAGCAGATAAAACAACCACACAGCTGTTTCTCACTCTGCTTCTGCTGCCCCAGGGGGATGTGGGAGAATTGAAAATAATAATATAAATTTTAAAAAAAGTGAAACTGATGGGTTGGGATAGAGACAGTTTAATAGGACCAGAAAAAGAAGACAATGATAATAAGCCAAGTGATGAACAGCACAGTTTCTCACCATGTAAAGCTGGTGCTCCACAAGACCCTGAGCTGCCCTGCCTCCCAGCACACCCCCAGTTATATGTGGAACATCACATTATATAGTATGGAATATGCCTTTAGCCAGTTTGAGTCAGATGTACTGGCCACGTCCCTTTCCAGCTTCTTGGGTGCCCCCCCACCTTCTTCTTGGCAGGACAGTGTGGAAAGCTGACAAGTCCTTGATTGTTTGGTAATAACTAAAACATCAGTGCGTTATCAGCATTACTTACATCCTAAATCCAAAATACAGCACTACAGCAGCTGCTAAGAAGAAAATAAATTCTATCTCTGTCGAAATCAGGACAAATAGGCAAGGCACCTGCTTATCTGCTTTGGGGAATTTTTATTGTTTTGTAAAAGGGATATCATGTTTTGTAAACATGGGTCTTTACTTTGGAGCTAGATGAACTCTGTGGAATGTATACTTGCGTGAGGTATTCGGCATCTGTCGCCTGCAGAGAAATGTACAAATTCATATATATGTGAGAGAAAATGTATATCTACATACATATATACACACATATGATTCTATAGCACCCTCTTTGTGCTGGAAAGGAGAAGGTAGTCCTCCCCATCCTCCCTGCTTTCAGCCACACAGTCCTGTGTACGCCAATACCCCAGACACTTACCAGAGCCTTCCCTAAGCCAGTTCAACTAACTGGCAAAATGTCAGAGAGCTGTACCCCTGCATTTTCTCATGGAGGCATCCACGAGGTAAGTAGCAGCAATGTGTGTGTAGCTGGAGACGTGGGACCTTTCCCTCATGGTAGCAGGGAGCAGGTAGGCTGACCCCCTGGACTGTCTGGAATCCGCTCTCAACACTGAACTCTCAGCTTTTACACAGCCTCAAAAATACATGTTGGGTGTGCTTGCTGTGTTGCGGGTTTGACGTTGCTCTTTGCCAGAGACCCCCTTGTCAGGAGGACAAAAGGACATGGCAGATCTCCTGCTGTGGAGTGGAAGTGGTCAAGGCGAGAGGAAGGGGTGTTTCTAAAGGACGGCTTGTGGAAGAAAAGGCTTCACCTGAGTTTGATGAGGCACAAGTCAGACTGAGTTCATGGAGTATAAATTGTGTGTTTACGTTAGCATTTGTTTATATGCATTAATAGCCCTCCAGTGGGGTGCAGTGGAAAACTCTTTGATGGCTGGTGCCATTCTGAAAGAGCACTGTACCCACTGAAATAGAGGGTAATGTGCACTTGCTCCAGGTTGAACCATGGTAGTAGTAGTGTGTGTGTGTGTGTGATACATCCTAAATGAGTGAGAGGGGTACTACTTCGCTTGCACTTGTTGGGAAGAGACATGGCTTTGGAATACCAGCCTGAACTGTTCACTGTCGACTTACATTTGCATGATGTTTTCCTGTGTGACCGCTGATGAGACCTGACCATGGATAGCTGTGAGACCAGCCATATGGAACTGATGTGTAGAGCTGAGGTAGTTCATAAAGTTGCTCTGTATAGAGAGTGTGTATGTGGGAGGTGTCTATAAAGTGCCTTCTTGAAGGGCATGGAGGTGGCAAATGATAACTCTTATTTTCCTTTCTACTCTACACGTTGCTATTCTGACAGATATGTAGTGCTGCAGTAACCTGGTTTTAAAATAATCGCTCCTAATGTTTGGTGTTGTCTTGTCCACTGACCCCAAGTCTAGGTCCTTGTCCCCAGAATATAACACTCTGTGTATGACAGGGATAAATGCTCTTCCGTGTGTCTCTAATGGCTATGCAGGCCAGCTAATGCTTGCAAACCACTAAAAGTTACTTTTTTAAAAAAAAAATTACTGCAGATTTCTTTACAATCTAAAGGTTTTTATTTATATTAGTTTATGAACAAGCAATGTGTCTGGAACTTAGCAAGTTGTTTGCATTTGTGGTGAGGTATGCCCTCAGTTGCATGATGCACTGGCTTTGGTGCAACTTGATGGTGTGTTGTCTGCTCTGAAGATGGAATAACTGCCCTTCAAGGGCAACTGAAAGGTGGTTTTATGGCTGAGTATAGGCAAGAGACTAGAAAATACAGGTTTGAGTCTCAGTTCTGCTAATATCTTGTGATTTTCAGTGAAGAGCTTAACCTGTCCTGCCTGACCTCCCACTTGTCTGCTAAGCAGAACAGCTTTTTCCAGTTCCTCAAATACTGATGATTACCTTCTCTATTTAGGCTGCAGATTTTGAACAGAGACAGTGTCTTATTATGTGTCTGTGTGGTACCTCATGAATATCATGCCTGGAATTTGTCTGAGGACTAAAAACTGTGACAAGTCTTGAAATTTTTGGAAACAAACAAACAAACCATACTCAAAATTGATCCAGTTTTCCAATGCTGGCATAACATGCTTTCTACAGAGACACAGACTTCATTCCAAAGCATTGCAGAAGTGGAAATGGAGGAGGGAAAGGGAGTTCCTAACCTACACAGCAAAGCTTTTCTTTTTTACTGATAGGTTTTATTTCATAAGAAAGAGGGAAAGATATTGTATGACTTTAACTTGAACCAGATCAATTTGTGGAACTTCTGCCAGGGGGAGTCACATGTGTCTGTGTGTGTGCACATGCATGTTAGTAAAAGTTTTTGGTCTAAAAGTCAAATTTGGTGTGATTAATGAATACTACTGAGGGGTTGAAATAAGGTAGCCTGGCTGTAAAAAGTATGAAAAATATGTAAGTACAAAAAATAATCATTGACTTAGGGCCATTGTTTGTTTTTTTTTCAAATGAAAACATTAACTGCCATTAAAAACAACACCAAGTGCCTCTCTGTAAGAAAGGGAGTATGTTGGCCAGCAGGATTTGAAAAATGAGAACTGCAGCATACACTTGTAGCCACTACTCAGGTAGCTCTAACAGGCTGTTCACAGCTTTGCAGGTGAGGTATGTGCTACTACTTTGTCAGTGACTTGCACTCTGCAAAGCAGAGAGAATGAAACACAAGAATTGTGGATTCTGGCTGAAGGCATAGGGGAAGGGTGCTTTTTTTCCTGCCTCGTCAACTACCATCTACTGCCTGTTTCCTTCACCTGAATTTAGTTCCTGTTTGGTCACGCTCTCCTGGTCCTGTCCCTCCCAAGCTGCTTGTCTTCGGTAACTCTGTTGTGCTGTTGCACTGCTAAATCATTTTTGTCACCTTTGGCAATGCTACTGAAGTTTCCGCAGAGGGAAGAAGACAACAGTCACTGTTTTCTTAGGTCAGCAATTAAGAGGAGTAGTGGCAAAAAAAATCCTGCTCAGACCTGTATCTGGTGAGCATCTGTCTCAAAGGATGTATGTGGATGATGTGTCACTCACTTCAGATTCTAGGTACTTCAACAGAAGTTACCTAAAATCTTCTGTTTCTCAGATAAAAAGAAGTACGTGACAGAAGGATTAAGTTCTTCCTCCCAAATCAAGAGCCTGTTCCAAATGTAAAGGTTCTTGCAATCATGGTTTATTTAGCTGTAGGAATTTTTTAGCACTGACAGAAGTGTATGATTTTTTCAATAACCGTGTTCAGAGGAACAAATGAGCTGTTGTAGCTGAACCAAAATAAAAGTAAAAATCAGGCTGAGGAAGAAATCCAGAATAGGAAACTCCATCTCCCAGTAATTTGTTCTAGCAAACATTTTGAGTAGTGAGATACTGTGGTAGTCTAAGGGTAGCCAAAACGCTCTGTTGCTGCGTTCCCCTGTCTGTCTGTGTTAAGCACCTCATAACACAATGATTTTTAAATCAATGACTTATGTAACTTTCAATAAGGAGTCTACTTTTTAAATTCTGTGTTCTGTAGGTTGATGTCCTTAAGGCCACAGCTCTACCCCTACTGAAGAAGTTTGGAATTGATGGTGAAAGTTTGGAAATCAAGGTAGAACAATTTGTTCCTTTCTTTTCTAGCACAGTTGAAATAATACTTTTGCACTGCTTCACAGGGCTTGCTGCTGGTATCTGTCTCTAGCAGATATCTAGTTGCAGCTACACTAATTTCTAAAATTGCCTCTTGTTCTTGGCATGTTTTAAATGACATACCAGCCACATAGTGGTTGAAGATGTGGTAGGAGGGAGATGCAAAGGCTATGAATAGAGAGGGTAAGGAGAAAGTAGTGGTTTTTCTCAGCCTCTTTAATCTTTGCAAGCTAAAAAATGTTTATTCTTTCTTCCTCCTTATCAGTTCATTTAATTGTTTTTTACTTCCACTTGCTCGTCCTGCCTCATGTTTAGGTCTAGGGAGTAATAGTAGAATCCTGTGTGTCCTTTGTCAGTAGATAAGCTGGGTCTGTGTTTGGGTGGTTGAGATTTGTGTCCAATTCAAAAAATACAAGAAAGAAACTTCAAAGACTACACTCTGCAGGCCCAATAAACCTGCATGTAGAATTGATTATTTTTTTTTAGGTTGGAGAAAGAAATTATATCCTTTCAAAGTTAAGAATGCTCATGTAAAATGTGTGAAGGCCCTAGCTGCACTTTTAGCGTTTGCTTGCTCTGCCAAGCCCCACCGGGTGCGTCCCCCAACCCTGCCCAGGTCCCAGGACCACATGTCATTGCCCCGGGACTGTCAGCCCCTACTTCAGCGACCACACACAGGGCCAGCCTCCAGCTCCCCACAGCTCTGCCCTGCCCAGCCACGGGCCCCCTGAGCCAGATCCACCCACCAGCCCATGTGCAATCCCCGTCCTTGTAGATGTTGGTTGGGGCAGTGGGAGGGGGTCTGGCTGGCCAGGGCTGTTTATGGGAGTGAGTCATTCTGGTCCACCATATCTGCACTAAGTATCAAACACTTCTAGACTTTCTTCAGCAGTGAGGTACGGATTTGCTATTAGAGACCAGTCTTAAGCCAAAGTTGCCTTCCTGGTAAAGATGTTGGGGTTTTGTTTCGTTGGTTTTGTTTTGTTTCGCACTGAGAAATGATACCCTGCTGAGAGAGAGGAGGAAAAAAAATAAATCAATTTTTGCTTATAGTTTCGATGCAAAATCCATTTTTGCCTTTAGGATGTATTTTTCTCACCTTAAGTTCACGTACTACTGGTACTGGAAACGTTTGATTATATGTGAAATAAAAGCTGTAATTTTTAAGTGTGTAAGTACATTCTTTATGCTCTTTACTAATCAGCCTTTTTTTCCCTCTCTGTTGTTTCTAGATCAATCGGAGAGGAATGCCTCCCAAAGCAGGTGGAGAGATACTGTTTTCTTGCCCAGTGAGAAAAGTCTTGCAGCCTATTCAGTTCACAGACCCTGGCAAAATCAAGCGCATCAGAGGAACTGCGTATCCTTTTATTCCTTCTTTGTTTTTCTTCTTTTAAACAAGTTTGCCTTAAAAGAAAGTCAGCCTCCCAACTTGAAGGCACAGAGGTGCATCCAAGTTGCTGATCATGTATCCAGATAGCACAGGGTGACATTACACAGACCGGATCACACAACTAGATTTCAGGACTCTGTCTCAAAACCGCTGTGTTCAGAACATTGCTGTTCAAAAAACATCAGTAGACAAGCAAATAAATTCAAACCTGAACATCACTATTTAACATCTTTTCAACACCAAAAAAAAGTTAAAATACCTTCCATAACATAATGTAGCAGCATGAAAAGCAGTCTTACCTTCTATGTAATTCTAGTAGTAACAAATATAGTTTTGTTATGCACTGAACAGGTAGCATCTTGGCTCTTAATGAGACTAACAAACTGCTACATGGGAGCTTAAATTTTAGTTCAGTTACACCTCACTGCATGCATGTAAACTGAGCTTTTTGTTGTGTTACGAAAAGAAGTTTGCTTCTTGAGTAATACCATTTGAGATGGAAGTGAAGGAGGCTTTACTTCTGCACAAAGATAAGGGCACAAAATACTGTTATAGAGTACTATTTGCAAACAGAACTGCACATCTAGTTAGTGTTTTGGGTTTTTTCTTTATTTTCCTCTTGTGCTTTTTATATGGTATCTGTCATGAATCTGCTGCTATTGGAAGAAGGCAGAAATCCCTTACAAGCAAGGTATATTGAAGACTGTATTTCATGAGCTCCTGCTCTCTTGAGCATTGGCCAACTTGCAGTTTAATTTGTCATTATGAGAGTCCCAAACACGATCTGGCTTTGATTACTCAAAAGGAAAGCAGGAATGGGGGCAGGTTTCTTGCCAGAGGTGCAGACTTGCAGCTGTTCCTCCTTTTACTTTGTCACACCATCATACTTCTGTGTGAGAACAGGACGCTTTGACCTCTGTTTCCAGCTGTGGCATTTGGATGAGTGCAGTATTGCCAAGTGAGAGCGATTTTTGTGGGTGGTTATGCTGAGAATAAAAAGGAATGAGCTCATTGTGCTTTTCATAGAATCGCAGAATGGTTTGGGTTGGAAGGGACCTCAAAGATCATCTAGGTCCAACCGCCCTACCACAGGCACGGACACCCTCCACTGCACCAGGTTGTCCAAAGCCCCATCCAGCCTGGTCTTCAACACTTCCAGGAATGGAGCTACCACAGCTTCTCTGGGCAACCTGTTCCAGTGCCTCACCACCCTCACAGGAAAGAATTTCTTCTTAATATCCAATCTAAATCTCCCCTGTTTTTGTTTAAATCCATCCCCTGTTGTCCTACCACTGCACTCCCTGATATACAGTTCCTCTCCAGCTTTCCTGTAGGCTCCCTTTAGGTATTGAAAGGCCATTATAAGGTCTCCCTGGAGCCTTCTCTTCTCCAGGCTGAACAAGCCCAACTCTCTCAGCCTGTCCTCATAGGAGAGGTGCTCCAGCCTTCTGATCAATGTTGTGGCCCTCCTCTGGACTTGCTCCAGCAGCTCCATGTCTTTCCTGTACTGGGGACCCCAGAGCTGGATGCAGTACTCCAGGGGAGGTCTCATGAGAGCAGAGTAGAGGGGGAGAATCGCTTCCCTTGACCTGCTGGGCTGCAAGCACACTTTGCTAGCTCATGTTAAGCTTTTCATCAATCAGTACCCGCAAGTCCTTCTCCTCAGGGCTACTCTCAATCCATTGTCCTCTCAGCCTGTAGTTGTGCTTGTGATTGCCCCAACTCAGGTGCAGGACCTTGCACTTCGCCGTGTTGAACTTTATGCAGTTTGCACAGGCCCACCTCTCAAGCCTATCAAGGTCCCTCTGGATGGCATCCCTTCCTTCTAGCATGTCAACCACACCACACAGCTTGGTGTTGTCAGCAAACTTGCTGAGGGTGCACCCACATCCACTGCCCATATCATTGACAGAGATGTTAAACAGTGCCGGTCCCAGTTCCGACCCCTGAGGAACATCACTCGTCACTGATCTCCACTTGAACGTTGAGCAGTTGGCCACAACTCTTTTTCAGTGCAGCCATCCAGCCAATTCCGTATCCACTGAGGGACCCATCCGTTGAATCCATGTCTCCAGTTTAGAGACAAGGATGTCATGCGGGACAGTGTCAAATGTTTTGCACAAGTCCAGGCAGATGACGTCAGTTGCTCTTCCCTTGTCCGTCAACACTGTAACCTCATCGTAGAAGGCCACCAAGTTTATCAGGCACGATTTGCCCTTCGTGAAGCCATATTGGCTGTCATCAGTCACCTCCTTATTTTCTATGTGCCTGAGCATAGTTTCCAGCAGGATCTGCTCCATATCTTGCCAGGCACAGAGGCGAGACTGACGAACCTGTAGTTCCCCAGGTCTTCCTTTTTTTCCTTTTTAAAAATGGGGGGTATATTTCCCCTTTTCCAGCCAATGGGAACTTCACCAGACTACCACAGCTTCTCAAACATGACAGGGTGGCTTGGCCACTTCATCCACCGGTTCCCTCAGGACCCATGAATGCATTTCATCAGGTCCCATGAACTTGTGCACCTTCAGGTTGCTTAGATGGTCTTGAACTTGATCTTCTACAGTGGGTGGTTCTTCATTCTCCCATTCCCTGCCTTTACCTTCTGTGACCTAGATGGTGTGGCATGAGCACTTGTTGGTGAAGACTGAGGCAAAAAAAATCTGTTGAGTACCTCAGTCTTCTCCGTAACTTGGGTAACCACATCTCCCGTTACTTTACATTTTGTTGGTGTTTGTCGTGATCTTTCCATGAAGCAAGTAATTTCCTTATGCCTCCGTCTACCCCTGTTTCTGTGTGAAAGAAGCTTTAGTGCTATTTTTCTAAATTGGCATTGGTACACAGTGCCATTCTGGGCCACTTTGAATGGATTTGGTTGATGCATGTGAGCTACAGTTTTTTAAACTTCCACTTTAGTTTTTCCTGAGCTTTTTCTCAGGGATAAAGGTTTGCATTTACTAAGCCTGGTGAGAGGCAGTCCAAATTTAGTTTAGCCATTAGTAGTCCTTCGAACCAGTAGAAAACAAAACATCTGGAAGGATAAATGCTTAGGTCTTTTATGTGTGCATTTTTGTCCCTTCAACTGAGCAAATCTGCTTCCTCACAGCTGGGGAGCTTGTGTTACAGCAGCCTTTTATAGTCATCCAAAGTACTGACTGCACCAACTGTGCAGAACGATCTCTTTTTTCATTATTATGTACTGGTTTTGCCCTTAACATCTTAAAGGTTTTCGTTTACATACTCCACAAGAGAATGCAATAGAAATTTGCAGAACGTTGAAATGTTCTCCCTTCTGCCAGCTGGGAGGTTTGAGAGTGTTTCTCTGCATTGCTGTGTGTATGTAGGTGCAGGTGGGTGGTTAAATGTGCAGAGCATGAATCTGCATCATAGATGGGATGGAATTTGGAGACCAGTGTCCTGTGTACATTTGAAGATATGTTGGGAATATCACTGAAGCAGCACCTGAGTATAAGGGCACAAAGGCAGTTCATCTCTTGTGTACTGTGAGGAGATGGGTTGGGGTGAGCAGGAAGGTGGTAATTTCTTCTTCCGTGGAACTGTTACCTTCATGCTGAGTGACTAGAGAACCAGTGAACTTGATAGCTTCACATCACTGCAAAACAGTTGGAGAGAGCAAAGCTACTGGGGTTTTAGCCTTTTAAAATAATTTTTTTCTTTTGTTAAAACATCTATCTTTGATTTCATGTACCCGATTCCTCCCTGATAGACAGGATTTCTTGGTGCTAATTCAGTGAAACTTCACCCATCACCATCATTTAATAGTATATGAAGAGCGGAGCATGCAGGACTTCCTCCATCCTAAGAAAGCACAGGATGACAGAACAGTAAATTAAAATGGTTGAAGGGCTTTTTTATGATCCATGTTTACCTAGTCATAATACGTTGTTCTTCTGCATGTGTTCTCTGTACCTCACTTCAAGGTATATCAGTGAAAAGACTGTAGAAGGCACTTAGGCATGTGTGCTTCCCTAAGTCAAGGAAACTGGACCAGTGCTTATGAATGGATGTATAGGATAAAACCACATTTTCTGAAATAATGCATTGGGACCTCTTGGCCGCTTTTGCTAGTCTCTGGTTTAAAATTCTTTCGTGACCACAGTGAGCTCCTTAGCTGGGAAATGTAGATACTCTGTCAGAGTGTCACCACAGATGGCGAACAGGATGGTGGAATCTGCAAGGAGCATCCTGAATAAATTCCTCCCAGACATTTATATCTACACAGATCATATGAAGGGGGTCAGCTCTGGAAAGTGAGTATCTAGTATTCATAGGGAACAGAAATGTAATTTTGCATTTGTTCATCTGCTAGGGTATTATGATTTTTAATTGTACAGAGTTTTAGAATAGAATAGAATCATTAAGGTTGGAAGTGACCTCAAGGATCATCTAGTCCAACCATCCCCCCACCACCTATTACCCACTAAACCACGTCCCTAAGTACCACATCTAACCTTTCCTTAAACACCCTCAGGGATGGTGACTCCACCACCTCCCTGGGCAACCTGTTCCAGTGCCCGACCACCCTTTCAGAGAAGAATTTTCTCCTCATCTCCAACCTGAACCTCCCCTGGCGCAACTTGCAGCCATTTCCCCTTGTCCTGTCACTAGTTATCTGCGAGAAGAGGCCAACCCCCAGCTTGCCACAACTTCCTTTCAGGTAGTTGTAGAGGGCAATAAGGTCTGCCCTGAGCCTCCTCTTCTCCAGACTAAACAAGCCCAGTTCCTTCAGCCGTTCCTCATAAGACCTGTGCTCCAGCCCCTTCACCAGTTTTGTTGCCCTTCTCTGGACATGCTCCAGGGCTTCGATGTCTTTCTTGTGATGAGGGGCCCAAAACTGGACACAGCACTCGAGGTGCAGCCTCACCAGGGCTGAGTACAGGGGGACAATCACCTCCCTGTTCCTGCTGGCTACACTATTCCTGATACAGGCCAGGATGCCGTTGGCCTTCTTGGCCACCTGGGCACACTGCCGGCTCATGTCCAGGCGAGCATCAATCAACACCCCCAGGTCCTTTTCCTCTACACAGCTTTCCAGCCACCCCGCTCCCAGCCTGTAGCGCTGCCTGGGGTTGTTGTGGCCAAAGTGCAGGACCTGGCACTTTGCCACATTAAACCTCATCCCGTTGGCCTCTGCCCAGAGATCCAACCTGTCCAGGTCCCTCTGCATGGTTTTAGACCATGATCATCTGTTTTTTGCTGAGTTGAAATAAATATTTCTCAGAAGGAAAAAATTGGATGATTCAAGAGGTAAGTTGGTTTTACTTGTGGTACAGGGATAGAGGTTGTGTGTTTTCTTAAGCAAGGAGTATAATACATCATTACTGCCACTAAAGGCAACTTGAGCTCTCTGCAGTTTTAAGCCTGTTGCTTGTAAGTGAGATTAAAATCAGAGGTGCCATGGTACATTGTGAAAAGCAACATTCAGACTTGACGGTGCGCCTTCTGATAGATGGTAGTGTTACAGATGCGACCAAGCTTTTTTAGGAAGTGTTTGAGCTATGTGCATTGTCTTTGGCTTTACCATTACATAAATAGCTGAAGGAGTGTCCTTTCATCAGCAAGGACTGGAAAATTGGGACATTAATTTACTGTACTTTGACAGATCTTGTTCGCCAGTAGAACACAGAAGTGATGGATATGATTCAGACTATTTTACTGGTATCTGTCAGCTTTGTTGGACCTCTTGTCACTTTTCTTTGAGGCTGAAGGACTCCTGGATAACCAATTTGTTTGTCTTCTGTCTGTATGCTCAAATCCAAGCATGCAAATTTTCTTTAACTGTTTCTGCTTGTTGAAATATTCGTAGAATCATAGAAGCTTTGAGGTTGGAAAAGACCTCCAGGATCATCAAGTCCAACCATCAACCCAACACCAAAGTGCCGTGTCTACACGCTTTTTGAGCACCTCCAGGGACAGTGACTCCATGACCAACCCCGGGAGCCTGTTCCGATACCTGACCACCCTTTCAGTGAAGAAATTTTTCCAAATGTCCAACCTAAATCTCCCCTGGAGCAATTTGAGGCCATTTCCTCTTGTCCTATCACTTGTTACTTGGGAGAAGAGACCAACGCCCACCTCACCACAACCTCCCTTCAGGTAGTTGTAGAGGGCAATAAGGTCTCCCCTCAGCCTCCTCCAGTCTAAATAACCCCATAAGACTTGTGCTCTAGCCCCTTCACCAGTTTTGTTGCCCTTCTCTGGACACGCTCCAGGGCCTCGATGTCTGTCTTGTGGTGAGTGGCCCAAAACTGGACACAGTACTCAAGGTGCGGCCTCACCAGGGCTGAGTCCAGGAGACGATCGCCTCCCTGCTNCTCATACAACTGGCCTCAGCCCATTGATCCAACCTGTCCAGGTCCCTCTGCAGAGCCTTCCTACCCTCAAGTACATCGACACTCCCACCCAGTTTAGTATCATCCACAAACCTACTGAGGGCACACTCGATCCCCTCATCCAAATCATTGATGAAGACGCTAAACAAGACTGGCCCCAAGACTGAGCCCTGGGGCACACCACTTGTGACCGGCTGCCAGCTGGATTTAGCTCCGTTCACCACCACTCTCTGGGCTCAGCCTTCCACCCCATTTTTCACCCAGCGAAGAGTGCACCTGTCTAGGCCATGAGCCGCCAGCTTCTCTAGGGGAATGCTGTGAGAGATGGTGTCATTTTCTTTATTACCTTAAAGAAAATTTGTTAGGTTTGCAAATTTACAAATCTAAAAGTTGTTGACTCACTTTTAAGTATTTTTCCTCTTTTCCAATCCTTCATCATATTTAATACCCCACAAGTCTTGTGGCTCCAGACTGTTAGCAGTGATCAGAATTGCAAAAACTTCTCTGGGAGCTGTGTGGTTTTGAAGCCCTGTTTTGTTTTTCATCTGTCTATAAAGTGGAAAAAAATCAAAATAATTGGGGCAGCAGCATTACATTTGCTACTTGCATGGGTAGTCCATGCAGAGGGATAAATAATAATACGAGAAGAAGAATGGAATGCCCTTCCACCTTGCTGGTGCCAGTGGCTTTCTGATGCTGTGCTGTAAGTGTGGTGCCAGTACGATTGCAGTATACCTGATCCTAACATTGTGCCACCTTGGCAAAGTGGTTTTTTTATTGCCTGGTTCCCAGAGCTCGTGTGTGTGTGTCTTAGCGGGACAAGGAAGAAAAGCAATGTGCCTCGTTGTTTCCAGTGCTGCCTTCGGTGGTGAGTTAGACCACCAAGGACTAGTTCAGGCCACCTGTGCCCAGCCCAAACCACGCCCTGATTTCAGAATATAAAGTGTTGAATTATATCCCTTCCACAGTGCCAAAAGCTTCAGGAAATAAATTATTTGGGCATCTTCTGCCACCTATCATGTAACTCTAAGCAAAAATTTCACAGTTTGGTTTTGCGCTTTTACAGCAAAAAGTTTGTGCGCATGCTTCATAATACTGTCTGCATGTACATGAGGCACTGGATGATTTTAGTCTTTATTTATGCAGATGCCACATGCTGCTGAACACTAACAAAATCTGCCAGAGGGTATAGCTATTAAAGGATACTTGGCCAAAAAATAACATCTTTAACACTGTTCTTGTCTGCTGTCTAGATCTGTCTCTTTCAGAGGAAGGAAAGGAGAAGAGAAACATCTTTAACATACCTTCTGTATTGCTCAGCAAGTGCAGGCAGTATAAACATGGGTGGGAACCGCTGATATCTTTCTGAAATGCCTCTGGAGGAACTGTTGTTTTTCTGGCACTGGGAAAGTTTCTGTCTTTTGGGGTTTGTTTTTGTGATGTACTGATGTTGGTGACATTTCTTAGAGTTTTGGGTCAATGCGACTATTTTAATTAAAAACTTTGGGTGGTAGGGGCAGCAGGGCTCCAGTACATGAAGTGAAGTTAAGTTAACCTTATTTTGAAGATATTGGTCCTCTTCCAAAGCCTATAAATAAGAGAATATTGTGACTTTTGGGTTTTTATCTTCCTTAGAACTTTCTGATTTCTTAGCAGGCTGTACTCAGCCATCTGTGACTTTCTTGTAGCAAAAGTGTTTCTTAACTTTCACAAAAGCATTTTATAGGACCCTAAGCTCTAAGGAAAACAGGGGAGATTATTTCTTTAAATCATATGCTCAGAAATCTTACACAGTTGTAGTGATCTATTTAGATGGTGTTGAACTGAAAGTGGAAAGAAGCAATTGGAAATTATGTGGATGGAACTTTTTTTCTATTATTCTGTTTGGTGCCATGGCTGTGGTCTAATCTTGCTAAATATTGAAGCTTCCAGGGAAAGAACTTGATCCCTAAAGAAAGTTAATCTTGTTTTTGAATATCACAGAGGCAAAATTCCAGATACCTCTGAAAAGTTTATCAAACAAGGATTTAATAAATATGAAAGATACTGTTCTTTAATGGAGGGCAGTATTTCTGAGGTTTGGATGTTTTATTCTTTTTTTTCTTCTTTCCTGTTTTTTGTTTTTGTTTTTTTGTTTTTTTTTTTCCTTTTAAAACAGTTTGTGCCAGGAATAGCCAGTACAGTGTGTTTGGGGCAGGTGGTACTGAGTTTAACTTTTAAATAGTGTTGTTAATGTTTTTTCCAAGATGAATCAAATGTATAGAACAAGAATCTAGACTTGCTGACAAATTTCCAGGATTGTCCTATGAGAGGAGCTGTTTGTGACTTGGGGAGGAGATTGGCTGGGAGTGGTTCTTGGCTCATTACTTGATTTTTTCGTCCTTAAATAAAACACACTTTTTCCTTTCTTTCAGATCACCAGGTTTTGGCATGTGCCTGACTGCAGAAACCATCAATGGCACTATTCTCAGTGCTGAGCTAGCCTCAAACCCACAGGGCCAGGGAGCAGCTGTGCTTCCTGAGGAACTTGGCCAGAATTGTGCTAAGCTGTTGCTGGAGGAGGTATACAGGGTAAGTGGCCAATATGTTTTGTGTGTATAGCTGCAGGGGAAGAAGGTAATGACACATTGGTAAAGAAAGAGGTGGTTTGTGGGCACCCTCAGACAGGCTCGGATCCAAACAGAGAAATGACATGATGCTGCCAGTCGTCTTCATCCAGGTAAGGAATAGTTTTGAATGGTTCCATTAACTTTGTAATGACTTACTGAGTGTTACATGTTATTTCCCATGTCATGGAGATGTTACTATGTATCATAGTAGTGGCAAGTTTTCCTTCTGTTGCTTTCTATCTGTGGCAGAATTCAGGTGGCTTCACTTTTTTAGTAAAAAGTTTGAGGGGTAATAGAGTCAATGTTCTTAAAGTAGCGGTTGGAATAGGGCATGTGTGGGAGAAAAGGAAGAAGCGGGGCCGGGGGGGCAAAGCAGCTAGCCTCAATGCTGGCTGCTTTATGCTGCTGATGACAGTCAAGTGTGCTGAGATCTGTTGGTCTCTTGGAAAGGAGCTAGGGCAGTGTTTTTGTAGGAATCTTAAGTGCATCACGGTCTTCTACTCCATAACTTTTTTGTTTGTCTTAAAATGTTTTTCGTTTGTGGTGAGACTTCTAAGTGGATGAGCAGCTTTCAGCCTTACAAATGATTTGGCAGTTAGCATCATAGTGAATTTCTGATTTACTAAAGAACTTACCTGCTTTTGTTGTTTTATCTCCACAAGCGTTAAAATAAGTAACTGTTAGTATTGACAAAATACATTTGGCCTTTAGGAGGCAGTCATCTACAAATCATACTCACTGTTTAAACAAAAGTTATTGCTCTGAACTGACATAACCTGATAGGACTTTGCAAAGGATTAAAAATGCCATTAATCTGAATTAGGTAATGTAGTCAACTACAAGAATACCCCTTAACCTTGTAGGTCACATCCATGCCTGTAGTATGTTGTTCATCTGTGCCCATGTTATAGAATCAGAATAGAATCAGAATAGAATAGAATAGAATAGAATAGAATAGAATAGAATAGAATCTTCTCCTTTCCCTGCTGCAAACCATTTTTCTGTCTGAATTACCAACTTGCCCACTTGTTCTAGTCTTCCACGAGTATTTTGTCTTCGCTTATTCAGTATGGTATATTGAATACATGTTGCTAGAAGACTTTCCCTTTCCAGCCCAGGGTTCTTACAGAAATGCCACAAAACAATACTCTTCCTGGGTACAGTCCAGACCCCTTTGAAAGTCCAGCAGCGTGGAGATTGCAGTCACAGCTAGTGACTGAAACATCTATCTGTTTTAACAGTTTTGTAGTGACAGGTAGCAATCTTTGAAGGGTGAGTTTTGACATCTTTTGGCTACCCACTTGCCCCCCCTCCCTGAAAGACCCCCACCAAACAAACCAACAAAAACCCCCAAAAAACCCAACAAGCCCCAACTGAAAATTCGGTACGTTTGTTGCTTTGTGTAAACCTCTTGGAAAACATCTTCAAGTAGTGAGATGGTTTGAGGTACAAAAGTTCAATCTCCACTTATTTTTATCAGTAGCAATAGGGTTTTCTTTTCCTTTGAAAATCATCCAGCACTTGACGAATTTAAACTAGTGAGGGAATTTGTCCAGATACTATACCTTCTTCAGAGTCAGATGTCAGAGAACTTCTGAAATGAAGAGGACTGGAAAGGCCTGAACCAGGTAACTTTCTACTTTAGTGTACAGCAGCCATTTGAATATGATGAGTCAAATTCTGCCAAGCTCCGAGAGAGCAAGGCTTTCAGGACAGTAGAAAAAAAAAATGTTTGAGGAGGAAACAGTGTCAGGCAAGTCTTTGAATGATAAAGTGATAGACCATGAAGTTTCAGTGTCTTTGAAGATCAGGTTCTGAGTGAGTGGGGTTGTTAGCCGTAGCCTGCTATGGTACCGCTCATGTTACTTGAAGGCTCTTTTATGTGTGAGCTGCTTCAGTCCTAGAGTGACTGATGAGTGCTGAGCAGTGTACAGACTGCTTGTGGTCTTCCACTGCAGCAGCTCATGGTGGAACAGTTCTTGTTTGTTAACATTTTTTACTATTGTGCTGCTTATCCACTGCAGTCCTGTTTTGGGTTTGCGTGACAAGGTTTTGGTAGCAAAGGGGGGTACGGGGTGACTTCTGCAAGAAGTTGCTGGAAGCTTCCCCTGTGTCTGATGAAGCCAGTACCAGCCATCTCTAAAACGGATCCGCCACTGGGCAAGGCCAAGCCTATCAGCAACAGTGGTAACGCCTCTGTGATAACGTATTTAGAGAAGGGGGAAAAAAAAAAAAAGAGCGGCAGCTTTTGCAGCCAGAAAGAGCAGTCAGAAGATGTGAGAAACTTTGCAGACACCAAGGTCAGTGCAGAAGCAGGGGGAGGAGGTGCTCTGGGTGCCGGAGCAGAGTTCCGCCCTGGAGAAGACCTGTCCCCCTGCAGCCCATGGAGGAAGGATGATGAGGAGCAGAGATTCTACCTGCAGCCCATGGAGGACCCCACGCCGGAGCAGGTGGGTGCCTGAAGGACGCTGTGACTCTGTGGGAGGCCTGTGCTGGAGCATGCTCCTGGCAGGACGTGTGGCCCCATGGAGAGAGGAGCCCGTGCCAGAGCAGGTTTGCTGGCAGGACTTGTGACCCCGCGGGGGACCCACGCTGGAGCAGTTCATGAAGAACTCCAGTCCATGGGGAGGACTCACGTTGGAGAAGGTTGTGGAGGGCTGTCTCCCGTGTGAGGGACCTCATGCTGGAGCAGGGGAAGAGTGTGAGGAGTGCTCCCCCTGAGGAGGAAGAAGCAGCAGACATAATGTGGGATGAGCTTATTACTGCCCCTGTTCACAGTCCCCTTGTGCTGCTGGCGGAAGGGAGGGAGAAAATTTGGGAGTGAAGTTGAGCCCAGGAAGAAAGAAGGGGTAGGGGGAGGTGTTTTAAGACTTGGTTTTATTTCTCATTGCTCTACTCTGTTTTCTGGGTAATAAATTTTTTTTAAGTTGAGTCTGTTTTGCCTTGTGATGGTAATTAGTGAACAATCTCTCCCTGTCCTTATCTCAACCCACAAGCCTTTCATTATATTTTTTTCTCCCCTGTCCAGTTGAAGAGAGGGAGTGATAGAGCAGCTTTGGCAGGCACCTGGTCTCCAGGCAGGGCCAACCCAGCACAGGTGCTCGGTCCTTATTCGCTGTTCACAAATTCTCTGTCACCTCTATCATGAGCAATGTGGTGGGTTTTGTTCAGTGGTTTTTAGAACACAAGGTGAAATTTCTGTACAACAGGCATGCTTAAACAGGAATTTGGAGAGATGGGCTTTATCACTGATTATTTTTTTTATTATTCCCTTTTGAGATTAGGTCAATTTGATCTAGTGTTTACCTCAGAGAGGATATAAAACATGTTACAAAGCATGCAGTGTTTGTTTTGTTTGAAGATAGTTGTGCATGGAACAAGAATAGGTTGCTCTAAACAGGCACTCTTTAGGTCCCACTCTCTTTACACCAGCTACTCACTGAATCCAGGGCTCAAGGGAGAATTTCTCTCCATGTGTTTAGATTTTCTCTTTGTGAGATTATTTCTTCATCTGTGTCTTTGCCTGTAGGTCCTGTGCTGCAGGACCCAGGGAGGGCTGACCAGAAAAGGGCATCCTGGAAGCATTGGAAATCATTCTTTGTTAGAAGGGTTTTATCTGCCAGTATCACCCACAAACCTGCAGGAGTTCACTATTGTTTCAAGGGACCCCGGGTTTCTTAAAGTGCTTGCTTAATGCTCGCTATTTTGTGAACTTTACCAACTAGGAAATCTAAGGATTTGAGCCTTGCTATGTTTAGTTCTAAATGGTCCCTTTTACTAAGTCTTCAAAAGGAAATTAAAGAGGTTGTATGATTCTTGGAATCAGTGAAGCTTTTTTTGTGTACATTTGTTGATTGAAAGATGTTGGAGCTAATTGACTAATAATAAGTGGCTATTTACAGTGCTAATTAAAGTGGTCCTAAAAGAGGGGGCGTGGAGTGACTGACTATCATTGTATTTACAAATCTATACGCAGTTCTTACCTAAGCTTAATTGTAGAAGGCCAATAATGATTTTCCTCTTGTCTTTGAAAGGTGGTGATTATAGGAGCTTTATTAGCAGGTGACTGACAGAATGGAAAGGCCTGGAAGAACTGGAAGAGGATTGCATGTTTATATTCCTTGTGATCATGAAAAATAGGGATAGATGCAATATCTGTTTAAGGCTGAGTTCTTCAGTGAAGAAAGGTTTAGTTGTTAGGGGGGCTTGGAGGGCTAAGGCTTTCATTTACCTTGGAGCTAACATGAATGAAGCATTTCACTGAAGGCTTAATTTTCAAGATGACCTTCCTTGAGTATGACAATGCTCTGCTCCATTTTTCTGGGGGAAACAAAAAAGGGCAACCAAACCCAAACCCTCTGCACTTCATGGAACAAATTATTGAGGCATGCAAGTATGTACTGCACAGGTAAAGGAGGAAATTGTGCGTAAGCCAAAACATAATCAAGATTAAATCAAAGCTGGGGTTAAGCTCAGAAGAATAATCCTGTTTGAAACACTGTTTTCCAATACCCACAGTTGTGATATTAATTTGTATGTGCATGTCAACTGTGGTATTCATATAACAGCATCTCAAAATGGATAGGGTTTTAAGTGATCTGTGTCTCTAATTGCCACATCCAGATAGATGTGGCTCTGTCGTCAATGGAAACAATAATGGAGAAACTGCCATAAACTGAATTAATTCAGTGGACTAGAAGCTGCATCCTAGGTTGGTAAGGAGTGCCAGCTATTTTGGAACAAATGTCAGTACTTTGACTTTGCCCATCTCATTTCTCTTGGGAGGGTTATTCTTGATTTTGGACTCTTGAGTAAAGGCAGGTAGATTGAGAGAAAAAAGCTGGCCTTCTTGGGAGTGGGTTACCCTTCATTTGGCACACATTACTGTTCTGTCATCATTAGACTACAAGCAAGTCTCTTAATTTCCCGGTCTGGCAAGTGCTTGTGTGGGAATGGACAGAACACTGCATTACTAATGCACAACAATAGCGGGGGCAACTGACTCACTGCAGCAGACGACCTTATGTAAGCAGCTAGGATGTGATGGATGCATCATGTTTTGCTGTATTGTTCAGGACATGGTTGTCTCCATGCTGAATTGAAGCTTTTGTATAAATTTGGGCATAAAATTTGATGGTTTATGATGTTTTCAGCTTTAGAAAAATGTCTATACAGACAAGCTCGGAAAATGTAAAGTTTTCATCCAAGTGAACTGAATTACTAAATACAGGAAGTCCTGTGTCAGGAATACTCCTTACCAAACTCTCATCTGCTTCTTGTACATGTTTCAAATTGGCAAACACAGCTGGTCAGAGCTGTGGCTCTGGATCACACCGGCAAATTCTGCAGGTACCCTGTTCACTCAAGATAAAGCACAATTTTTATCAGTCCCATAGAGGGCATTAGGTTGAGTGCGTAAACTTCACTTTGGTACGGCAGGTTCATGCAGTTAAAAGGCCACGGGCTGCTGTAGAAGTATATTGCTAGGTTAGGTCAGTTTACCTCATAAGAGAGTTTGTTTTTAAAAGGATGAATTTTTAGTTTTGCTCTCTCCAGAGAACCTATTCAGAGGGCGTAGCATTGGGCCTGATCCAGCAGGAAGACTGTTCACAGATTCATGTGGCGGTGGGTCGGGATAAATATGAGGACAGTCCGAAATATTGTTAAGCCATTTTCAATGTGTTTGTGTAGTAATAGTTGGTAAATTCTCTTCAATGCAGTCTTGCCTGAAAGTATCCCTTTTAATTTATGTTCTAGCTTTGTAAACAAAGAAAGCCTTTCAGTTCTAATTTACGTATGCATCGTAGTTAACATCTTTCACATACAAAACAATTTACCTTGCATGTGTGACTTTATAGTCAAATATTATGCAGAACTACACATACTCTTGCACATTTTATATGTGGTTCTTTCACATAGCAATAAAAAATGTCTTCCCATTTTAAATATGTGGAGAAAAATGTTTTACAAATGTAAACCCACAAAAGTTAGCAGCAAGAGCTTAGGTGGATGTATATGAAACAACTTTTAACCTGCTGTTTTGCACCTGCTAACGCTGAACAATTTGTCCAAATGTAACTGTATAATCGCCAAGTGTATGTGGACTATAATTAATGCCCATTTTCAATTTACTGCAAGAAATTCTTGGTGCTTACATTCTATGATGTTAGAAGAGAACAGGTTGGGGGAGATGGGAGGGATCTTTAATGTGACCTTGTTACTGAATTTTGTTTTCATTCTGTTCCTTTCTCAGCCTTTCAAATTTGTCATTGTTACAAAACCTAGATATCTATCTTTTTGGCCCTTGAAAATTGGGAGCAGTAATTCAGCCTTTTAAGTGTATCTCTCCTTCATTACTCTCCTCCCATCCCAATTTCTGGTTTGTACAGAGATTAATTATTAAAACATTTTGTTTTGCAGGGAGGCTGTGTAGACTCAACAAATCAGAGCCTTGCTCTACTCCTCATGACCCTTGGACAACGGGATGTTTCCAAAGTCCTGTTAGGACCTCTGTCTCCATACACGTAAGTTGTTTTGTTCAGTTTAATTACCCAGTCTTGTTTAATTCACTAGTTTTTATATAGCTATTTTTTATATATAGAAGACTGCCTGTGCCTATGAATAGAACAACTTGTACCCATCTTCAAATCAGGTGATATAAGTTACCTAGTGTTCATTTCTACGTTAGAAGATGATTCCCTTACTGTTCTATATTATTCCTTCTTATGAGTACTGCAGAGAATAGGGCTTATTGTTGGATTTTGGTCTTGGATTGTATTTGTATTTGCTTTTTGTTGCCTAGTGTACACTAGCACGTTTTCCTAGTGATCGCTCTGTAGCTGTGGCTAGCATTTCAGGCGGCTAGTCTCAACACCAGAGCTGTGATTGTCCATAGCAAACAGCCTAAGAGTTCAAATCCTGGCGCTGTGTGCACCCCCTTATCAGGCAGTGGTCTTCTATCTAGTCCTTCAGTCTCAGTTTTTTTAAAGCTTTGTCTACGGCTGGTAGTGGTTCAGAAGATAGCAAAAGACTACATTTCTCACATTGCTCGTTGCAACACACAGGTCAGGGGAAGGGCATCCAGTACCAAAAATTTCATTTACTTTATCAGACTGACAAGTGATTGACTAGATCACAGTTATTCCTAGAGACTGAGCAGTTTTCCTTCAGTGAAATGTAGGGAGAGTTGTTTATCTGACAATAGCATCCAGTAAGACTCTGAACTGTCCTTTTTCGGTTATCATAGTACCGGTGCTATATGTATGAAAGGTACAGTACTGTGATAACTGAAGAATGGTAGTGCCATCACGTGAGAGCTAGAATTTGGCTATTATTCTCAACGCCTGATATCTTGAAAATTACATTCATCAGATTTTGAGGGGAAGATAGGCAAGCCTCCAACTGCACATGGGTAAAGTAGTCCCCTGTAAAGTAAGTATCCACGTGAAAGGCTTATCAAGAGTAGGTATCGGCGTTTGAAGTGAACAGTTAAGCATATGGAACAAACAAATTGTCATTGTCCAGTGGTTTTTGTCTTTTTTTTTTTTTTTCAATGCTGGGAAAATCACACAAGCACGCTAATTTATTTTGTAAGCAGACTGATTTCAAACGGGTGCATTGTCAGTTCGTCCAAGCTAGGAGTGTGCAGCAGGGATGAAGGTCAAGAGCAGACATCCTGAACCAGCATGTGTAACGAGATCATAAAATCTGTGATTCTGTGAGAATCTGTGACTCATCAGTCCTATGAGGCTCTATCCAGAGATCACACAGCTTTGTCTGCAGCACTCCCCTGCCCTCACTAAGGCAGCTCATAAAAGACTGGGAGATGTGGCTCCTGAGCAACTCATGGGATGCACAGGCTATTAAAGCAAATTGCAGTACTGTCATGTTCTGCTTCACTGGCCTTTCTTTTCTCTCCCGGGGCTGTGACATCTCTGCATTTAACGCTTTCACCCTGCAGAATCCGAAGCTATTTATAAGCTGTGTTACACCAGGTTGGCTTCCCTGTGTAGTACAGTGTGGCATGGTGTTGACAGCTCAGCTGGCAGCTGAGAGCACCGCGGGGGAGCTGTGGAGGAAATGTCTCCCAAATTCCTGTATTTCCATGGGAGACAGCCTTTGTCCCAGCTAACGCTCCCGGCCGCACAGAAGCGTGCGCCTCTGTCAGGCTGAGCTTACAGTCACGTACAGGGTGCTGCCTGTGCTGCCGCCTCGCAGACGTCAGCCTCGCAGGATGGACCTGTCCGCGCGTGGGTGCCTTGGCACGAGCCTGGGGTGCTGGGAGGAGAGCAACGGGAGAGCTGGAGTGCCCCGGCCCTTCGTTTCACAGGGCCTTAGGGACAGCAAGCAGACGGCGCAGGGGCAGGCAGAGCCCCGAGGCGGGGCTGCCGCGGGCAGGGCGCCCCTGCCCGCCCGG
>VWZZ01002584.1:34857-45888 GCA_013399095.1 Psophia crepitans
CGGCCGTTGAGGCCTTGCCGCCCACGGTTCACCCCCGGGCTGCCGCGGCCCGGGAAGGTCCCCGGCGGGACGCGGGCGAGCAACACCGGGACCGCCGCGGCTGCCAGCCTGTCCCGCGCTCTTCTTGGGGTAGTCGCAGCAAGAAGGTGTTGCAGGTGCGCACGTCTTCTCTTGCAGTGGTCCATGAGTTGGCTGCTTTGCCCTGACAGGAAGCCAGGGTGTCTGAAGTGGTTGTGTGCCTTTTGGAGTGGCTTAGAGGGCTTCTGCAAAAAGATACCACTTAGATAAACAGAATTTTTTACCTTGCTCTGCTTGTGTATCTGCTTTTGCTTCTGCCTCTATTTTTTTTTTTTTTTTTGCTTTTGCTTTGTGTTGCAGTACAGTGTTTTTATTTAAAAGCTGCTGGTCCTGCAGAAAAGCTCCAGTGTAGCTCAGGGAGCTGTCCCTGGGCCTAAGGAATAGTGTTCAGCTCTGCCTTGTTCTTCCTTGAACAAACAATCTAAACTTCCAGCAAAGTGGAACTTCGCTGTACCTCTTACCCCCTCCCTCAGCCCTCCAGTCTGTATGTGTATGTTTTGGTGCAGCCTCCAGTACTGGTTGAGGTGCAAACCTTACCACACGCAACGCATATCCACCTCAAGCTAATACAAACCCACTTTCTGCCACACCTCGGTCCCATACCCCTGCCTTTCCACCCCTCTCCTTCTCCTGTTTCCAGGGCTCTTAACACTTGTGCTTCTACTACTGCAAGACAGAGCTGGCCTCTTGCTGCTCCCAGATCCTGCCCGAGTATCCCCAGGGAGCCTGCCCTTTGCTCCCACTCCCATGAGCCTTTCCCACGTGCCTGGGAGCTGCTGCAAAGCCCTCTTGCTTTTTCTCACTCTGCCTTTACTCAAAAGGGAGAAAAAGTAAAGCAGCATGGTAGTCCACATATGTGCAAAGAGAGGCACGCACTGAACTGATCGCACCGACATATGTTGCAGAGTTTTCTGATCAGCTGTAAGGTTTTTTCCCTGAGCCGCTGGCTCCATGCTGCCTCCGGCATTTGTACAGTTTATTTTGTGCCCTCCTTTCAGTTCAGCATGTTGCTTCTGCTGTTTTGGGGTTGGCTGCTTTCTTGTCACACTGCCAGACCTCTGGGAAAGGACCCAGCTAAGGAGGAGGCTGGTACAGAACTTGTTGCCTGTCAGCTTTACTGAAGCATTTGTGCCAGCGTTTGCCCATTTGCCTATTATAGCAGCAACCAGAAACCTTGCAGTTGGGGAGGCGTGGAAGAAAAGGCACTTTCAGTTCTTTCAACTGCTAATCCTTTTGAGAGATGAGAGAGCTGGTGTCTGTGCTGAGGTCAGTTACCAGCCCAGGAAGGTGAGGTAGAAAGGTGTACATAGGGAGCCATGTGCCCACATTCACCCTGCAGAAGTATTCAGCTGGCAGCCCCAGAGGTAGCTCTCAGATCTTGCTAAGCACAGACCAGAGCAGGTAACGGTAGCCTTTCTTCATCTGGCTCGTGCTGTTTCCCTCCTTTACCCATGCACATACCCAAGCGCGGGAGCAGCAGGGTGCCCAGCTGAAGCAGGTTCTTGCCCCTGCAACTTCCACTGTGCTTATTCACAACTTTTGTATGTAGGAGCTGCCAGGAGGCTTTCAGAGGCCTTCTGATGTTGCAGTGGGGACACTCCTATTGCCTTGTTCTCCTGCTTCCTGGGTACTTTCTCTTAATTTGGTGTAATGATGTGTGATTATGCTCTCAGCAGGTAGAGCAGAGGCTTTTTCCAGGTTGCCAGCCAAACAAATGTGTGGACTGGCTGCGCACATTCCCTTTCTTTAAAGGTTAAACTTAACCTAAGAAGGGCACATACCAATTGCTGCAGGAGATTAAACCTTTGTTCAAGACTGCAGGCTTGCTTGTGGCCATGACTGGAAGAGAACAGACTTCTGTCAGAAGCAATTACCCATTTTATATTTGTAACCTTTTGCTGTAAATGCTTGTTCCCTGTTTTGGGCAAGCCAGTAGGAATGTTTTCTTGGGTGTTGTTATTTTTGTTCTTTTTTTTTATACTTTTCAGTAGTTTTACCTGTCACTCACCCTCCAGACAGCACGCATTTAGGAGCACTGTGCCTGTTTAGTCTCTTTGTGCCTCTGATTTTAAAACGATGAGAGGAAAATTACTACTTTTTTTCCTGAAAATGAGGAGAGAAAACAGGAAGAATTCTGAGCCTGAATGTGATTCTAACAAAATATTTAACTGAGAAGTGGACAAGTTAGTAACGAAAAAAACACATGCTCTAGGATCTGATGTCTCTTCTTAAAGTGTACACCCAAGGCCAACCTTTTGGCTATACCTGCCTGTCTAATATTGCTGCTTTAAATACTGGGAGGGAAGAGGAGTACCACAGGTTGGTACAGGGTTCATATGGTCCTGATGGAGAGTCAGCATCACAAGTGACCTTGCCTGGCTACATTTCTGCTTTTGCCTTTCTTCTTCCCTCACAGTTTTCTCTTGCTGTGTTACCAGGCATTCCTTCTTTGCTCATACAGAGAGTGCAGTGGTTTCTGTAGGGGTCACTAGCCAACTCTACAACGCAAGTGAGAACAATGTTTGGAGCCTGTAGGCTTGTTTCTCTCTACCAAGCAGTATTTTCATGTTCTGTTCACTGTGCTCATAGCTAGAATCAACATTAGTACATACTGCTAATGAGCTTTCTGGTTTGTTTCTTAAACTCTGTTGTTTTCTCTCCCCCAGAATTGAGTTTCTGCGACATCTGAGAAGCTTCTTCCAGATCACGTTTAAAATTGAAACAAAGACCCCTGAGGAGGAGCACATGGGCGGGGAGAAAGTCTTAATGACATGTGTTGGCGTTGGATTTTCCAACCTTAGCAAAACTATAAGATAAGAAACATGTGCAGGCTGGTGACAGAAAACACTGCAAAGATCTGATAAAAACCTGCCTTTCCCTGTGCTGCTTCTGGCCTAGGGAAACCAGAGATGATTCCAGTGCGGAGGTACCCAAGCTTGCTGCATGTAAACAGTAAAGCTGACTTTAGACTGTTTAAAGCTGTGCTGTTTATAAAGGCAGTGCCAGTATTCTGTGCTGCATGGAATGGCTGGCTGGAGTCTCAGCTGGCTTGGAACTCTTTGCACTGTGTTCCACTGCAAGGGACACAAGTGCCTCTTATGGCCCTGTGCCCTCAAGCCTTAATGCAGTGGGTGCTCTGGTTTTGTGTGTCTACAGACTTCACCCTTAGCTTTTTCTGAAAGGTTTAGATAGAGGGGGAAAACAAGATGGACCAAAATGAGCTTTGCAGTGCAAAACAAATTATCACAACAGAAACATTTAGGTTATTGAGGTAATTGCAGAGTTAATACTGGCATGGAAGTAAAAGTAAAGATGTGACAATAATTTTTTCTTTATACATTGCATGCGTAGAATTTGTCAAATGCTTCACTCCTGCTTATGTTGGCTAAATTACGCAGTTTCACAAGAAGAAAAAAAATACCTGTCTTTTAATTTTCCTTAATGTTGGAATACTGTAGAAGAGATCAAAGCCTACAGTGAGTTGTTTTCCCCTCCTCTGCAAAGATGGGCACGGGAGGGGGAGCCTCCATGACAATTTTTGACTTATCACATGTATTCTTTTTAGGTTTGTTTGGCATGCCACACACTGCAGGTCACAAGTCATTGTGAAAATCCTTCCAAAAAAGCTTTGTAGGCTTTGAGGGAGAAAAGTACATTCATTTTATGCCATCACATTTTGTGCAGCTGCTACCTTTTAAAAGAGGGGATAATGGTGTATGAGCACTGCTTGGATTGACGGGCCCAAAAAGTTTCTACTGGGAGATATATATATATATATATATATATATATTTACCTAAGAAAGTCTTTTGGTAGATTTTAGGCAAACCTGCTGAAGTTAACGCTGAACTCCTGACACAAGGAAAGAAATTCATACTTTACTTTTTGAAGTAGACTACACTCAATGTGTCTGGAGTAAAATAAAACCATGTCAAAAGCTGGTATATACATAGGGCAAGTACTAGTGACTGTGTTATAATGGTCTTCCAGACTTTATCTGATGCCACTGCAAAGTGGGCATTACCTCTGTAATATGAAATATGTATATTGGACCCAAAAGGACTTTGACAAAAAGTTAGGTATTTGATTAGTGTTTTATTAACTATTGTAGGCTGTGTGAGTCATTTTTGTACTGTACTTTGTTCTTGTTGCAATCTGTCTAAACACGTTTTGGAAAAATAAAGTATTTTTTCCTAAATAAGGTTTTATTTCCCTTTAAAACAAAAACAAAAACAACAAAAAAAAACCCACCACACCAAAAAAAAACCCACCACCACCACTTTTCCCCAGCCCTGTAAGATGGCTCTTCAAAAGATAAATGGCTATTTTGAACTGGTACATCGAAAGAACAGCTTTGGGAATTGCCAGGGTGAGAGGAAGGGAAAGGGCAAGGCCCTTCTTATAATCTACTAGCTTTCCAAAATCTGATTTGCAGCTAAATAAGAGAGTAGAATGTGAAGTTAAATTCTTTGACTATATTCTTAAAATTTCAAGTTATATTAGGAAAAAGGATGTGGACAAGAAAGAGTTTCTTACCTTGCTCCCCTCTGACATATATGCAATGAAAAAGCTAGAAACTCTGCAAATTAAAATTACCCTGAATACAGGGGAGCCAGTGATCCAAAAGGTGAAATGTACAAGCTGAGATTCATAGCCATTAGAATAAAAAATACAAAGCTTAGGCTAATTAAAGATGTAAGTTTGTAGCATAGCTCAGATTTCAAAAATTGGCCTAAGTAGAAATTTGGAAGTATTGTCACAAGTTCAACAATCAAAAAGTTTAAACTTTTAAAGCTTTTAAACTTGGAAGCTGTGACAGCTTTTCCAAATGTTCCAGTTGCACCAAAGATAGAAAGGGCAGTGTGTTGCCCAGGTAGCAGATTCTTTAGCAATAGAGTAATTATGTTATAAAATTGCCCATGCTTAACTCGGGCTCAGTGTTAAAGTTAGACTGCTAACCCCTAGTCCTGCTGCAAATTGCATAGCTGTCCAGCACCGCACTTGCTGTGACTCAGAATTGCTTGTTGCTTTACAGACAAAAAAAAGAAAAAAAAAAAAACCAACCTTAAATGAAAGGAATACATTTTTCCAAAACAACCCATGTATGGGGAAACAGGAACAATTCCAAAGGAGGTTTTAGGTAAGAGCTTTCTTAAAATTGTTTGACCTTCAGATTCTGTGTAAAGTACTTACTAGGAAATTCTGCAGATAAAAGATACTGTTTTTATAGGCAGAGCAGCAATTAACATCTGTTCTGGTGGACTGATCCCACAAGCAGTGAGACAGTTCAGTTTTAGAGCTGGACAGAGGAAATGAATTCTTGGTGATGACAACTCATACTCTTTGTAGCCCCAGACTTTATGGTAAGGATGCTAGTTACTAGGAGATGCATCTTTCATCTCAGTCCGTGATGGCAGATTTAATACTTAGATGACTTGAATCTGAACTGATCAGCTGTATGTGAATATTCCTGTAATTTTTGAGCTATCCATCAGCAATTTAGTTAATCCCTTTGGGTGAAGAGCTCTGATGATACCCTTCTGCTGTGACTTGAAACTTTTCTGTGTACAGAAAGCTTTACGGCTGGACCACAAGGAGGTACAGGTGTGGGAGGGGACTGATTAACAGAAGTATCTTGTAATGCGCATTCTAATTGCAATAAATTTAACATATGGGGAGAAGGTGAAGAACGCACAGAGAAATGGTTTGGGTGAGAACTAATTGGAACACCTCATTAAATGGAGAATCTCTTCCTTTTAACTTGCCCAGCAGGAAAGGTTGCTACAGTGGTGAAGATGTGAAAAGTATTTGCAAAATATGCCTTTACGTTGCACCTGCTTCCGCTTTGTAATACCTATTGTCAAACCCTCTTCCATTTCTAAGCTATGATGGTAACTTGACAGCACCTTCTGTGGTCACGTTAGCTTGCTGCAGGATAGGTTTTGGAGTAGCACCAATCATACTGAAGGTGAAATTGCTTCAGCCCGAGCCAGCGCACTTCACTGAAGGCGTATGGCTAGAAGCCAGTGCAATAACTGTCTGGGAAAGTACACAGTAGGTAAGTTAGTGAGGCCAAAACAGTAAGTACACGGCTATCCTGGGTAATGCTTTCAAAACGTTGATTATGTTCCTGCCAGAGCATAGATACTCTCTCTCTTCTTATTCTTCCCTACAGGTGATACTATGATTCAAATGGATTTTGTTCCAAGCCACTGAGGTATAATTCTGCCTCGTGCAAGCCCTAATGATCACTTCCCTGTTTTTCAATCATGCCCTTGAGAGAGCGACAGGAGGAAAAAAAGATGAGGAAAAGTAGCAGGTTTCAGGAGGCATAATTTTGCCTATGAGTGCCTTTCTCATTTTTTGGTACCATATGGCCACTTCCACACTTCTATTTTGTATGTCTGGTGAAAGCATTTGTGTTTAGTCTAGACCCTAGGGGATACCAAGTGAGACATGCAGCTATGTCAGAGCAACTCTAAATAACAGAAAAAGGTGGAATGGGCATCTTTTACAGTTGTTGCTTAGGTCATGGTAAGCTCTGTCTGAAAAGTGCATTCTTGTGGGATGTGTACAGTTTTGCTTGTGTCTGACGAGCTCTGAAAAACACCTATTATCTGTTGTCAGTGGGAGAGGTAAAAATAGAGAAAGTCCTGCAGGGAAGAGAGTGTGGGTTGAACTCTGCAGTGACAGCATTCTATGTGTAATGACAGTAAGTCACGCACTGTGTCAGAGCATCACAGCGTCACTTGTGGTAGATAAGTTGTGACCTTTCTAGAAGACGGATTTGTTAGGATGGTTTGTAGTGTATCTGTAGCAATAGTTGTTAGGTGTGAGTGCTACCCTCACTCCTGTAGCAGTAAGATTAAATACATATATACAGCAAGAAGGGTGCCCACACCTATATTCCCTATGTACTACAGAGTATAGAAACAACAGTGTGTGGGGAGGTAGCAATAAGGAGACCCACGGAGAAAATGTTTTATTATACGGTAGTTACTGTTATATGCTAGTTATTGATAAGGATATAACCACAAGAAAATAATGGTCAAAAGCAATTTTTTTTTACATGAGGGTGAATGGTGGCTGGGAGCCCACAGAAGTGAAGTGGCCAGGAGCCTGCCACTACTGGCAGCCCCTCTGTACAACTGGGCAGGGGGAGGGGGCCTCTGTACACACCAGAGGTGGACTGGCATCTTTGCACATCTGCCCTCATGCTGCACGTCTGCCAGATGATCCACACGCGCACTGCTCTTCTCTATCGGTTTGGCCACGCTTCCCTGGCAGCCTCCATCGTGCTCTTCACACAGCAGTGAGCCCAAGGTGAAGATCTGTAGGATCCTTGTGGAGACTGATCCGTGTGAGGTACTCGGTGCTTAACTATGGATGAGCTAGTAGGATTAAAGGCTTGATTCCAGTGATCATCACTACATGTCAGTGACACATCCTGTTATACAAAATGCGACATGCTCAGTAGGGCACCCTTGTTTGCAGGCTGTGTCGAAAGTCACACCGTTCCAGAAGAAATGTCTTGCTCATTCTTACCTTGTTGCTAATCTGCAACCACTCTGCTCCTTGAAAATTACCTACACCTTTTCCAATCCGAAACTGTCTCCATGGATACGAAAAAAGTTGCTTTAGTCAGCAATCAATGTAGATACATCCTCTGAGTGGTCATCTGTCAGCACCATCTGGGCAGACAATTCCCTTCCATGTGTCTGGAAATGTAGCTTTGATTAGGTATAAAATACTGTGCGTCTGCAAGCTGGGTCTAGATCAAAATATGCGTGAGTTTTGACTATTTATGCTCTTCTTTTTTTTTTTTCGAACATCACCAAAGTGAAAAAGAAGGAAAAAACCCCTTATGGTTAGTTTGTGCGTCAGCTTCAGAAGGCGCTTGATTCAGTAAGGCTTCCTGAGAGATTTGCTTAAGAATGTGTATTTTAAAAAGTGCCTGCAGATTCAGAATGTGTCTGTGGGAAAGAAACATTCTGCTGCAGAATGTTTCTGAGTGCTGAATGTAAAAATCTACTTCATAATACACACCACAGTTGTATTATCCACTATTTTCACCTTGTTCTTTGTGACTTTACTAACATATGTAATGCACTTCCAAAGAAAACATCCACAATAAATCAGGGCTAAATAAGACAGCCTATAAAATGTTATTCCTGGGGTTTTTTTGAAATGTGTTTGTTGGGTTATTTTATAATAAAAGTACTGTTTTCTCATCCTTCACAATGTCAGTAGCAATTTTTCCATTGAACCAGGGTCAAGATCTTGTTCTAGTCTTTTCTAGGTAGCAGTGTGTGGATTCAAAGCGAAGAGGAGCTGATTTGGAAAGATCTGGCTTTTCCCGCAGTATGTAAAACATCTTCAAAGAGCAGACTATTACACAACTCACAGGCTCCTTAACAGCTTCTTACTCAACCAAGAGGATGATGGGGGTGGGGGTGCTAATCTAAAGCTACACCATCTGGGGCTGGCCTTGTCAGAGAAAGAATGTGGCAGCAGCCTAAACAGTTTTTCTTCTTAATTTTCAGTTTCAAAGTACAAGTAAAGAATGAACATCTGTTTCAGCTTGCAGATGTATTTTAAGACTTGAAATTTACAGTAAGAAATGTTCATGAAAAGAGGGTGTAGCTAACAGCCAAGGACATGGATATTACAGATTTCTATTACCTGTCTTTTCCCTCGCCAGCCCCACAGGTTGACACAGAAAAGAGCAATTCGTTCAGAAATTGCTGAATAGCTGTTGAAACATTTTAAGGAAAATACAGAAAATTATCAAAATCCTCACTCGCCTCACTGAAAAGTGGAGTAAAAACTTAACTGTGCTTATATTCATTGCATTTTCTTCACTGACCCAGCTTTCGAAGAAAGAGCTGTTGTGAGAGAACTGGACTGAAACTTCTGTTTTCACACCTTTTCAGATTTCACTAAATTCCCTCATTGATTTCCTCTGCCTTATGTCTTCCCCAGGCAAGAACAATGCTATTAATTAATGAACTATTTGAATGTTTTTGCCAAGTCATAGGCATATAAATATAAAAAGGTGCATTGTTTGCATTCATGTAATGAAATCCTTGGCTTTATGGACTTTTATCCTCTGTTCCAAAGCCTGTGTTTTGGAGAACTGCCTTTGTGCCTGTGGTACAGAAGAATGAAGTGACTCATTTGTATCCCACAGGGAGCTGGACTAGAAAACATCAAGATCCACAGATTCTCAGGTCTGTGCAAATATTTTGTAGAATCGTAGACTCACACAATTGTTTAGGTTGGAAAAGACCCTTAAGATCATCAAGTCCAACCATTAACATAATACTGACAAGTCCACCACTAAACCCTACCATTTCCCTCACCTTATGAGGGCTATAAGCATGTTGCAGCTTTACAAGCCCAAATCTCCCTGACTTATTTCTGCTCTTTTTCTGGGTTGTTTTTTGTTTGTTTTGTTCATAGAATTTGTTTGAGGTGGTTTGTCTACAGTAGATTCTTGTAAAGATTAAACTGTGCCATTTTCACTTGAGAAAGATTTCTTCCGTGGTACTGATCTCTGCTGATCTGTTCTCCCTCCTCCTGTTAGCTCCATGGACTTTCCTCCATTGTACAAGCTGGAAGAACAGCCTCCACCACGCTGCTGTGAGGTTCTGAGTTGCTGGATCATTTCCCTCCCGTTGCGTGGCATTTACATGGATTTCTCTGCAGGCTGTCTTCCTGGCCACTCACCTGGACAACTTCCCTCTCATTCATCTGGCAGTCACTGCTCTGCCTCACTGCAGGGACTTACATCCATAAGATGGAAAAGCGAGTAGGTACGCTGCTGTTCTTCTAAAGAAATGTGCCCTAGTAATCCCTGCTGTGGAAAGAAATAATTGTCTTCATCTCTTCTGTCTCAGAGGTCTCCTTGAAGACTTGCCATCTTCAAGTCTGAGAGTTTAGGACTAAGGGGCGTTCGTAATTACACAGAGTCCGACCTCCTGTATATTAGTACATTCTTCCTCCTTCAAGGGAAATGACAATTTTCAGAAGATCCCCCAGTCTTCACCAGCAAAACTGAGACACGGTGTTTCCATTACACAGTTTTGTGAATTTGTTCTAGCATTTAATTACCTGCTGTTTTTTTAAAAAAGTACCTGTTTTACTTGGTCAGCTTTCAGCTGCTGGTTCTTAGAGTGCTAGAGAGCCCTGTGGGATCCAGTGTATTTCCACCCCATGAACACATGAAAGATCTCAAAGGAAAAAGATCTCTGCTTTGGGGTCAGAAAGCCTTAATTGACACACAGAGGTAAAGTAATAGTCTCCCAGCTGAATCCTTTGAGTTTTAAAAAGCAAACTCTTTATGAATGCTCAAAATTTCTTGCTGATTGGCATTAAAAAGTACAGGCTGCTTTAAAAACAGTGGCACATCATCCTACTAAACAGACAATGTGCATGTTCTTATAATGTCCTGGGGCTATCCGTTGCACAGGAGAAAATCTTGACATACAGCTCCACTCTTAGAATCACAGAATCACAGAATCACAGAATGGTTTGAGTTGGAAGGGACCACAATGATCATCTAGTTCCAACCCCCCTGCTATGGGCAGGGACACCCTACACTAGACCAGGTTGCCCAAAGCCTCATCCAACCTGGCCTTGAACACTGCCAGGGATGGCACCTCCACAACTTCTCTGGGCAACCCGTTCCAGTGCCTCACCACCCTTACAGGGAAGAATTTCTTCCTAACATCCAATCTAAATCCCCGCTTTTTTAGTTTATACCCATTCCCCCTTGTCCTATCACTGCACTCCCTCATAAACAGCCCCTCTCCAGCTTTCCTGTAGGTCCCCTTCAGGTACTGGAAGGCCGTGATTAGGTCTCCCCGGAGCCTTCTCTTCTCCAGGCTAAACAACCCCACCTCCCTCAGCCTGTCCTCGTAGGAGAGGTGCTCCAGCCCTCTGATCAACTTTGT
>VWZZ01002584.1:55393-79857 GCA_013399095.1 Psophia crepitans
CACCGCGGTGTCCCCCCCGCCGCCGCGCGCACGGCGCGCCCGGGGGCGGGACGGGCGCGAGTCGGACCTGGCCGTGGGGGACCTGGGAGTCCGCCGCCCCTCCTGGGGCTGCCGTGCCTCGGGGGGTGCTGCGGGTCGCTGGAGAAGTTCCTCGAGAATACTTTCTCGTGCCGTTAAAAAAACCCATCTCGTTGCGGAAGGAGGGCGAACGGTCCGAGAAGCATCTGTGGGTTTTTCGTGTATGGCTGTGTTGAGTTTGTTTCTGTGCGGGGAAATGCTCGCTTAGGTGCGGGTCATGGATTAGTGGATTTCCTTGATTTTCACAAGAAAAAATTATTTTATTTTTTTTTTTAGAAAAGAATTTTGGGTAAAACTTCTTCAGATTTTTTTTTCCTTGTGCAACTGAAGTCTGATTAGAACCTGGTTGACTCTGCCTTCACTTTTCCTCTGCTCACCTCTGCCGTCCGTAACAGGTGAGAAAGTAACGCCTTGCCGTGGTTATTCATGGGTTGTTTGTGCCAGAGAGACGCGTTCTTTTTGATTGGTGGGCAGAGGGAGATGTAATTGGGAAGATGGGGGTGGCTACTTACAGTTTCAGGTGTGATTTTGTGCTTGGGATAGTTGGTTAATGGTCAGTGTTTTTAACATCTTAGCCCTATACAGCTTTCCAGTTTATCATCTACTTCTCCATTGGTTCTGTTGTTAGTCAAATTCAGTATATATGTAGTTTGGCTGAGAGAGAGCTGTATTTCTACAGTTTGTATTTTATGGAAAATCAATGTCGAGAGGAGATCTTAGAAAGATTATGTGCACTATTCCACAGGGTAGTTTCTATGGATTAACTTTTTTTCCCACCCTCTCCTTGCCCAATCTTCCTAGTAATGGATATGGGAGTAATATTGTAGTGATGTTCCTTGGGCATGCCCGTTTGTATTTGCTGGTTAGGACTGGTGACAGTAATTTGAGCACTGAGTAGGAACACAGTAGCCATCACTATCTTCTGCTTGGTGAGAATGATTCCCAAGTCACTTCAGCGGTATAAATTGAGAATTTTGTAGTAAACAACTTCAGCATTATAGAGTGAAATGGTAGGGATTTTACGCAGTCAAGAGATTTCAGAGAAGCCTCAAATCTGAGCTATTTACAGAGTTTCTCATTTTCCCAAGTGCCAATGACAGCAACATAGGGAAGTAGTGTTTGCTTCTGGGAAGGGAAGTTTAATGAGCAAGGAGTTTACAGAACGGTTGGCTGGAACTGCAGAATGGAAAATGAAAGGAGACTGTTGGTGCTTCTTACACGTAGCTGTTAAGCGTGGTGATTGGGCTAATGAAAAACAAAGTTTAAGTCTCTTTAGAGTAAGCATTTCTAAACTTTGTTAAGTTTATGCGTGACTACGGAATACATTAAAGTGAATGTTACTGTCATCTTGTCCTAGCAATAGCCTCTTGTTGCTGAAGTTAAGACAAGCAGTTACTGAACTGGATTGTCACTTTTGCCATTGGTCTGTATCTCAGCTCTGGGACGTTTCTATGGTATGACTTTATGTAAATGAAAAGCTAAGTGATGATATTTGCAGTTACAGGAGATAATGTAGCATCTCAGCTGAAAGAACTTTAAGAGGGAAATAAACAAGACTCAGAAACACAGTAATAAACAAATACATTAATTAAATGTTATTAGTTACGGATAAAAGGGAACTACTATCAAAAGTTACAAAACTTTCATTAAAAAACAGATTAATGTAATTGAACATGCAAAAACTTTAAAAATACTTGTTTTAATGATGTTCAGAAAAAAGAAGCTGATGTGAAAGGAGGCAATCAAAACCTTATGGCTTTTTTATAAAAATAACTGGAACTTTGAGTCAGAGGTTAGACTAGATGACCTCCTGAGGTGTCTTTCAAACCTGAATTGTCCTATTCTACTGCTACTATGTTATTATAGGCGAACATTTCTGTTACAACACCCCCCTTCTTTTTACTTAGGCTTCTATGCAAATATCAGCACCATTATTAGGATGTAAACAATTTTTTTTTTCCATTTGACTTAATAGAGCTGCTGTTTCAAAGCCTCTGACCCTGGCTGCGCACTGATTGCAGTGGGTTCCGTATGAATTCGTATGTCCACCCACAGGGTTCTCAGCATGAGCCCAGTAAGATGACTAATGAGTAAGACTAGCAAGATCTGAGTCAACGTTTGAGCTCAGGCTTGCATTTGTGTTTCTCTAACTTGTTTCAGATGTGATTTCTTTATCAGCAAGTAGATGAGGAGCTTTCTTGAATTTCTGAAAAATGAGATTTTGCAGATTATTCCATAAGGTAGATTTGTCTTTAGGGAGATTTGAAAACCAAATCAGAAATGTATATATAAAATGAAGCTTCTTTATAGCAGTTCAGCTGGAAGAACTGTAATCAGTTTTATTTGCCACATAGAAATAGGTGCTTTTTGCTGCATAGTGTGTTGATTTGGACAGTACGTTATATCCCTTACTCGAATGGGTTATATGCCTTGTGATACAGTGAGAGCTGCAAAGTACAAGTGTAAGGTATTTTGTCACTTTCGGTTGTAACCTGTGAGATGCTGGAATAAAAAAGTGATGCCTTCTCATGCCAGTGTTAAGCTCTCTTGAGTTGCGAAGTTCTGAATGCAGAGAGATCTGAGTCATAAGGACAATGATTCAATCCTTTTGTTATCATACGTATTGAGGTACAGCTGATTTGATCTTTGAAAGTAATTCCTGTCTTTCTTTGTCTCCTGTTGATCTATACTAGAAAGTAATTTTCTGTGGAGGAGAATCTAAGTACTTCTTGAGTAGACAAGTAGAATGACTTGCCTGGAAGATAATTGTCTTGTCTAATTTTGGTCATGCAGTCAACTGCATCACACAGTCAAATATGATTATTTAAATCTCACTTGTAGAGGAAAAAATTCCAATGTGGTGCAGCCAACTATTGATTTAAAATCAATGCAAGCATTGTCCTTTTATGATGTGAGTTATCCCTGCATCTATATCTTTGACAGTGACTTCACAGTAGTATTACACAGTTCTCTGTGTTGTTAGTAGGTTGCTTCATAGTCATGGTTGAGCATGGGAAGTGAGGCATAAGCTCTTGATGTTTTTATTTTTCCTTACAGCTGTCCCTTCTTCTGGCCTTTCTTCTGTTTGTTTTTTGTTTGGTTGGTTTTGGGTGGTTTTTTTTTCCTAGAATCATTAGGATTTGTCCATAGCTCAAATCTATGTATTGAATCTGGCTTTCTGTATTTTCTGTGGTGTCACAAAAGATGATATTCCGGGTGAAATTAGAATGTTTTCAATCCCATTCTTTGTTCAGTTCAAGAACACTTTGGTTCTTGTCTTACCTGTGCCTGTATTAAGCAGAGATTCTGTTGATCTGCACATCCTGTTGCATGGTCATTTTATTTATCTGCTTACATTGGGCTTAAAACTCAAAACTGTGTGGGAATGTGGGAAGCTGTTATTTTCAGAGTTTATTGTTTTGGATTTGTTGACATTGAATGTTACCTGTCTTCTGTTTTTCTGCTAGCTCTCAATTTTTATCCTGCTCAAATATTGTGGTAGCTGGTTATCACCAAAGTTGTTTTTAGGTTGTTGCTCAGTAAGTACTAGAAAACTGAAAAAGATATTCAATGCCAGACCTAGAAAATAGAGCTGGAACATTTTATGAACTTACTAAACTGAAGGTGGATTACTTTAGGCTGGGACTTTACAAATTCATGCAAGCATGTAGCACTTTCATACTGTGGTGTTTCTTGCTCTGTGACATCCCCATATAGAATCTTTTTTGATATTTACCTCAGTTCTTGAACTACGTGTTGTTCATGATACAAAATTTTCTATCAACAGTCTAGCGGCGCTATCTTAGTTGGTATTGCCTTTATCATTTTGCTTGTCGTCTTGAGCAGTTGTGGCAGACTTCAGGGTTTGAGAAAGTCTTTCCTAAGTGTTTTAAGTAAGTGTATGATACATGTTCAAAGTGATGTGATTTGCATGTATAATTAAGAATTAAAAAATATTTATGTGACTTTATTAGTCTTAATGATTTCTGTAGCATTTAATAATAATAATAATTATCAAATGTTAGTTGAAATTACTTTGTGAGACTTTTCTTGCAGAGTCGTCCAGTTTCCCATGGGGGACAAAAACTTTGAGATTTTTTTGTGGGGTTTAATGTTTTAGAGGAACAGTGTCAACATTTCTTAGCCAAGCATTGACACTTTGCATATATAAAATGGGCCTCTAAGACATGTCTAGTATGCTTTAAATGATTTTTTTTTTTTCTGTCTTGGCTGATAGTTACGAGCAAAATGTTCATCATTCTTAAGTGGGTTGGGTTGCAGCCTGGATTTCCAGCACTGTGGGATATTTTTGAAGTAAGGAAAACTTTGACTTTTAAATGTCTAATCTTGCTACATATAAGTATAAAGTAAATTTCGTACCTGTATTTCTCAAACAATTTTTAGAGGCCTCAGTTGTTCAACTGCATTGGGATTGTGAGCCCTCTTAACATGCTCTTGTGAGCATGGAGTTATGGAATTGCTTGCATGGATTCAGTTATAGATAGGCCCACATTTTTACTGAATGTATTAGGTAAAACTTTGCTACTAGACTAATGCAAGAGCATTTGAGGACAAAGGCTATTGGAAAACAACCATTAATTCCTAATAAAATATGGAGGTTTGTGAGTTTAAAAAAAGTGCTTTGGAAACCTATTAAGATAGTCAAATAGCATAGGAGGCTTTGAGGTTATAAAGGCAAAAGCCTCTTAAAAATACAGCTTTCAAGTGAGGGTTCATGTTGGAGGATGGTGGTCAGAAGAAAAATATAAACTCTCGTATGTGTGGTGTAGTTGGTGTAGTGCATACTACAGTAGGCAGTGTGAACCAGCAAAAGTTGTCTCTTTTGCAGCATTTCCCAGTTGTGGAGAATTCTGACATTCTTTTATGTTTGGTGCTGGTTCTGCAAAATTTAGCAACACTCTGTTCTTCTTGTTCATAGGTTAACTATAATACAGTTGCAAGGGACAGCAATCCCCAGCTCTCTCTATGCTTGTCTCTGAAGCAAAGGAGCAAAAGGTTGCCAAAATGCAAAAGGGAAATAAAGCTGCGTACATGTTTGCATCCCATCTATATGAAGGAGTGCTGCTGTGTGCTGGGAAGTCATGAGTTGGGGCCAAACAGCAACTCATCCGTACAAGGTGGCATCCCCTCAGGGACATGTTAAATGAAAAATGTTCTTATTACTATCCTGTAGTCTACAGAGGTAAACCAGGCAATTGTTATCTTGGAAAACAAAGGGAATAAAAGGAGTCAAATTAGGTGAGACCTTTAAGACTCTTTCCTTACATTTGAAGGAATCAAAATTGGACACAAAGCCAAACTATTTCCATTTTATAGGTTGCATGAAGACTGCCAAGAGAACTGGTGAACCTGAAAGCTTACATGTTTTTCAGCTTCACCATCAAACTACTGAAGACAGTTCCTGTCACTATGAAATGTACCTCACATGGAGTGAACTGTCTCTCGTACAAACTGATTTTGGAAATCATAACTGGCATTCCTGATCTTATTCATGACACTATTTTGCCATACCTTGTAGCACTGGCAGTACAGGTTCTCTCTTTGGATTCTTTTTTGAACCACTAGAAGTTTTATTTTAATATGAAATATGTTATAGTCATATAATAATGTGTATATAGAAATGTCTTCAACTTTTGTGGCCTTGTAAAATCAGATTTAAGCCATTTCTACGAGATTGTATTCTTTAGAGTCTCAGATCAGTTGTGTGGAATTTGAGTGCCCACTTCTGTGTGTTATCAGTGTTAATATGCAGTTTTTAAGCAACATTTATTTTTATTATATTAACAAATTACCTGCCATGCATATTTTTTATTTCTGCACTGAATAAAACAGTGACACTTTCATGGGGTATTTTATTTTTAAACCTTGGGGTTTTGCTTTACGGAGCAGTAGAAAGCAGACACTACCTACTTAGCAACTGATTGCCAAGGGACAGGAGAATTCCTGATGCCAGGGAAAATGGGTGGGAATCCAAGTAGAGAAAGAGTTTTGTCCTTTGTCAGGAATTTTAAACCTTGAAGTTCCAGAGATCTAAAAATAAAGGTAGAGGTTGTAGTTTCATTATGTGTTTTAGGCATCCTCTTAAACTCTCTGGTGCACAAGATGTTTCTTTCCTCAGCCTCTCACAAACAATGGAATTTGCTGCTCCATTGGTTTTGTAAACATAACAGCTTTTTGTGGGGCTGTGCTGTAAACTGTACGACAACTGTGACCTAGAGTTAATTTTTTTTCTCTTTTGGAACAAGTGGCACGAGGGGAAGGGAATGGACAGGCTAACTTCTTAAGCTGGCTTGCAGTGCCAGAGAAAATGTTGTGTAACCACATCCTGGATAACCCCAAAGATGGGCTGAGCTACAAAAGAAATTTTGGGTTCCCAGTGGAATTTGAGGACATGGGATTGCACAAGACCCAGATCCTCAGCTGTGGGCAATAAAGCATGTGTCAGTCCAACAACTGGCTCCCAAAAGGCTGAGGCTTTGGAACTATTCTAACAACTGTGTAAATAGGTGCATGGTTATCTTTTAATTGCTCTATACCTGGGTCTTCATAAACCTTTGTAACTAATGCTGTCAGGAGGGGTTGTGAATTAATACTTCTGGTCGCTTTCATCTTAACCTGGCTTCAGTTAAAGGTGACTTCAAAGCAGCTGGCTAACATTAGGACGTTATATTCCTATGAGTCTTTGGATTCCTTAAACTGGAGCCTAGCATGCTAAAATGGTGTTTCCGGCATTGAGGGGATGATGGAGTTGCACTGAATTCCGATTAGTATTGTCGAAGCATGCTTGCAGAAGTTGGGGAGAAGCATGTTAGACTTGAGTCTGCAATAATGAGAATGCAAAACTTGTAGTAGAACTTAGAGACTCTGTGCAAGGTGTGTGTAAAAAATGAACTGGAATCGTCGCTACTCATTGTTATGCGTTGGCAGACCTAAAAGCAGTGTGGTGAAATAGACTGAGGCCAAAGCTGAGAATAAATAAACCAGGAACTTTATTTGTTGAGGTTAATGAGATTACTCCAGTACAAGTCAGAACCAAATCAATTTGAAGCTATTTCTGCAGTGTAGTTGCATGTGTTATTGTAACATAGTTCAGGATGTACCTGGAATAGCGCATATTTCAGTAGCTGGAAGACACAGCAGTGTAAATTGCACAGGACACTGCAAGTTTCATGTTGATCTTGCTACCCAAGCTGATTCAGGTGTATTAACCGTGCTTAGAAGGATATCTTTTGACTGCAGCAGACTTCAGCCATACCATAGCTTTCTTGGGCTTTGGTACTTTTCCAAGTCTGTTTTCTAAGAGCTCTGCCACTTGCTCAGACTGATAGCTTATCAATATTTTTGCCTGTGAACTCACAAAACTGAGTTTTAAACCAACTTTAAAGTGTTTTTACATTGTTTTGTAAAAAAAAGATTGTAGTATTTATCAATTTTATGGTGAGTTTTGACGTAATATTTTTGGACTTTTGAACTCAAGGTAAAAATTTTTGGGTAAGTTGATAAAGATGTCTCTTTTTGTTTAAGATACTATGCTGTGATTAGAATACAATGCAAGGTGGTGAAATTACATTTATTACAGTCAGACTTTTTAAAAGAAAATTTGAAATTTGCCATTACTTGATATTACAGCAAATTAACCACATGCCATAATATTCCAGAAGGTATTGTCTGTCTGGTCTCTTGTTCCTGCAGTAGCCGTGAGGACTGACCTGCCAAGTTCTGTGAAACATTTTCAGGCAGCTTTATAGTTAAATCACTTGAAGCCGTTTCTGGAAATATGGGAGAGCTTTACTTTTAAAGAGTGTGGAGGGCACTTGGTGCTTTGTGTTAATCTGTCAGACTACTTTGTCCTTCTCCTGCATCTGAAGTCTGTCTTTGCTAACAAACCCAGTATTGTTTTGACTTGCCACAATGTAGCTGAACTATTTCTGACAGAGAGTGCCTAAGGGGAAGTGACCTAGTGTCCTTCATCATACTGTAAAATAATGGGTGAAATATGTGTGGAGCCAGGAAAAGTGGTGGTCTCTTTTCATACTCAGGGGACATGAAGAAGAAAAACAATAGCATATCATCACTGATCTTCGATGGACAGGCAGTTAACATAGATGAAAAAGTTTTCTCTAAATTAGTTTGTTTTAAAGAAAACCATTTGGTGGCTATTATTACAATTCTGCTAATGCCTAAACTTAGATAATTTAACTTTTGATTAAATAGAGGTACTATATTCATAGAATCACAGAATAATTTACTGTGGAGGGTACCTCAGTTGGTTTCTCCTCCAAACTCCTGCCAAAAATGGGATCAGCAGTGAGGTTCAAAGCTGTATCCAGTCAAGCCACAAAAATCTCTACGGATAGAGACAGCACATCCATTGCTCGGCTGTCCTCGGGATGACAAGCTTCCTCCTTATATCCTCTGTGAACCTCTTGTGTTTCAACTTGTCTCTTGTCCTGTAAAGAGTCTGATTCTGTCTTCTGAGTAAACTCTGTGTTGGTACTGGGGGCTACTGTTAAATTCCCCAGAAGTCTTCTCCAGGTGGAAAAGGCCTTGCTCCCCTGTCTATCCTCACAGGATCTGTCCTACAGTCCCCAGCTATTTTGGTGGCCTCTGCTGTGAACTCATTCCTGTTTGTCAATATTTTTTTCTGTATTGGGGGGATGCACACACAATTTTAAATTCAAGTAAGATCTGAATATTGGCAAAGTTCTAAAGAAAAGCTGGGACAGTAGGCAGTCAGAGACTTTTCAACAACCAAACTATGAACATTTTCCTCTCCCAATTTATGTACAAAAATAACCATAAGATGGTGAGATACGTTGGTTTTAAACCCTTGAAGGACACTGTGGCCAGAAACAATACGTTCAGTTCATATAATTATAGTGCTTCCCTTCTGTAATGAATTGCTCAGTTTGAAATGTCTTTTGACAAATGTGTTTGGTTATGTAGCATTTCTAAGGAAATGTTGTATTTAATGATGTTAACTGTAGATTTTTTTTCTCCAGTGATGTATCTGTTTTTGTTACATTTCAATTTTCTAAGTGCAGTGTGCCAGAAATAAGTTAAAAATTACTGTTTTGAAAACATAGCCAATGTGCTTGTTTGCATAATGTAATTAATTAAAGCTCAAAGATAGAACACATTAAGTTCTATCACTGCTTACGTGAAAATGCAACATAATGTGTCTTTTTTAATGAAAAAAAGATAGTTCGAAGAAGTATTTGACTGGTTCAGTGATTAAATGTGTCAAACTAAATCTTAAAAAATAAACATGCAAGACAAAAGTGATTTGTATTAAAAGTTCTCTTCAATGTCAATCATAACTGAAAGAAGCTATTTTAATTTGAATCAATCCGTCTTGCCCTCAGGTTACTGAGTACTTAATGATACATAGTTTATATACATGTAATACAGAATGAAAAAAAAAATATAATATATGTGAGATGCATGTCCTACATCTTAAGTCAGCTGAAACTTTTGGAGTATTGCTCCCTTTTGGTTTTTGTCAAGTCATTAAACTTCAAACAGTTGAGATCAATGCATTCTGTTGTGCTGGAATGTCTTCTAGAGTTAGTTACAAGAGTATGCTGGTGGGATTTGTTTTTTTATCAAGCTGCATTCTTGAGCATGAGTTCACAAATCAAGTTAGTTTTAATATTTGCCTTTATTAACAGTTGCTTTGTAACCTCTTCGCTTGCTAATAAAGTTAATTGTAGAATGTAAGTTTTTTCCGTTGAGGAATATAAATGCATGATGAATCGGTATGCCATTTTTTGCATCATTTAGCGATATCTAAATTTGTTTGATAATAGCTTGTACCATTGATACTATTTAGTGGAATCATAGAATCACAGAATGGTTTGACTTGGAAGGGACCACAAGGATCATCTAGTTCCAGCCCACCCGCCGTGTGCAGGGACACCATACACTAGACCAGAGATTTAATCTTTTAATCTGTTTTAGTGAGATGTACTCTTGTACTTGATAAAGATAATTATGTATTTAATATTAGAAAACTTGCATTCTGTTATTCCCAGAGTCAAGTAGTTTTTAATTTTGCTTCCTGATCTTGACAGTAGTCAAGGTGTGACCTACTTGGAACCAAACTTCAGGGCTCAAATCCAGCCAAGTGTTTCAGTTTACATTGGTGAAACAACCTTTTGTCTTTCTGGCCTCAGAGTTGCTAGAGCAAACTTCCCAGTCAAGTTCTGAGCATCTCTGGATGGGAGAATGGGAAGAAAAGGGAAGATTCAGGTTGGAGATGAGGAGAAAATTCTTCTGGGAAGGGGTGGTCGGGCACTGGAACGGGTTGCCCAGGGAGGTGGTGGAGTCACCATCCCTGAGGGTGTTTAAGGAAAGGTTAGATGTGGTACTTAGGCACGTGGTTTAGTGGGTAATAGGTGGTGGGGGGATGGTTGGACTAGATGATCCTTGAGGTCACTTCCAACCTTAATGATTCTATTCTATTCTAAAACAGCATAACCAAAAGCCACATTACCTAAAAGTGACATGAAGGTCATAAACTTTGTGCCAAATATATTTGCAAGCTGGCATAAACTATATTAAAGTTGTCTAGGAGGTTGGAAAATTGATTGTCAATTGGAGAACTGTTGCTGGTTTTGAAGAGGAAATGAGTTTTGATTTGCTAGTGGAAGAAACAGATTGCTTGTGAAGAATACATTGTGAGAAGACTCAGTTCCGTTAGTGGGGAAGGGTCTAGTATTGTGATTAGAATTTATTTTGAAGTGTGGGGAATGAGAAGAATTGATATTTGTCTGGAAGGAGAAGAAACTGACAGGTTGCTTGGCAGTAGACTGGGTGAACATTCATGTTTAGTCTGAAATACAGGAATAATGGGAGAAAGTAAAAATATATTATGAATGGGGAGAGGGAAAAAAACATGACAGAGATGGATAAAACAGTGCAAGAAAGTGTGGGTAGATGAATGGTTCTCTGCTAGAAATTCAGGTAGTGAAGATCCTTGTACATGTCTTTTTAACCTTAACTATTAATGAACATATTTAGTTATTCTAGCAGTTATAGCTGTTGGAAAATGCTGGGTAATTTCAAATTTCAGTGAGGCTGGTGTGTTGAGAATGGAGAAGTCCTTTCTTGTGATAAGCATTTGGAAATTTTCTTTTGTAACCTCAGTACAGACAATTGATCTAGAAAAAGACTGATGCTGGCAAGCTGCTGGCGCTGCTGTTCACGCTGTGTTTGAGTGTCTTGCTCACTTTTGATTCATCACAGTTGAGGGCCGATCACTCTGGCTTTATGTGAGCATTAGAGAGTTGATAATTGAAGGTAAAATTATCTCTATAATAAACTAGCATTTATTTCTCCAGCAAATGCTGTATCTACCACACGTGCATGCACACACTCCTTACTTTTCACCAATAGGTTTTTAGTTTCTTAACAGGGGACTGAGTAGAAATATATATTTCAGATTGTGGTCTTTTCCCTATTTAAACCATGTGATGGAATAAAGTAGCAGTTTAACAAACCTTGTGTTTTATCACGTCTTTTTCTACTGTCACAGTTAGTATACAGGATTAGTTTTGCAATTGTAATTTGTGATATCTCCTTTCCTATTTGTTCCTACATACTTTTATTTAATTTTCTTTTGTCTCTGTAATGGATGAGGTCCTTTTGAAGGCGTAATTAAAATATAGATCACAGTACTAATGAGGGGTAGTGAATTGCTACAAAAGACTAGAACTGTTAAGTTACTGCAACAATTTTATTCTCATACATAATTGTACATGCAATGTTTACAGTAAAATGTAAAATTCTGATGTTTCTTATGAAAGCAAATATTTAGTAGAGTATCATTGCGTGCACAAATACACATTTATCACTGTAGTTAAAGTTATAACATTCCTCTGTTTTATGGAACATGGGAGTCAATCTAGGTCGTGACTAGAAAATTTCACGTGCTTTCAAAATGTGATTAGAATATTGCAAACCTTTTATTACTAATGTTACTGTTTCTGCTAGTTTCAAAACATTGGAAGAGTATTCTCAGTGTTTATGAAGTAGATCATTAAAATGGCCATCAAAATGCTACTGTTGGTCTAGTTCATACAAAGTCTGGCTTTAACAAATCTCATTATATGATTACAGCCATACTTAAATGGTGTGTACAAGTAATGAGAGAAATGGCAGGGTCAGCTGTGGATTACACAGATTGTAGGTGGGAGTGTCAGTTTGTTAATTTGTCTGTCTTTCTGGTTTTGCCCTTGTAACCTGGAAATCGTGGCAGAGTAAAGAGCATCATGTTTACTGTCAAGACTACTATGATAATTAGAGTGTTTATTTGGAAAAAATTCGTGATATCTAGACTCAGTAACACATCATTTGATATCTTGAATTATGTGCTTTTACATAAAAAGTAGAAAATGAGCTAAAAACCCACGGCTTTTTTCCTTCACTAATAAGTGATGGAACTGATGTAAGTAACACTGTAATTGAAATTTGCCCACGGTTTGGTAGAATTGAAGTAATTTGCAGCTCAGTAGCAAAAAAAATTTGGCAACGCTACCCTTAATGGTAGCATAAAAATGAGTATTCTAGAACCTTTTTCTATATGTATTTTCCGTATATATTTCTAGGGGTTATACAAATTTGTAATTTAACTTGTTTCCCTGACTGTTTTGAGTTAGTCTGAGTGCAGGCTGTTTGCAGACAATCCTGTCCTGTAAAGTTTGGTGGTCGCACAATTGGCCTGATGAATAATTTATACTTTTAATGGATTATTTCCAGTTACTTATTTAGCAGCCGTTATACAAGAAAACATTGCAGATTATCAACTCCAAAAGCAACTTGTATGCTTTTGAGTGATAAGAAAACAAAATACTAGGGAGAATTGGCTTTTTTTGCCTTCTGCAGAAAGAGGAAGGGGAAAAAAAAAAAATAACCCAGCCTCTCAGAGGGGCAGAATGAGTTCCTTTGAGTCATCCTACTAGGAAAGGAATGAGGAAATGGGAAATGGAGAACACTCAGAATAAACAAAAGGGAAGGAATTTGAAGTGAGGAACTTCAGCAAAATACAGAATAGAACAGTGGTATAGATTAAAATGGAAAGAGCAGAAAAGGGTGTGGGGTTTCCTCCCCCTTCCTCTTTTTTCCCTCCCTGCTTTTTTTTTTCTTTTTGTGTTTTTTCAAGGGCGGGGAAAGGATTATAGTGTGTAAAAGAGAAGGGAAGAACATAAAACCAGAGGAAAAAATTGAAGGGGGTTTAGTTGCCGGCATAATTATGGTATTGCTGCACTGAAGGCTCAGCTTCAGAAGCATTTTGAGGCTTTACAGGCCCAGTATAGGCAATATATTTGCATTTTTGTGGTAAAGGGAGACACGCTTAATCACTTGTCTGAGTCACGCTACCACATTGGAAAAGCTCATGAAATGAAGGGCCAGTAAAGGGGATCCTCAGCAACTGAGCGAAGGGAGTACGGAAAGGAGTGATTTGAGAGCAATTGCAGCTCTTGGAAGACAGTTGAACTGCCTGTGAGACAGCTTCGGATTTTTTAACAGAAAGAGATGTCATGACATTTCAGCTGTTTTGGCTGTAGCATACAATGCACTTGTTTCAGTGAGCATGTTGTCCATTCACCAAGATCTGGGCACTGGCATGTGACGTCTTCTGGCTGTCTAGCTCCACCTCCCATATAAGTGATGTGACAGAAATTTCTCATCTAATACATCACGCTCAAACACATGAAAACTGAGTACAAAGGAGAACAGCAGCACAAGTGTGTACTGGTTTTGTTTGCTTAGAGTTGCTAATAAGGTGGGACAGACCGTGTTAAGAGGAAGAGGTTTAACAAGGCTAGGACGAGAAGGTATGTGGCAGCTTACTGTTATCCACACTTCCTACAAACAAGCCTCATGAATGAGGAACAAGGTCCTCGAGCAGAAAGAGAGAGAAAGGGTTAAAAGTTTTGAGTACCAAGTTTCTCCTCTATGTCAGAGGCCTGGCAGACAGGTACGGCCATGTTACTGCAGCTGTTTCAGAAGGGCTCCACAAGATGGGGTTTTCAGTGCTGCAAGGATCCTCTGTTGATTGTGACAGCTGAATTAATTGGAGTTGAGTAACATAGATGGAAAAGGCTAGTAGGTTTGTATTCATCATTGCTTTATTTCTAGTGCTGCTGCTGCAGTGATAAGGGGTAGGCTTTAAGCTGACGAAATTATTGCATGTAGATTTACAGCATTGTTACAGTAGCTGAAGGAATTCAAAGTAATACTGTCATAGAGATAAATACAGGTGGCTTTCATCAAAGCGATGATTCAGTTATTTGGTTGCATTCAGTATAAAATGAGGTTCGTACACTGTTAAGAACAAAAGAACAATAATAACTGCATGTATGATTACAGCCCTTGAAGCAGAAGAAATTTGAAGGACTTCTTTAAGAGGATCTGCAGCCAGTTCAGATGTTTTGTTCCTGTATATTTAAAAATAACCAAACATCTCTATTGGAAAGATTCAGTATTATCACTAGAAACCTAGATCCTGATACTTGCCTGAAGTACCCAGCTCTTTTGGCACTCAGACTGAAAAATGCATTAGATTGATTAGTATGCAAAAAGCAAGTCAACAAACGTGGTAGACTCCTTACTCTGGCTTAGCTGCAGCTCTTTAATTTTGTTTTCGGATTTATTTTTTTTTTTCCTGTCAGGATTTGAATACTGTTTCACTGCTTGGGCTTTCATTCAAAGCCTTATGAAATCACCAAAATTAATTTGAATGCTTCTCCATTTTGATTTTGAGCTATGTGGACATGATAAAAATTTCTGAGTAATATGTGACTCAGCTGGTAGCTGAATAAATCTTGGCAAGTTTTATGTAGCAAGAGCTTATTTTTTAATTTAGCTTGATTTCTGAGTTAGCGCTGAGCTAATTAGAAGCTGTTTGTTCTAGATAGAGAAGATGCAGCCTTTTGGAGGCAATGATTGGTACGTTTAGCACCCACTGAACCTGTTACTTTGAGAACACTTCTGTGTATCAGGTCCTGTTCTTTATTAAAGACTTCAAGTTCTTGGTGTAAGTTGGTGTAAGTTTAACAAGCTTCCATGTGACAGATCTTTCTTGCAATGTAAGTTGAGTGGAGAAAAGAGGTACAGGAAGACTCCCATTCCAATTTCCACTTGACTTGAACCTTCTAAAGGTAACAGAGGGCGAGGGGCAGGAGGAGAGAGTGGACAGCAGAAAGCTGGTTATAGTCCTTACTTGTACTTACTGGCAGACCAAACTGTGGAGATAGGCAAATACTTTGTTGTAGTTGCAAAGGGAAGAAAATCCTTTCATCCTCAAACATTTTATGATTAGGAACATCACTAAAATCATTATTCTCTGAAATGATTTCATTTTATGTTCAAATTGAGAGTACTTACTTCCTGGCTGATGTAACCACCCTATGACCTGTCCTGGCAAAAATAGTGTTTTTGAATCCTCTTCTACCTTTATGTAGAATCCAAAAAGGTATTGTGCATTTTCAGGAATCAGTCTGTGTCTCTATGTTAACTTGTTTCCATCTATAGATTGAATTTGCTGGTTGTTGATGTTATGTGAAGTAAAATAAGACTTTCTCTCATGTAGTCTAGCAAAGTGTGATGTTGAGTACTATGCAACATCCTTCCAAGGTTGAGGAAAGGGGTTGCCTCACTGGTTGAAAAAAAAAAATAAATATGAAATCATGTTAAAGTTTCATTGGGCTAAAACTGAAACAGCCACTTTGTGGGTTTTGTTGGCTTTTTTTTTTTGTTGTGTAGCAAAGTTCCCGTGTAAGAGTAGAATTTTGGGTCAGTGTTCCTTCTTTCTCATGTAGGTCTTGCAGTTGTTTCTCAGACTCCTGCGAGTCAGAAACTGCTCCAGAAAGTTCAGTGATTGCGTCGAACGTGTATGACTTCAACAGTGACAACAAATGTTTATATATGACCATTTTATTCTTTGGTTTAGTTTGAATTTTTTTAATCGTTAAGCATTTTAATATTTGCAATTTGTCTAGGTAGTCTTCAGAGTAGAACAATCTTAAATAAATGTAAATCCTGCAGGAACTATAGAACTGTATTCCTGGTTTGGATTTCAGCCAGGTGGTATATAAAAGTGAATTCGTCATCAAGGGTGGAGATGAAGTCTCATTATTTTTATACGTATGTATATATGCATGCATATTTCTATGCATAAAGTATATATGTAAATTATAATGTGCATGATGTTATACATGTGTATGCATAAAGAAGACATAGTTTGATCCATATATATAAGTTGTGCTTGTAGGATATGTTTACTGCTGAATTATATTGAAAACTTGTACTGAATTTATTCTCACTATGGCAGTAGCAATTAACTACAACTTTTCAGGGCATACTCAGTAATTTCCTAGGTGTAGCCTGCATTATTCTTCAGTATCTAACTTTGCTTTTATATCATTAAAACATATTTCCTTTGAAATAACGTTTTATTTGAAAGGGCAGTCATTTTGTCTGGTTGTACTATTCCAGTTCAGAACTTCTTAATACTAAATCAACACTAGTATGCTGGAAGGAATCCAGTGAAGGACCACAGAAGATGAATAGGGGTGGAGTGTATGATGTACAAGGGGCTGAGAACTGTATGTTTCCATTTGGAGAAGAGAAGTCTGAGGGGACATCTGTTTTGTTGTCTTCAGCTACTTGATGGGAGGCTATAAAGAATACGGAGCTGGACTTTTTTGTTTTGAAGGTACATGATGTTTGGATGAAAGACAACAGACAGAAGTAAAAACATGGGAAAATTTTGTCAGGTATTAAGGAATTTTTTTCCAGTAGGAGAGTGGTCAAACACTGGAACAAGCTGTTCAGAAGGGTTGTGAAATACCCATCTTTGAATATGGTAAAAACTTCACTAAGCAGGCTTTGAGCCTGGCATAATTGGACCCTGCTTTGAGCCAGGGGTATTGGCCCAAATAATCACCATAGACGAATACAGTTGGAAGGGACCTTCAACAAGAAGGGATTTTGTGTTGTTAATTATAATTTATGTCAGCTATTGTCATTTTCATGTGTAACTATTGTGACTTTTGATTTTGCTGTATAAAAACACTGTGTTTTCTCAAACCAAAGAAAATGTTTGCTTGAATTGCACATGTGTGTGAATAACCATAACCCCAGCATAAACAAGCCTGCTTGGTTTTCATTCCCTGTTGACAATTACTTTGAGACTCTAATTAGTATGTATAGCAACCTCTCTAAAATGTTTTTCACATGTTTTTTGAAGTGGAACATAATGGGATACTAAGTTGAAATCCTTGCAAAAGCCTCTTGAACCTGTACAGGTATTTTTGGTTAATTGAAGTATCTTACTGTGAAAGAAGTATGCTCATGCCCTTTTTCCTGTATGAAAACTTCTATGTGAGATTTTCCTTGAGTCTATTTGTAAGAGAATGTAAGTTTCCAGCCGTGAACCATCTTTTTCTTAACTGTGCTGGTTTTCCTGTAGCTTTAGGGAAACTTCAGTTTTCAGCGGTGCATTAATTGAGAATACAGTTCCATGTCAGTGTATGTCAGTGTTTGACTGGGGCATGTTCCCATACATTGCTCTGCACCTGTGCCAGCAATCCTGTGTCTGGAGTGAAAAAGCAGAGAACTGATCCTGATGGAAACTTTAAAATAGTCCTAACTGAAACTGGTTTACTGAATGTTGTCACAGTACAAATACCTGTACTGACATAAGGGAGCATGTAGGAATACCAGCTGAAAGTGAGACTGGGACTTCAGCATTCCAGATTTTCACAAGTTTAAGCTAGTATGAAACCACTTTCCTCCAAGGAGACATGAGGCTGCATTAACCTTCATACTTGAGACTATTTTTTTGTAAATTTGGCACTACAATTAGTTAATAGTTAAATAATTAATCTTAAGTTTTAGTGATGATAAGATAGGAGCGTAGCTGGTTTTTTAGGCATTCAAAACTAGTTGACCTGCTTGTTCAATTTAAAATGTAGCTGTCTCTTGCAGGTAAATTTGCAAGCTAATGCACTTGGTTCGCTGGATTTTTATTTCTGTGGCATGTTTGTGCAATAGATATCTCTCAAAGAAATCTGTAGCTTTATTAAACCCTTTAAATTGGGAGAAAAAGCAGGTTAATATGGGTCTTACTACCATTTGTAATTTTGTTTGTGTTGATCTGTGATTAATGTCAGCTTTTGACTGCTACTGTTCTAGATAGTTCTGTAATTTTAGGTGGAAATCATGGATATCCAGAGCCAACATAGTAATTCTTTTGGTGATAACATCCTTATATTGAAATATACTTGCTTCTTTTTATTTAAAAGTTTATCTGCTTCTTTGTGGGGTTTGAATGGTTTGCTGGATCTGTTCATGGACTGAAAAGCTAGCATGTAGAAGAGTTGATCAGGAACACATCCTGAAAGGTAGACAATATAAGGTAAGATTCCTTTGGACTTCATAATTCACACGTTGATTCCCCGTGTGTTCAGAGGAGTTTTTGAAGTTGCAGTAATGGTAACATTCACATCCCCTGCTTCCATAGGTTTGGTAAGAGCTCACCTATTTCGATATTGTAAATTGTGTTGATGATTTCAAGAATGCCACTTTTATGTAAAAACTTTCTCAGATCTCCATCTCATCAGACCTATCTGCATTCTTTTCATATGTTAGCAAGATGCCTAGCATTTTTATATGAGAATTGAATGAATGTGGGTTTGTGGGTTCAGTTTTCTTGTGGTCTGTCAATTTGTGTGTGTACTGCAAATGCATACCTACTTATCCTTATCTTACATTATTAATGAAATGCTGCCTCTACTGCTGTTCCAGATAGTCTGCGTTGACTAGTGCCCTATTTGAGATGCAGGCTTTCCAGTTCACGCAGCTCTCTCTGCTGGTCAACCTGTATAATCAGCTGCATCTTAATAAAAGCACAACCAGGGGTTTTCGTTTAGCATATGCCTGTCTTTTCCTACTTAAGAGTCAGGAGGTGTCACTGAAAAAGATCAGTTGCCTTCCTCTTCAAGTTCTTTCAAGATCTCTGAATGCCTAAGTTCTATAATTTAACTTCACTCTGTGTTGTGTTCTACTGTGAGTCATTATCATAGAATCTTAAAGGTTGGAAAAGACCTCTAGGATCATCAAGTCCAACATTCAATCCAACACCACCATGTCTATTAAACCATGTCCTGAAGTGCCATGTCTACATGCTTTTTGTGCACCTCCACAGACAGTGACTCCACCACCTCCCTGGGGAGCCTCTTCCAGTGCCTGACCACCCTTTCAGTGAAGAAATTTTTCCTCATGTCCGACCTAAACTTACCCTGGAGCAATTCGAGGCCATTTCCTCTTGTTCTATCACTTGTTGCTTGAGAGAAGAGGCCGACACCCACCTCACCACAACCTCCTTTCAGGTAGTTGTAGAGAGCGGATAAGGTCTGCCCTCAGGCCTCTCTTCTCCAGACTACACAACCCCAGGTCCCTCAGCTGCTCCTCATAAGACTTGTCCTTGCCAGATGGATTTGTGTCCTGCCTACGCTTGCTGCCACGTTCTGTGTCTTCCCTAGAGAGAAGTGGCCTGCTTGCTTTCTTTCCTTTCTCCCCCTGTTTACGCAGTTATTTTAGTATAGAGTTGTTATTTTGTAATGCGTTGTCTGTCTTATGTGACAGTGGTAGGTATTTTCTTCATGTCTGAAAATGTCAGATGTGCTGCCTTGAGTTTGATTCCGTTCTTGAAAGTTGACAGTATTGAGTGGCTGGCAATGATTCTGTGTCTTTTAAGTTAACTGAGTTACTATGATTCTCTTTCGCAGAAAGAACAGGTTGCCTGATCAGTAGAATGGGAGAAAAAAAAACTGTAGAATGTGACTAGAAAAGATGGAGAGAGGAAACATTAGAAGAGAAAAACAAAATTATATGAAAATTAGGAATGACGTGAGATCTTAAGGTTAATCACTGGGGGGAGGAGTGTGGGGGAAAGTATCTCTAACGTAATGTTAAAATTTGAATACCTTCCAGTTTGATTTTCATGTTTGAAGGCCAGACAATTTTCAGAACTGCCAAATATGTCTAATGCCCATTGAAATAAATCTTTTGAGAGATTTTTATATTTAATTCAGCTGAGCACATGCTTATAAACCTCTAAAAACATGATAGAAGTTGACCAGAACATTAAGCAGTGCAAATCTGTGCCATACAATCAAAAACATAGATTAATATCCCTCTGGAATATTAAACTAGCAGATAACATCTCCTGGCTGTGCATTCCTACAAAATGTGTTACTGAGATATTTTTTTTTTTTGTTCCCACCAGCCTGTCCCAGTGATGATTTCAATACAAAGTCATCTTTATCCTGTGTCTAATAATAGTTTTGAATGAGAAATGAATACTGAATTAATCTGATAGTGGTGACAGAGGCCTGGAGTCTTGCAGGTATAAAAAAAAAAACCCCATCATTATTAAAAAGGCAGATGATCAATTCCCATTCCACGTACTTCATTGCTCATTGTGTTTAAGCCAGCAGCAGCTAAAACAACCAAACAGCTGTTTGCTCACTCTGCCCACCCCCGTGGGATGGGTGAGAGAATCAGAAGAGAAAAAAAAAAGGTAAAACTCATGGTTTGAGATAAGACAATTTAATATGACAGAAAAGGAAGAGAATTATGACGATAATGATGATAAAAATATATAAAACAAGTGATACACAGCACAATTGCTCACTACCTGAAGCTGATGCTCAGCTGTTTCCTGAGCTGTGCCACCTCCCAGCCAACCCACCAGTTATATACAGAGCATGACGTCACATGGTATGGAATATCCCTTTGGCCAGTTTGGGTCAGCGGTTGTGTCCCGTTCCAGCTTCTTGAGTGCCCCCCCCACCCCGCCTTCACATTGGCAGGACAGTATGAGAAGCTGAAAAGTCCTTGACTGCTTGGCAACAACTGAAGACATCAGTGTGTTTATCAATGTTATTCTCATCCCGAATCCAAACCAGCACAATACCAGCTGTCAGAAAGAAAATTATCTCTGCCACAACCAGGATACTCGTGTGTTGTATATTTTAGTTTACTTTTAGTTGAATTGTAAGCTTAGTTTGCCAAATGCTGTAATTCTTCTGTATTAGGAAAACGAATGAAAAGATTGAATCTACTTTGTAAATTAGAAATATGCCAATAGTAGTGTGTCAGCTCTTATTTTTCCTGTCTTCTTTCTTTGTAAACAGTAAACCAGATACATTTTGGAAACTTAGTAGTGCTCAAATTTGTATTACTGGTCTCGGAAGGCCACTAGTCATCATTTAATTCTAAGGCAGAACTGAATGTTTCATGAAGTTGAAACTCTATTGCTTTAAAAGCATGAAAGAAAAGATAAAAAGAGGGGAAAAAAGAACATGGTTGGTAGGAAACTGAAATGTCGAGGTGCTGTAGAAGTAAATGACATGTAGCAATCCATATGTGTTTGAGGGGAAAAAATAAAGGAAGCTTTGGTTATCTTAAATGTTCATATAAAAATGTTCTATTTGGTGTTAGCATTTATTTCTAAGCAAGAAAACATCTTTGTAAAGTCAAATAATTAAGAGAATGGATCAATTTGTATGTTATTCATCCACCAATCTGTTGTGGCACACAAACCTAAGACTTAACAAATATTCTTACCAAGGAGAAAACAGTAACTCTGAAGTTACTGCTCTCAAGCAGTTGCATCTGTTCTGCAAGACGTCCCTGAGGCTATTAGGTAGCTTTAATCATGCAGTATTTTCCTAGGTATAATCAATGTTTGTCCAGCTTCTCAGAAGCTCTAAACTTGGGTGAGGACTCTGCTGCATTGGTGATATATGAATGCAGAAGAGGATAATTGGCTAGACTTTATGTACAAGACAGTATACAGCAAATATAGCCGGATGGGGAGGAAGGGCAAGGGGCCAATAATAGTCAAGTTGGCTGGCAGCACTTCAAATTTTTTTTAGGTTGGGTTGGTATTTTTGTGGGGTTTTTTTTTTTTGGGGGGGAGAAGGGGTAGGTGTTAGAATCTTTAGATGGAAATTGAACTCAAATGCATCACTGATGATGGATGTTTTATGAAGAGCACCTCTTGACAAGAGAAACAGTGTGGAAGAGACTTATTTGAAACAATAATAGGGACAGGAAATCTGGGGTTTTGTGTCAGTCTGGTGGGGAATGCATAAGAAACAGACACCACCTGTGAAGATGAAAGAGTAGAACAAGAGGAAAGAATAGCCAAGGTCAGAAAATGGTATGGAATTAGTGGAAATACGGAACAACTGATGGGATCAGACAGCCATGTCAGTTTGTCACATCAAGTAGAAGAATATTGGAAGGTAAAACCCATGAGAAGGGTACGGTTGTAAAACCATGTAGCAGTTTGTCCTGATTTGTTGTTAGGGTGAATGGGAGGATAGAGAGACAGGAGAATGGAGTCTGCAGTGCAAGTTAAGCAGCATGGGGTTCAGTTAGGCTGGAGAGAACATCCGTTTTCTGTTAAAATGATGTTAGAGAAGAATCATATGTTCCGGAAGTTCAGACTGATCAGTTGAAAGGTGGTCCTCAGGCTGTGTGGAAACAGAAGTTCATGGGATCCTGAAGTGAGGTAAGAGAAAGATTGAGTGAGAGCAGATGTGAGCATCAGCAGAATGGAGGGTGCAGAAATAAAGGGATGACTGAGGAGATTGAATAATCATGTGAGTAGACCAAGAAAAGAACAGAAAGGAAATACAGGTGAAGGTGGAGTTACGGAATGCTGCCTTTGCTTCAGTCTTTACTGCTAAGGCGGGCCTTTAGGAAGCTCCCAGACCCTGGAGGTAGGAAAGAAAGTGGAGAAAGCAAGGCCTTCCGTTGGTTGAGGAGGATATGGTTAGAGGACATCTAGGCAAGCTTGACATCTGCAAATCCATGGGCCCTGATGAGATGCACTCATGAGGGCTCAGGGAGCTGGCAGATATTATTGCAAAGCCATTCTCAAATCATCTTTGAAAGGTCATTGAGAACAGAAGTGTTGCCTGAGTACTGGAAATGTCACTCTGGTCTTCAAAAATGGCAAGAAGAAGGACCTGGGAAACTACGGGCCATTTTCACCTCTGTCCCTGGAAAGGTGATGGAACAGCTCATTCTGGGGGTCATCAATAAGCATATGGAGTAAAAGAAGGTTATTGGGAGTGGTCAACATGGATTCACCAAGGGGAAATCATGCCTGACCGATCTGATCACCTTTTATGATGACATTACTGTCTGGGTGTTGTGGTTTTGCCCCAACTGGCAGCTGGGCACCACGCAGACACTCACTCTGTCCCCCTCATTGGAAAGAGGGAGAGAATTGGAAGAGTGTAAGTGAGAAAACTCGTGGGTTCAGTTACAAGAGTTTAATAAGTGAAGCAAAAGCCGCGTGCACAAGCAAAGCAAAACGAGGAATTAATTCACTGCTCCCCATGGCAGGCAGGGGTTCAGCCATCCCCAGGACAGCAGGGCTCCGTCATGTGTAATGGTTACTGGGGAAGACAAACGCCATCACTCCGAATGCCGCTGCCCTCCCTTCATTTTCCCCCCAGCCCCTTATAAACCGAGCATGACGTCGTATGGTATGGAATGTCCCTTTTGTCAGTTGGGGTCAGCTGCCCTGTCTGTCCCCTCGCAAATCCCCGCACACCCCCAGCCATCCCGCCGGCGGGGCGGTGTGAGAAGCAGCAAAGGCCTTGGCCCTGTGTGAGCATCGCTCAGCAACAGCAAAAATATCTCTGCACTATCAGTGCTGCTTCCAGCACAAACCCAAACACAGCCCCATACTGGCTGCTGTGAAGAAAATTAACTCTCAGCTGAAACCAGGACATTCTCCACCCCTTATTCCATACCATATATGTTATGCTCAGGTCCCACACAATCCAATACATCCTCATTAACCACCACCACCACCCTTCTCATCCTTTGATGTAGTATAGCATGATGTTATCATTCCCTTACTCCATGGACCACCCTTTTAAAATGTCCGTAAAGTGTCCACAGACTGTCTACTGAGTTCACTCAGTCTATAACCTTGGGCTCCATCCACCATGGTGGTCACCCAGGACAGGAGACATGGTGTGATTACTGGGCACCACAGCCAGCTCAGGTCAGGTTCACTGCTGCACTTGCACTGCTTCTTGTCAGGCTTGTTCTCTATTGGTTCAGATGGTTTCTGCTACAGTTATTCCTGTGACGTACAACTCAAATCATGGGTTACAGCAATTTAAAGGTATTTTCATTACAATCTCCACCCCTGATCACTTTGAGTCAGACCACCAAGTTTACCATTGCAATGAACACCTCCCCTTGCCCCTGCTCCCGCTTGGGCTTATCCACGGACTGCAATCCCCTCTCAAGGGTGTACCTGC
>VWZZ01002587.1:5747-27267 GCA_013399095.1 Psophia crepitans
TGGACCCCGATGCCTTCAAGAGCAGTTTCCCAGGGGACCTTACTGACTAGTTCCCTGAGCAGCCTGAAGTCTGCTGTCCCCATATCCAGGGTTGAAGTTTTGGTGGAAGTTTTCCTCCTATCACCAAAGATTTTAAATTCTACCACTTTATGGTCACTGTGGCCAAGAAACCCACCAATCGCTACTTCCCCCATGAGACCTTCTCTATTCACGAGTAACAGATCTAGGAGGGCATCCTTCTTTGTCAGCTCCCTTAATGTCTGTACCAGGAAGTTGTCATTGAGGGGTTTCAGGAAACTCCTGGACCTGCTGGTATCAGCTGTGTGGTGTTCCCAGTTGATGTCTGGCAAGTTGAAGTTCCCCATAAGGACAGGGGCAATTGATCTGGAGGCCTGTCTTAGTTCCTTAAAGAATAAGTCATTGGTGGCATTGTTCTGGCTGGGTGGTCTATAGTAGATTCCCACAACAACATCCCCCTTATTTGCTTGTCCTTTAATCCTTACCCAGAGGCTCTCAACCATGTCATCGCCAACTGACAGCTCCGTACAGTCCAGCCCCTCAGTTACACAGAGCGCTTACTAAGTTGTGAATTTAAAAATATCCATGAAGATCTTTCGCTCACAAGCCTTTTACCTTAGACTCTTTTCATAAGTATCTGTCTGCTTGTTTTGGCAAGTCTTTAAACTTTCTGTCTACTTTAAAAGCCTTGTAAGTGTAAACAAATGCAGGTAATTTTCATTAAGATGTCAGTTTGTCATTCATGTTTCCTTTCCAGAAGTAGGGAGGGAAAAAGCATGCAGCCACTGCTGAGAATGCAGTTTGAAACATAATGAATATGAAAATTATCAAATCTGAAAAAGCATTTCCTTCATTGCACTCCAAAGGCACCACAAGCCTGGAGAAAACTTCATGTTACCTGCCTCTTCATTTCGCAGCACTGGGAGATTCTTTGTCCGTGTGTACCTGACTCCTTCCGAGTATCCGATGGCAGCAGTTTCTAACTTTTGCTTTTCCCTTTGATAGTCTTACTGCAAATAAAATAATAAAGAGAATTTGTTTATAAAAGACTAAAGATAATGTTTACCTGGGCTTGAATATAAGACAATGATACAGAAGGGAATGCAGATGCGGCAGGGAGAACTGTCTGTGCAGGGTCACTTGCCAGACTGTCCTGCCATTTTCAGTAATACTGCATCGCTCCTTGCATTTTAGTCTGAAAAAAATAAAAAAAATCCAGTGATGACAACATTGGTCTATAATACTGGTACATAAAATGCACAGCCATTTTCCTGCTGATGATCTCACTACATTTACTTCTTCTTTTAGAAAGCCTCAGCTGCTAGGGTGTTTTGGGTGTGCATGGCAAGGTTTTGGTAGTGGGGGAGTCACAGGGGTGGCAGCTTCTGCAAGAAGCTGCTGGAAGCTTCCCCTGTGTCCAACAGAGCCAATGCCAGACAGTTCCAAGACAGACCCACTGCTGGCCAAGGGTGAGCCCATCAGCAATAGTGGTAGTGCCTCTGGGGTAACATATTTCAGAACAGACAACAAAAAAAACCCTTCTCAACTATGGGAGGTTTTGGCAGCCAGAGAGAGGAGTAAGAAGATGTAAGAAACTCCGCAGACACCAAGGTCAGTGAAGAAGGAGGGGAAGGAGATGCTCCAGGCGCCAGAGCAGAGATTCCCCTGCGGCCCATGGAGGAGGGGTGATGGGGTGTTTTACGATTTGGTTTTATTTCTCACTGCTCTGGTCTGTGTTCTACTTGGTGATAAATTAGATGAATTCCTCTCTAAGTCTGGTCTGTTTTGCCTGGGATGGTAATTGGTGAACTGCCTTTCCCCGTCCTTATCTCAACCTATAAGCCATTCATTATACCTTTTTGCCCCTGTCTAGTTAAGGAGGGGAGGTGATGGAGCAGCTTTGGTGGGCACCTGGACTTCAGCCGGGGTCAGCCCACCACATGGGTAGAAGGGGCATTTCTCTCCTCAGCTGAAGAGGGCCTGCAGTACTGGGATCAAAGTGGGAAGAAACTAATTATTTTTATTTTCCTGGGAAGAGATAGAGTGGTCAGTTACCTTTCTTAAGTGGTCAGTTTTCAACAAGCAATTGAGTGTCATCTTGTTAGTGTGGTCTCTTCCCTTCTCTCCTAGTAGTCAAGCTATTTGTTGAAGGAGGTGGGTTATCTCACTGACATCTTTCCACTTCACTGGATTTATCACTTCAGTGTTTGAAAAGCACAGCAGAGCATAATTTCACCCAAGAGTGTAGGTTAATACTGAAAACATTTCTTTCCATTGCTACAAAGGAACCAGCTTTTGCAAGACAACACACCTATGAGCAGTGTTTTGAAGAAAATTATTACTACAGCTCATAAAGTATGAAACTAAAATATAGAGTATAGAAGAGCTCCATGAAGTCTGATTTTACTAGCAAGAAAGTAAGTTAGGTGTAAGGTGCGTCTAATAACCTGAAATTATATTTGTGTCATCTTTCTTTTTTTTGAACTGCTAGTTTTATACTTGGGAGTTTTTCACTGCTCCAGTTCGCAGGAAGTGATAAAACCAGCTGGTGGATATTTAAGTAGACAGCCTGTTAATAAGGCCTGCAGGTACAACTGCTAATGCCGAGACCCTGTGTTCTGGCTGCCTCTTAGCCAAGTTAGGGATTAGATAACTGTGGGGCAAGTTTGTGCTACAGCTGTGTCTTGGCGATGTTGTCTCAGACTGACTCAGTGCTACAGACTCTCCTGGTGCCAGCACTCTTATAATGACAAACCTATCTTTTAATCCATGTGGCTTCTTTCATTTGTAAGAGGAATAGAGGAGAGGTTTTATTACACTAGTGCCAGAGATACTTTGCTGGAGCAGGAGTGATTTGTCAGTATAATACAGTAAACTCTGTGTAAGGGGAAGCTTTCTCTGGCAAAGACAGAGATGTCTGCATTGCAGCCTGTTTGTAGATTTAACACTGGCACCTGGGAATTTGTTTTGATTCGCTTTGCAATCTTAACCTTCTTTCCACATCCTTTGAAAATTAAGAAACTATTTGACATCAAAAGTCCTTTCCTAATATCAGTGGAAAAACACAGTCTTTGACCAAAAAGAGTTAAGAGCTGAAGTGCTGCTCTGTGGGGTGGGCTTACCAGGGAGATCAGACAGGGAACCGGGGCACTCCTGCACTACTGAGGCGGTGCGGCGCATGCAGGCAGACTGGGAGTCTGCCAGTAGGTCCACTAATTACATGTCTCTGCTTGCCTAAGTGCCAGCTAACAGGTCCTATCTGCCACGTTCTGTTTCTTCCCCAGGGCTACTCATCGCCAACTGGGATGATGTGCTGAGATCCAGGGTTCAGTTTTGGGGGCCTGCTTCACTTGAGACACAAAGTGCGTAGCCCAATTAGTTTCCTGCACACTCATCAACATTGGAGCTATAATGAGGAAAGTGGAATTGAAGCCAAGTATTTACAGGGTCAAAGCTGGGTGGGGGGCAAGGGGGGTGCTTAGGAAATTGGCTGAGTCATTCAAAGAACCAAAAAAACCATAAATGTGATTGTCATCAGTTCCAAAACGATGACCCCCAAAGTAGTTAAAATTATGTAACTGAAACTAAGAAATAATTGTAAAATATGACAGCCAACAGAGGAGTACAATTGGGGCTGGTGGTGCTAAGCTGTATTGACCAAGCTACACTGAGTGGACGATAAATCATTTTTAGGTTTGTAGCCTGGGCCTAGGTTTCATGAGTCTAGTGCATGGGATATAGGGATGGAGTAAGTTGGGAAAGATTTCAAACATGATACCAATGATATTTCTGTGGAGATCTTGAGAATGGTCCAAGTGACTTGGGACCTCTCTGTCTTCTGGGAGTGTACCAGATGTTTTCGTTGATGCTACATATAGAGATTTTCTAAGATGTCTCACTCATAAATCTTTATTGAAAAGAGGATCATGGAAAGGCAGTGGTGAGGTAAAGCATGGCTCTGTCATCTGCCTCCTCATATTGGCCATGGCCTGCCCAGGACTCCTGCCCTGCTTGCACATGGTGGCCAGAGTATTCCTTCCCCCTCTGCCGCTTTTCTCATCTTCTCACAGTGATGCAATCCTCCATGGTAGGGGATCACAGCGCATGTGTCCGTGTTCCCCTCCTGAAATACAGAAATCACAACAACCCTGCCATTTAACCAGACTTTCAATGTATTTGCTTTCATTCATACTAGTATGAAGGCTTTCTACTTGGGCTTCAGAGCAGCCCTGTATAGCCGTTAGCAGAAATACTGTAAACTAAAAAAACAGCCACACCAAATGAAAATGTTGTGTGACTTAGAAATGTTGTATGGCTTAGAAACTCGTCTTATGACTTAGAAACTCAGCTTGGCACATCCACTGCTTGCCTGATGTATTTTACCATTCCCTTTATGAAGAGGGAGCCAGCGCACACCCTCAAGCCCACCGCCGGTTCTCGGTTTTCTCTGATTGCCTCGGTGGTGCTATTAAATTGCCAGGAATTAGTGAGCACTGCTGGCCTGACTCCTGGCCGAGCAGATGACTGTGAATGCACCGAGCCCCTTTCCAGCTTGCAGCTGTTTTGTCGCGGTGTTGGTGTGTGCTCTAGGAACAAAAGCAGACAAAGGGTTGGCTTGTTTGCACGCTGCCGCCTTTTCTTGTGTCAGGATTTAGGCAGGAGCGTGGTAGAAGGCTGTCCACACTTCTGATTCCCATTCTCCCCTTTGTGCAAGAACTCTGCTCATTTCAGCCGTAAAATTAGTCATGCTTCTAAGTGCTTGTGCCAAGCTGGTGGGTTAGTGACTTTGGGGAGGTTACAGTCATGAACTGTGGCTTTTGTTAAAAGAAATGAATGCACTGCTGGCTGGTCACAGTTTCTCCCCCTAATCAAAATTTCAAATTAATTCTTGCAGCATGGGCAGTGGACTTTTTATGACATATTGCTTGATTTCTCCTCCCTACCTTTTACCTGATGTCATGTTTTGGAGAAAAATATACAACTCGTTATTACTCTTACATCTGAAATGCCTTTTGGGAAAGTTTGTCATGCTCCCTTCTTTTCCTGCTTTCAGTCCTGAACGTCAAACTCCATCCCCATGCGCCTGTAGTATATCTAACTATTCCTGCATTTAACTGTGGAGTGTAAAAATGCCTCTCTGCCTTCTTGTGGTCAGAATAGTGTTAAATTACATCACACCAGCGAGGTATCAGTGTGTGTAGGTGGAGCGCAGGGGAGACCAGCCTATTGCACGGTAATGCAAGGATGACAGAAGGACCGTGTGGGGCTCTGGTCACACCCTGACAATTGAAGGAATTATCTGGCAGCTCACAGGGGCTGGTGGCAGAAATAATCCTGTGGACCATCTCTTCAGAAACCACAGTATTATTAAAATGTTCATTTAACTGAGTCCCAAAAGAGTCAAATGATAAGAACAAACCAGCTGCAAAGGTTTATATTAATCTTTGATGTGCAGAGCATTTGCAAATAGTCTCTGTTTCTGTCTACCTGTCTGTAATTACTGTGAGTCACTGTATGTCTGATATGTAATGCAAATTACTAGGCCAGATTAAATTTTGCAGCAACAAAACCTGCAGATTTTAATGTGTTGATTTTCACTTACATCTTCAAAAGCAAAAACCTTTTTTTGTTTTGTTTTGTTTTGTTTTCTCCCTAAATATTCGTGATTTTCAGTATATAGTGCTGCTTATATTACTGGAATGGAAACTTTTGTGAAGCCTTGCAGCATATTCTATCTTTGGAGATCATGATGCCATTAAGGCACACATTGGTTCAAGCCTGATATGAGATGAACTCTTATTGGTTGGGGGAATGGACAGAAACTCTATATTAGTGTTTATCACGCATTAAAGAATCTTAGCATCTTCTAATAACAATTTTGATTTTTCTGAAAATTATCTATGCACCATCTTCATCAGTTTCCTTTGCCTCAGGAACTCCTGTGTTTCACTAAAGATTTGTTCATCTGTTTTTTTGAAGGTTACATGAATACTTTTTAATTTTCATGCCTTTTCAGTTCCCACTGACCCTGATGCTATTTTTTTTCTAACTGAAAAATTTGGATTTGAGATTGTATTTGAAAGCAAAATAGGCAAGTTCTGCAGTTATTTTTTGGAATTTTGCTGTCATCAAAACAACACAAAATTCTATAAACCTAGCACATACAAGGAAGAAGTTGTCACTCATTAGGGAAACTTGTAGCTTGATCTAACTATGGAAAGTCTGCTTTTCTGTTCTAGTTTAAGCTAGTTTATACTGCAGGAAATCAAGTTCATGAGATTAAAAGGTTATCCTGAAGAAGTCACATTGCATGCCTGAAACCACCCAGGTGTTACAACAAGCCTTTCCAAACCACTGACAAATGATAAAATACTGTAGTAACTCTCAGACATGCTGACCATGTGACCTTTGGTCTTGCACTTGTTTTAGAAGCTTTCAAAGTATTTCAGGATGACCTGTGTTTTTTTTAAGATACATCAGCAGTGGCGACGTCCAGTTTGTGAGTCAGCTAGTTCTAGCTTTTTGCTGAGTAATTTAGTGGGAAATATTATGTCATTATGTATTATAGGATCTTGGTGTGTCAGAGTTTGGCCTAAAACCAGGCTAGCAAATCCCACAGAGGGAAACAAGGATTGTTAAGCAAACTTTCTGATTTTGGGAGTAGTAGGAACCAAGGAGCTGTAGATATGCCTGTGAATCTGCTAGATATGCGTCACAGAGAATCACCTGTCTTTAGTTTAGCAGACTCCTTTTGCTGAATTGCTGAGCTTCGTGCCTGCTCGCCTCTGCAGAAAGGAGAGAAGATGCTGGTATATTTGTGAGGAGTTTCTCGTGTTAGCAATAGTGCCTTCATTTATCAGCTCAACAGAATTTTGCTAAATAAGATAAGAGCTTACAGGACAAGTGCTTGTAGTGGAAATGCTGCGGCTCCCAAATAGCAGCAGCCAGACTAGGTTTTCAGTAGAAGAACTAGGAGTTAAGATGTGTGTTTTCTAGGAGGAAGGTTTTGTGGTTATTTTATGAAATTCAAAAGTGAGTGCTAATCAGTGTACCTTTTCATGGCCACTGTAGGAACAGGCAGACTTCATGGAATTTGAAACTTTGCCAGTTAACGTAAGTTGCTAGTTTCTTTTTTCCTTACAAAAACTATTTAAAGTATTTTACAAATCCGTGTTTTTCAAGGTCATCTTTGAAGTCAGGGTTTTAGAAAAATTATGCTTTCTGTACAGCCACAAGCAAAGCTGACAGTGGATATGTCACAGTCCAGAAACCTCTGAGAACGAAACAGGAGCATTGTAGATCTAGTATTTAGACAGAGTTACTGGGGCAGCCTCAGTTCAGGCCCCTTGAGTTTATGCATTATGCTACCAGCTTTAATTGTACTGTTGCATATATTTTTTTCTGCTCAAAATTTTGCCTACCCTTATGCTAACATTTATGAACCTTTCAGTGTCTGAATTTGCACTGTTAACTTTTCTCTTGCATTGGGCTTTTCTTATGATGTGGAGGAAGCTGGAAATGTGGGAATGTAGTTTCCTGGGACTTTTGAAAAGGAAGTCACCCCTTAAGCTGAAGAAGTCATCTTCTTGAGCTCTTCCGACCACCTTTCATAGGGATCCTTAGCAGAAATAAGGAATCCTAACACTTTTCTCGTCTATTTGAGCTAAATGAGTGGCTGGTAGTGGTAGAGGCCTGAGAGACTTAGGGTTCCTAAAATGCTAAACAGCAAAACCAGAGATGTGTAAAGCAGCCTGGGCTACCAGCCTCTCTTCCTGGATGGCATACGATGCTCTGTCTTTTCCTCTCCTTTTCCAGTCTGGGAGGCTGAATATGAATGTGAAGATGCTCCAAGAAGACTCAAAGTTCCAGGCCCATAATGCTGGATTAGTTTCAGTTCATTCTGCCAGCAAATGCAGCCTTTGTTCTCACGGCAGCTATTCATCTGCGTTTCAGTTAGATGGGAACTGCATTCAGCCTTTTTCCAGTTTCCTCTCAGTACTCTCTGAGGGATGCTCTTTTGAGCCTCCCCTATGAGGAGCTAAGCACTCACACTTTTCAGGAGCTGCTGAACTTCTTAGAGGACTCAGACCATGCAGTAAATGACAAAGTATTTTTTTCGATGAAAAGAAGATGTTGGAAGGGAAAATAAATTAATATTTAAACAAAGCCCATGAGACAGCCTAAGACACTGTTCTTAAAGAAGGGCATTTGAAAAAACTCAGAGGAACAATAAGAACATATTTTTAAAATCAAAATCTCATGGAAAAAGATCTTTGGGGTCAGGAGGATGGAATACAGATTTCATTTCCATCAGCTGTAATTAAAACCATAAGCTTCTATTAGGATCCTATTAAAAAAAATCCAGGAATCTTTTTGGAAATAAGTACTCGACCTCTTGGTGCACGACTGAAAGGGAGAAGAAAACTCCAGTGTCACAAGTTGCTCCGCATGGGTAAAATCCTTTATGCACCATGAGCTCCACTGATTCTACTGATTATTAGGATAATGTCTTAAAGAGAGATAACCAGCAGTTTGGGGGAACCTCAGTGCTTGGCTCGGTCTCTGCTTTATAGTTTTACCAACACAGGCTGACGTTGGCTGGGGATGTTTTATAATGATGACGACAGCACTAGAGTGGGTCTGGCAAGCCAAGTAAATGGACCGCACTGCGGCACGAGGAGGGGCTCTGCCCAGCCCGGCGCCTGCACTGTGCCACTGCAGCGCATCTCATCCGTGCATCTCTCCACTAAACACATATGCTGTGCAACAGGGCTACACTGGCTTGCCCACGCATACATGGAGGTGAAGGGTGCTGGCTTCACTCTCCAAACCCATGCTACAGCATGGCAGGGTCCTGTGTCCACATCAGCCTGTCCACAGCCCCCACGAGGGCAGTACGCACCCGTCCCGCTGCAGCGACTTGCAGCAGGGAGGCCTCATTGCCTGTGAGGAGAGATGGTGTCAAACTGTGAGTGCCTGCAGAGATCCTCCAGCGCTTTTATGTGTGTGCCTGCTTGAACTGATAAGGATCTAGCTCTGTGAATGTTGGAACTTACACGTACGTAGGAGATGTGCTATGACAAGGGTGTCCTCTTTGATTGTTATAACTTTAATAATCTCTCCTTTAACCTTCTCTTTTTTGAAAATACTTCGGCAGCCATTGTCTCAGGAAAATGGAGAGACCAAGAGCAAAGATGTCCAGTGAAAGGGGTTTTATTTTCTTCTCTTGCCATGAAAGAGTTCATTGTTCCACCTCCACAGTTTGTTACTGGCTGTGGAGAAAGGAGCAAATTACTGAGTGCAGGCAGAGGAGAAGCATGGTATTGAACTGGGATGAAGAGGGGTTTTCATCATAACGAGAACTGGCCAGATAAGAAAACAGTTGATTTGTGTCCGATGGCTGATATTATATTTTAATATTCCAGTAGTGACCATGCTATCTCTGATGCCTTTTGGAACTGTTTGTACTTTGATTTAATCTGGAATTAGAGCTTTCAAAGAGATTCAGTAAGCCCCTGGGCGAAACAGTTACTTGTCAGCTGTGATTACATTTAATTAGTGCAAATGGGAAATTTGCCATTTTCCCCCTTAATCGTAGCTCACTGAACTCTATTGAGTCTTTTTTGGGGTCTGTTGCCTTTTGATTCTCTGGTTTCTGAGTTACATTATACCACCATATGCTTGATATGAAGTTTTATAGCAATTAGTGTGACACAGAAAAATGTATAGTACTAGACAATGTAAAAATTTCTCTCTTCTGCATTATATAGGAAATAAATTTATTTTCCTCTATATGGAAAAATAGCAGTGAAGAAATATGGCTGAACAAACGAAGGTGAATTGGTATTGTTTCTTCTAGTAATTTTGACAGCACTTTCTAGATGGGGATTTTTACAAGTAGAATTATATCAATCGAATTATAGTGCTATAGTTATGCTGGAATAAATTCGCATGTGAGCAGTCTTAGGAAAGGAGAGTGTTCATGCAAGGATTTATGCTGATATAGTCCTGGTGAGATAATGATTCCAACTTTGTTTAACCCATAAATTTCTCCATGTAGATAAAATGCTTAGCGTAAATACCTACCTCAGAGACCCACACCCAATATACAGGAGAACTTGGAGCTACCTGCAGTTGGGTCTTGGAGAGTGGCTCAGTTACCCACCTCTTTGTTCCGTATATCTATCAGTTCCTCTGCTGAACTGGTAAAGTTTATCATCCTAATCTGGGAAGGCCTTTCATCAGTGAAACAATATAGATGCTTTAGGATACGTTGTACAATGCAGTATATTTTTCCCTCACAATATGTGGCATTCGCTGAGCAGAAGCGAATTGGGAGACACCTGTAGCAAATTTTCTTCTGGAAGAGAGAAGTGGAATTTTCAGGGATGTCTGTAGGCCAGGGACATTAACAATGACATGAGCAATGTGTTTTTGGTGTGAATTGATTAAAAATCTGTGGGTGGTGCTGCTGTAGGCCGCATAGTTACTATGACAGTATGTGCAAATAGCATGATGTCTATTTTACGTGCAAAGTCATGATTAATTTCAAGTGGGTTTGTAGGTCTGCATTTGCATTTGACCTCCTTTTCTATTTCACAAGAAAATTTTGTGATAGAATTTGGTCTTCATTAGCTTGTAATAAATACTTTCAGTTGATTTCAGTGTTGCATGACCAGGTCCTAGCAGCATGGACAGCACAACAAGGAAAGATTAACTTTGTGGATCAGTATTGGTGGTACCTGGGGACTTTTGTGCGTGTTGAATTTGCTTTAGTAGTAAATCAAGCTGCATTGATAGAAAAAGATTTGTGTACATGCAGCATATTCCCCTAGTTTAACGTAAATGCCGTTTGCTATATTGCTGCTTTTTGTATTTGGCTTTGATATCATCTGCATGATGAGCAGCAGAAAACTGACATTCAAAGAGCATCAGATCTTTCCTGGAACACTGCTGCTAAACACCGCACAACATCTGCAAACAAGTGTTTGGTGACCTATGTGAACATGATGAAATGAAGGAGAGAGGCTTGGATTTGGAGGGGTTACATATAGAGGACAATGAGAAACAGGGCAAGGAAACAAAACCTAAGAATTGCTGAAGACAGAAAAATCACTATAATTACGAGATGGGAAAGGCATCGCAGAAGCAGATCCTGTAGATAAATGAACTAACAAAGCATGCTTTCTTGTTGCTCTTCTACTTCTTCTTTGGTGTCTGACTGCCTTTACATTAACCTAAAGTCCTATCTGCAGCAGGCTCTGAAAACCCTGTGCGCGAGGAGCAGATGCCCATGAGAACCTCTGACTCTCAAACTCTGAGAAAATAAAGAGGCATTGTCAAGCAAAGCAACAGATTTCTTTCATCTATAGTAATGATATATTATGTGTGATCACTTTATGCAGCTGACACTGCTCCAGAGCACACATGCTCAGTAGTTAGTATATCAGATGTCCAACCTAGATGCAGAGACTACGGGGTGGGCAGTCTGGCTGGAAGGGGCACCATTCTGAGCTACATAAGAGGCTGTGTAATGGAGGTTATGTTTACCCTGCAGAGCAAATGTCCTTTGGGGTCTACCTCCCAGGTCCTGACCCATTGATCATCTAGATCAGTGGAGCTCTTGGACAGCGCTGTGATTTCATTCTGGCCTATGTGCTTGGGTTTCCCTTGTGTGGAAAGCAGGATGCAGGGGATTTCATCCTGACACGGTATTTCATCCTGACATGGCATTGCCATGCATCTGGGTGTTTACCTAGGCTCCTGAAAAGGATCCAGGGCCCCATTTTACAGTCATAACATATAGAAACCCTGCTCCCCACTGTGACATCTGGGTCTGGCTGATAGATTATGGGCAGAGAGTACTGAAGCTGCTAAGAGATATCCCTGCTGCTCAGTATGAATCAGGTTTGCATTTGCATTTTTTTTAGTTAGAAATATCTATCTTGTACTTTGACATTGTTCCACTAAATGAACCTTCCTTCTTTATACCATGGACAGTGAGAGAACGAAGTCAATGAGAGAGTGGAAAACCAAAGTGAGTTAAGATGAAGCTATAAGGTGCAGTGCTTCAAAGAAAATAGCAAGTCAGAGGTGTATAGAGGTAATCTTCATGGACCTGGACACTGAGAAGTGTTCAGCAAATTTAGGCAAAATATTTCCTGCTGCTCTGCAAAAGATCAGTACAAGGGCTGGTGCTGCAGGACAGTGAATCTTGGTGAGGATTTCCCTTTGACCAACATGAATGACTCTGCCTCCTGCAAGGAACGTACCTTGAAGTGTCATAACCCTTCAGCTAGTGATTCCTTCTGTGGTGAAAACAGTGGCCCATGGAAGCTGAGTTGCTTTGATTCCTCTGGAGGTGAGGCTGGTACTTCAGGAACTCCTTCAGGCTCTGAGGTTCTTGAGGGAGCTCCAAGAGGCAACAAGGTACCTTGATGCCAAAGATTAAAGTTTCCAGACCTCTATGATCCTACAGTTCAAGCCTCCACTGTCTGCACAACATGTAAGCAGTTGCAGTTTAAGGAAGACAGATGTATTGTCTGTTCAAATAGGATTTGATTTTCTCTTTTTGCCCATTAAACCAAATGTTCCTGGCCAGAGAGAGCTCTTCTTCCATTCCTTTAAGAAAATACCATTTTACAAAACATTTGAGGAGGTATTCCACAGAGAGTAGCCACTGTTTCTTTGAGCCAATAGGCTAAAATATTTAAATAGATCCCATAGCAAAGGTACAGTTACCACCCTGTCAGTATGTATCTCACAACGCTGTGCCCTCGATAAGGCACACTGCAGGAGCAGCAAAAGCATGGGCCCAGGAGAGCATGGACCTTGATGAGTGGTGTCTATCATACCCCACAGACTAGGACGAGTGACCCAATATTTTAGTCAAAACCTCTTTTGCCAAGAGAGGCAAAAAAAACGTGTCTATGTGAGACATCCCCGATACCGTATCCTCAATTCTCGCTTAAGAGATGGCATCTTCTAGTGCACTCAGACTGCCTGGAAAATTGATGTCCGGCTCTCTCTGCAATGCCTCCTATGCTGCCTCAGGTAATATTGCCACCAACACATCAGAATTGGATGCTGAGCTAGCACAGCGGCGATCACTGTTTCCTAAAGTCACACTCTTCAGTTATCCTGCAGCTCCTTTGGTGACTGTTAGACAGTTCCTGGTGTACACAAGACTTCATCAGCTGTGGTAGCTAGAATAAAATAAGACTCAGAAGAAGGTAGAAAAACACATGGTAATATCTGTGCACCCAAATAGTCAGTAACAATCTTGAGGACTGCTGAGGGAGATATGTTATTCAAGGGATGTGCCCAGCTTCATCACAACAGCTCTGCTTGTCAGGCTGCCAGCACAGTATTTGTTAGCACCTCCAGGCAGCAATGGAGCATCATGAACTTCCAGGTGCTCTAGGTGGTTGCTGAAGTGCACAGAACTTTGTCTTCTGCACCCATGAGTTGCTCTGGGTCTGTAGCACCAACTGCTTCTCCCCAACAATGCCTCTTTATTGCTCTCAGAACAAAAATATGCTAAAGGAAGCTATTCTGTGTTGTCCTTGTGGAAGCAGCTACCTAGACTTCTCTTTCCTTGGCGTCATGCTTGTGCTCTTTCCTGGGCAGCTGCAGGTGAGACAGAGGAACCTGTGCCTGCAGCCACTAAAGCCACTGCCACAGCTGTTGACTAGCACAGTGCTTGGCTTGCGGCCAGCTTGCAGCGATTAGCGTCACATCAAACGAACACATGCTGTGTGTGTGGTGTGTCTGCCTGACTATCAGACTGAAGCGTGAGTTGCCTCCGCAGTAGTTCTGGCTATTCACTGGCGCTGGCTGTTCAAAAGAGTCAGAGGATGAGATGGCAGGAGAACTTCCCAGGTGTCATCCCGAGGTGAGGCACAGCGATCTGTAGTTTCTTCAAGGCCCACATCCAACTGCTAGGAAAATGCCACTGTGCATGGAGGTCAGCACTGTTACAAGCGAGCAAAACAATCAAAGGAAACCTTCCTTGTCTGAAAGCACCAATTCACTGTAAAATGGAAGCTATCAGGATGCTTCCACTGCATGCCGGCTCAGATGGTACACTTAAAATGAAGTACATCATCTTGATGTAACACAAAGAAAGCAGACAGGCTCTAAATTTTTTCCTGTATTGGGCTGGCTTGTGTTGGTATCACTGAAATAAATGGACTTGCACAAGTGAGCTGTATTTATTCACTGCAACTGCTCTAGACAGCTTTTTAAAGATGCGTTGACTTGTTTGATGTGATCCCAAAGCTAGAATAATTCTGTCTGTGACACTAGAATTTGGCTTCTCTTTAGCAAATAAAATTATATAGACATTCAACAGTCTGGGAGTACTCATGCCTTTTTGCACCGAGGGTCCAGCTATAAGCTGGTGGTGAAGTTTAATAACATTATTTCATTACCACAATATCTGGGAAAAAGCTACCTAGAATTAGTTACCAATCCCGGACTAATTATGCTAAATAACAGTTGTATTTCGAGTTCTGTTCCGAGTTCTGGCCTAACTACAGAATGACAAGATTTGTGTATTGCCATAAAATGCCACAGACCAGAGTTACAACACTGTCAGGGTATGGAGGCTGAGCTGCTGGTCCCGCTGACCACCATGGAAGTACTCAGAGATGCTGCTGGGCCAGGAGACTGAAAATTCCCTTAACACTAACTCAGAAAGCCTGTCAGAAAATGGCTGGAAAACGCAGAACATTTACCTCACTGCTTCATGGTTGCTGCACAAATGTCACAATTCTTTTTCCTCAGCAGCTCTGTAAGGAAATTGATAATTTAAGTGTATGGAAATAAAACCAAGCTGCCACTATGAACGCTGGTAGAGCCAATGCTGAGATGAGGGTAACAACTGGGAGCAAAGTCCTTTCTTCTGTTTACAATTTTCTTGTCTTCATTTCATTGTCTAGCTTTCTTTGTAATGAAACCCAAAATTTAATAAAGGGAAGCCACATTTGCTGAGTTTGACTATTGTGAGATAGAATTACTTTTTGTCTTACAGTTGCTGCTGCTGACTTAATTTGCTGTACATTATGTAAGGCCACAGTTTCAATCCTCTCCCAAACTGCATGAAAGACGACTGCATGTGTGTGTGTTCAAGCTGTCTTTTCTCTGTGTGTGGTGAAAGCATGCCAAGCACATTGTCATCATTACCAAAACACAAATGAATAAAAATAACACAATATGCAATTATCTATTTTACATGTGCATGGGGGGTGTGTGCAGATCGCGTTCATACAGCTTAGCAGCCCAACCTTTAAAGCTTTGTTCTGCGGTGTCCTGACACAAAGCTTTCTGTAATCTACGTGTATGCTGATGCCTAATTTTGCAGAATATAAAGACGTCTTCCTCATGTGTCTCCCTAGGTAAGAGGGAGCAGGTATAACAATTAGGATCTGGCAGAAATGAGTGGCTCCATTGAAGGAATGGAGAGAAATACAGCAATTAGAAACTTGCAGAGTCTGGTTATTATTAAATGTTAGCCTTGATTCTGAAAATACTTGTTCATTTATTGAAATCTGAACACATTTTCAAAGGTCAGGGCCCTTTACTGTCCTTCCTTGAACTGACAACATGAGAAAACAAAACCTGGGCAATTTTCTTTCTCAAGGCTGTTATAGCCTCTCTCTGTTCTCTCATGATTGTATCATTTGCTTGGACTCTTTTAAAAATAATATGATAAGTATAAACAATTAAAGGTGGAGCTTAACCTACCACATCAGCACTGTTTGATTCTGTGCTAATCCTGTACTTTTCTTACAGCTGACAGTGCAGTTCTGTGAACCCTAGCAGTTGTCACAGTCCCTGGGGGAACTGGTATTAAGATGTAAGTGTTGCTTAAGACTTAGAACTGTGATAAGTCTCCGTGGAACTATAAAATTACAGGCAGTTTTGCGCAAGTGTCTTTTAAGTGACAGCAGAGCATCCCTGTTTCTTCCATTCAGAACTGATTAGAACATTCCCTCCCACATATCTTCCCTGCTTTTAAAGTAGAACTCAGTGTGTTTCTCCCTCTTGAATAAAATTTATTTTAAGGAAGTGTGTGCAACAGGTTTATGCATGGGATGAATTAGAAGGTATTTATACTTACATTCAGAACATGTTGGAATTCACTCAGGTGTGCATGCTGTACGTACTTTGAAATACAAAGGGGAAGGAACAAATAGGAACGTATTTACCATATATCTAGAATGGCTGAACAAAACAAATACAAAATATGCAAGACTACATTTCTGACAAGCTTTCTGTAGGAAAATACACAGTAAAAGTATGTAAATGTAAAAATTCTGAAGAAATCAAGCCTGTTTTGCTAGCTGGAACTTCTTTTAAAAAAAAAATGAACAGGAAAATGTTTGAACTGGATGAAGATTTCCCAATCAATATTTAAGATGAAAATCTACAATGTTTAATAAATGACTCTTCATTTCAAGTGTTGAGTGTGTGTGCAATTTACCTTATAATATATATAATACAATATAACAGTTGGAAAAATGACATTCATATAAGATAATTTTAAGATGCTTTTACCATTCCAACACTTCCCTTTTGTCTTCAGGTCCTGGAATTTCTTTCCTGAAGATTTTTAAAGTTTTAGGTTGTTGGTTGTACAAAGGGATAAAAAGTGAAAATCCTTCATAAAACTTAATTCCAGGCACTGCTCAGTACTGGTGGTGACTGCTGCATTGACAGAGCTTTGGTGGTGGTAATAGATCGGATATAACACTTCAAAGGAAGTGGAGAGTAGAGACCCACAATCTAGAAAATATGTTTTAGGGAACAAGCTAGCACAAGACTAGCTGAGCTAAAATGGCTTTCCTATCTTCTACTTTTCTGATTCTGTGAGCCTGTACTAAGTGCTCTTAACCCATTAAAATAAGCTTTGAGTGCTCACCATTGATTTCCAGTCCTGGAAGCAGCAAAAGGAGGTGTATTACTCACACTCAGACTACTGCCTAGCACTAGTGGGTGTGCTGTGATCTGACACTCTCAGAAGATGATAAACCACCATCCTGAGCCTTCCCCTGAGGCCACCACGTAATTGAGGAGATAACTAGTAGAGTAGTAAGATTTTCTCACCTTCCTGTGTGCCAGATAGGGCAACATTTTCCATGAAGAGGATGGAGGCAACTGAAGATTTCACTTAAATCAAATGCTGAATCACCTCAGGGCATATGATAACCCACACAAGTGCATCATTCTATGGCATCATCTCCTTTGTAGTGGGAGGAAAGGTAGGATAGGTAGTGAATAGAAGTGTGTTGTCTAGAGTCTATGTGGTCTTTTAAACCAGGCTGCTGGCATACTGAGCAACTGGCATGCTTTAAAATGAGGTATTTATTGCAGGGCCTGCAACTTCAGCCTGAAGAGTAGATAGAAATTGTAATAGAAAATTTGTTATACAGAAATGCCGCTTCACGAAGCTACCTGTGTGCTTGTAACCAGCACACACAATTAGCCACGTGACATTTTAAGAATGCAGAGGAATTGCCCAGTTAGAGAAATCTTCCAGTTTCCATTACAGGAAGGTTTAAGCAGCAAGAGAAAATCTCAAATTTTGACTTGCAGTATTTTCTTTGTAGATTCTTGTTAGTGTTTCATAAGTGGACTTCATGAGATGTAGCAATATTCAGGAAAGCTGTTTTTCCACTGTAACAGTTCGGTCATGCCTCCGCTAGCAGAAGTTTGTCCCTGTACTTTTGTATAATTTTGCCTTTCCTTCTAATAGCTGTTCACCATCTACCCCAGCAGCCATGCTGTTCTGTGTCGAGCTGCTCCTAAAATTTTTGAGGATGCTAAAACTGCCACCTTTGTGGATCTGCTCCTTTGTTGTAGCATATGACAGGAATGATGTGGCAGAAGTGGAAACAAGCAGAAAGAGACTTAAATGTATAGAGGAGTTACCAAGGACATGCTAAGGAGGTAATGCCATGAAATGAGGTAAAGGCTACACAATAAAAAAAGTTTTCTAATTTGGAAACCAAAGAATCGGTAGAAGTCTGTGTGCAACTTATAAAAGGGCTTGAAAGCAGTGTTTAATATGTGTCAGGGAATAAGGCTGGCAGTAGAGGGGTAGATGAGCTAATAGGTCTTTTCTATCTTTAATTCTTACGATTTGTATTCCATCAGTCAGCACAGGGTATAAGGAGAGGAAACTCAGTGCCTGCCAGATTGGTGCAGATGGGATTGTTTTCAGCAGTTAGTTCACGTCTGCCAAGAACGACTTGCGTAAAGTCCTTAACCCATCAAACACAGGCACAGTTCGTCATGCAGGGCCTCATTGATACTTAGGGAAAAAAACAATCCGTGTTTTCAAGAACTTGTAGTTCTCCTTCCTGAACTGTGGTACAGCACGTTGTAAGTCAAGTGATTGTACCAGCCCCATAGTGTTAAGTCCTTGCACTCAAAACAGGACCTCTAAGCAGTTACGCAACTGTGACATACTTTGTCATCTTTGAATGTTTGTTATAGCTTTAAACTTTGAGTGTTCACAGCATTACTACTTTTTTCTTCTTCAGGAAAATCTTTTAGAAATAGCAAAGATCCCTGTAGTAAATGCATACACTGGGAACTAAATATCCATCGTAAAATTGGACATGATTCTGGGTGTACAATTCATGTACCTGCATGCACAAAAGTGATACTTAAATGCCGAACCAGGCCCTTACGTAGACTTCTATATGATTTGGAAATGAAGAATAAGAGCTGTAATTTTGAGCATAGTCTGCTGGCAACCAGGTCAGTCCCTGTATTTTAACTTGTGCTGATGGCAAGAAACATTATTCTGGATCACTGAAGCTGACCTGGGGATAGGAAAGAGAGAATTACATCACAGGATGGGATGAGAGTCTGCAGAGGTGGACAGAGTTAGTTGCCACTTGTACATCTGGCACCTGCACTTCAAAGAAGAGAAGTCATTGTCATCCCACGCTAATCTGCATGATACCTGGTGGGGTTGGGATTGCATGATACCTGGGATAGGATTACAGTTTTAATAACTCCTCAGGGCCAGCTAGGGATGTGTTCCTGTTGTAATAGACATATTACAACATGCGGCATAGCTTGGGTCCTGGGCGCCCAAGATAGCTGTCTAGTATTCAAGGGTCACCTCCTCCAAGCTCAGGAGCGATGCATCCCAACGAAAAGGAAGTCAGGCAAAAACACCAAGAGGCCTGCATGGATGATCAAGGAGCTCCTGAACAAAGTCAAACAAAAAAGGGAAGCCTACAGAGAGTGAGAACACGGGCAGGTAGCCTGGGAGGAATACAGAGAAATTGCCCGTGCAGCCAGGGATCAGGTTAGGAAAGCCAAAGCCTTGATAGAATTAAATCTGGGCAGGGACGTTAAAGCCAACAAGAAAAGTTTCTATAAATATGTCAGTGATAAAAGGATGACGAGAGAAAATGTGGATCCCCTCTGAAATTAAACAAGAGACCTGTTTACCCAGGATATGGAGAAAGCTGAAGTACTCAATGACTTTTTTTGCCTCGGTCTTCACTGGCAAGGGATCTAGCCATACCGCCCATGTTGCAGAAGGCAAATGCAAGGACTGGGGGAATGAAGAGCTGCTCACAGTAGGAGAAGATCAGGTTCAAGACCATCTAAGGAAGATGAAGGTCCACAAGTCCATGTGACCTCATGAGGTGCATCCACGGGTCCTGAGGGAACTGGTGGATGAAGTGGCAAAGCCGTTGTCCATCGTATTTGAGAAGTCGTGGCAGTCCTGTGAGGTTTCTGTTGACTGAAAAAGGGGAAACATAACCCACATTTTTAAAAAGGAAAAAAAATGGAAGACTCAGGGAACTACAGACCTGTCAGTCTCACTTCTGTACCTGGCAAGATCATGGAGCAGATCCTCCTGGAAACTGTGCTCAGGCACATGGAAAATAAGGAGGTGATTGGTGACAGCCAACATAGCTTCACAAAGGGCAAATCATGCCTGACACATTTGGTGTCGTTCTGTGATGGGGTTACAGCATTGGTGAACACTGGAAAAGCAAATGATGTTATCAACCTGGACTTGTGTAAGGCATTTGACAATTTCCCACATGACATCCTTGTCTCTAAATTGGAGAGACATGGATTCAACAGATGGACCACTCAGTGGATAAGGAATTGGTTGAATGGCCGCACTCAGAGAGTTGTGGTCAATGGCTCAATGTCCAAGTGGACATTGGTGATGAGTGGCCTTCCTCAGGGGTTGGTATTGGGACCAGCGCTGTTTAAAATCTTTGTTGGTGACAGGGACAGTGGGATTGAGTGCCCCCTCAGCAAGTTTACCGACGACACCAAGCTGTGTGGTGTGGTTGACACGCTGGAGGGAAGGGATGACATCCAGAGGGACCTTGATAGGCTAGAGAGGTGGGCCCATGCAAACTGCATGAAGTTCAACAAGACCAAGTGCAAGGTCTTACGTGTGGATTGGCACAATCCCAAGCACAACTACAGGCTGGGCAGAGAATGGATTGAGAGCAGCCCTGAGGAGAAGGACTTGGGGGTTCTGGTTGATGAAAAGCTCAACATGAGCCGGCAGTGTGCGCTGGCAGCCCAGAAAGCCAACTGTGTCCTGGGCTGCATCAGAAATAGTGTGGCCAGCAGGTCGAGGGAGGTGATTCTGCCCTTCTACTCCGCTCTGATGAGACCCCACCTGCAGTACTGCGTCCAGGTCTGGGGTCCCCAGTACAGGAAAGATATAGAGCTGCTGGAGTGAGCCCAGAGGAGGGCCACAAAGTTGATCAGAGGGCTGGAGCAGCTCTCCTATAAGGACAGGCTGAGGGAGCTGGGCCTGTTCAGCCGGGAGAAGAGAAGGCTCCAGGGAGACCTAATTGCAGCCTTCCAGTACCTAAAGGGGGCCTACAGGAAAGCTAGAGAGGGGCTTTTTCTCGGGAAGTGTACTGACAGGACAAGGGGTAATGGGTTTAAACTAAAAGAGGGGAGATTTAGATTAGGCGTAAGGAAGAAATTCCTCACTGTGAGAGTGGTGAGGCACTGGAACAGGTTGCCCAGAGAAGCTGTGGATGCCCCCTCCCTGGAAGTGTTCAAAGCCAGGTTGGATGGGGCTTTGGGCAACCTGGTCTAGCAGAGGGTGTCCCTACCCATGGTGGGGGGCTTGGAACTGGATGATCCTTGTGGTCCCTTCCAACCCAAACAACTCTGTGATTCTATGATTCCATGATCCTGTGTCTGCTTGGGTGGCTAAATCCTAGGCCTAGCATCAACATCTTCTTCCTCAGTCTATTGGCATTAGATGCCAGCCAGACAGGTAGTGTTGCATCTTTTGAGAGAAAAGAGATTGATAAGTGTGTCATAATCACTTATTGTCTCCCATGAGATGCTTCTCACTCATGTCCAGAAATTGTGGTCTCTTAATATTAGAGAAATGTGCCTGTCTGAGCATAGTTTAATTTCTCAGCAGGTCCAAGGTTATCATAGAATCATAGAAGGATTATGTTGCTTTGTTGTTTTAATTTTT
>VWZZ01002587.1:27291-45615 GCA_013399095.1 Psophia crepitans
TTTTTTTTTTTTTGCAGGCTTCTCTGCTGCAGAATAATTTTGCAGTGGTAGGGTGTTTAAATGGACAAATAGCAGGCATGGAAGTGAGCAAAGTCATCTGGGTCACTAAAGTGGTGATGATTCCTGTCCCACCCTTCCGTCAAGCTGCCAACTTTTCAGGTTTTGAAGTAAACTTCTTTACCGACTCTTCTGTAAGCTCCAATGTTCACGGATTCTCTCTTTTATTCATCTTGGAGCAGATGAATGTGTCAAAATTTTCCAGTTTCCTGTGTGTACTGGTTGCAGGCTGAACTGGTCTGGGTATTAGGTATACCTTCTAGGCATTTAAAATTGTGATCTTGTCATTAAATTCATCTGGAGAAAGACGATAATAGGAAATAATCACATGAGGAGTCTACTGTGCAGGGAACAAAACATCCCATTAAATCACTAAGATCTGTGCTAAATTCTTTTTTTTATTTGTGAATAAGTGGATTTTTTCTTCCCCCTTCCATCCTTTTTCTGTTGAAGACTGTCTTTCTGCATGCTACAGTCCTGAATAGACTTTATCCATAAATGGAATGTAAGGCTCAGTCTTTAAACGCAGCTCTCCGTGTGCAACATAGAAGGCATATTGAGGCTGATTATTCATGAATAATGTATTTCTCCTTTGATAGTTATTTTTAACACAAACTCTGCAAACACTTGTGAATATAGATCAACCTGGAAAATGAGTTGTCCCATTGAAGTTAATGGGATAACATGCATGAATAAAGTCGGCTCATGACACTGTCTACAGACCGTGCTCTATGGCATGGGTTTCGCAGATGTGCAGATTTAAGTCCTGCTCTGAACAGGTTCTGGTTATAATAAAGCAAATGCCAATTTAATTCCAATAGAAATACAGCTGTATTCCTTTGAGGTTTGAAAATTGGACAGAGACTTTTTGGATTTTTTTTTTGTTATTATTTTTCCTGACCTTTGCTGGGCCCTGACACAATAGGGTGTGGAAAAGCGAAACATTAGGTCAGCAACATTTTTTTTTCCCACCATTTTGCCTACACTGAAAAGGATTATAAAATCTGCAAGAAAACCTCTTCAGTTATTTCCTTCCACTTTTAAATTTGGAGCACTTCTTTTGTAATACATCCACAACAAAATCTTTGGTTTTTAGAGGTAATTGTCAACCAGTATAAGTGGTCCTTAAGGTCCTAAAAATATTTTGGAAGTCTGCTTAAATCCAAAGCTTTTCTATTGAATGTAAAAGCAAAGCTTTACCCCTTTACACCAAACTTACAAACCATCAGCAGAACTCACTGGTAGGAACTATTTGCCATCTTCAGTTAGTTAGAGGAGCAGTTTTCCTATTTAAATAGATGTAGTAAAAGTGATGAACTAGACTGTAGGCTGACCAGGTGTACAGGTGGTCCGAGGTCTGGGAACCTGGTCAAGGCACTAGACAGCTGTTTCCTGGGATGCAGCTCTGGAGTCGGGACAGCTCAGCTTCTTGCCATGGCTTGCCTCAGCCAAGTGCAAGGCATGAGCAGGAGGAAGGAAAATGCTTTTCCTGAGACCTGATTCTGGAAGCTCTCAGGACTTAGAAACTCGTTGTGGAAGAATTGGAAACCCTAGAAATGGTGTCTTTGGCTGAGCCCTCAGAATCTTGTTTTGCAGGTATATATTGGAGGCTCTCAAAACTTTTAGACTGCTGCCAAGGCCATTCTGTGAACTTTGCACAAAAAGCAGTGAGGAGAAACTCAGGACTCCTGTGGTGTAATGCTGGGCTCGTACTAGCTAAATTGTGGATGTGATTTTCCAGCTCGTGCTCCAGTTTCTTAAGAGGGTGAAGTTCCTGTAATGCAAAGGAACAGAAGGTTATTTAGAAAACCCAAGCAGAATTAATTCACTGAGCTGCAATGCTTGAATCACCTGTGCCCTGTATAATGATGTTCTCCACTTAATCTGCTGGGATGTACTGACTGAATTGGTACATACATTTAACAGCAAGTACTTTCAGTCCGCAAGCAGAGATGAATAATCAGTATTGCAGATATGATACATTCATAATACTTTGTAAGAGCAATATCTCCTTCTAACATGAACACATTGACTATGTCATGTTAACCTAGTTAATAATTAATCAAAACTTGTTTATGTCTTACCCTATTCCTCCTGGAGTAGCTCATTGAATTAGCCTGCATTATAGATATTAACCTGTTATTTCTCTGATACACATATAAGTCCTTGAAATAACAGTAACAAAGTTCCAATCTTGTAATGAACGTTAATTTGCAGCTGATGTTGTTGAAGAAACAGTTCACTGTCCAAAACACCTTCTTTTTTCATAGACGGTTTTATTGCTTTTGCTGTACTGAAACTCCTGTGAGTTGCTATTTGGGTATGCTCAAATGAGATTTCAATGCAAAATAGCAGTTCAAACAGAATAATGTCATTTTCACATTTTGTCTGGAAAAATCAGACATTATTATCTTTTATTTGGAGAAAATTCCATTTTAATTTAATTTACATTCCTAATCTGGGACGTTCGCAGCCGGACATTTGGACCAGCTGAAAAAAATGACAAAATTATTATTTTTCTCCTTTCCTTCCAGTAAGGAATAGGCTTCAGGGAGCATTAATTTTCTTCCAATGATATACATAACTGTAAGAGTAAAGGAAAGAAGGCACTCCCATAGCGATAGGAGCATCTGTGTGTAAAGATGGTTTTGCATTGACCTTGCTGTACACTGAACTCAAAGACTACTCTCACTTCAGATGTCAATTAGGCACAACCTTCCTCCTCCTCTCATTAAAATTTGGGTCATGATTTTGCCTGCATGAATAAACATTTCCACTCTAACAGTGGAACAGGGGTGTCTTGAGATGTTCTGATCTCAGGAAGAAGAGATCTGTCTCAGGCAGCTGGAACGAAATTCATTCAGCAGACTGATTTCCCGTGACCTGTGCTGCAGCAGAAGCAGACCATGAGGTGTGCTTCGAGCATTACAGGAGTTTTAAGTAATTTGACATATTCATTACAGCTCACCTTTGGTACTGGGATGTGAGAGGTTTATTAATGCTGTGAAATAATTCTCTTCCTGTGCCCACTTCTAGTGTTTGCCTACTTAAAATTCATAATGAAGATGTGTTAAAAGAGAGATAATATCTGCAGAGGAATGAATCTCATTGATGAGGTGTTTGAATCCTCATTACCCAGAAGCTGACTGGCAAAACCCTGATAAAATAGTTAGATCCTACAGTTTTAGAAACTGTTTAAAGCATTCCTTCTAAGAAGTTTTAGAGGTATTTTTGGGGGTGGTGGTTTTTTTGTTTGTTTGTTTTTACATTTGTGTAGCGTAGTTTCACTGAGCACAGTCCTAGTTTTCTGCAGTTTTCTCTGAAGTACTGTTTCCAGCAACAAAGACATCAGTGACAAGGTGATAAAGCAACATGGGAAGAGAAGAAAAACAAGGGAGCGAGGAGAGATGCTGAGGGAGATAAGCAGCTTCCAATTCCCTTTGTTTCTTTCCCTTTCAATAGCTGTGAATTTGTAGGAAATAAGTAAATAAATGAGAAACTCCAAAACAGCCTGTCCCAGTCTCCTCTCCTTGTCTTACTCTTAGGCTGTACCAAATGTCTGGTGCATCAACATGACCTGAGGGGGATGTGCAGGCTGTTCTCCAGTTTGCAAGAGGCCAAGGGACAGGTCTCTTCTCGGCTGTTCCCTGTGCCAGCCCCTGGTGGAAAGGTGAAGGAGAGCATGTTGGGTTTTTTTGTTTACTAGGGAGTAACCTTAGCCACTTGCATCTGCCTCCAACTCCAAAACATTTGACCAGTAGAAACCTGTACGGGGTTCGCAGGGTTCAAATAAACAAGTTTCAGCTCATGCACTGTATGTTAGTCAGCTGTCTTGAGGGAAGTTATTTACAGTCCTTTCTGCCTACCTCTTGGACTCTCTGGCCTTCTGCCCCCCCTTCCCCAAATTCTTGATTAATTTCCAAGGTATGACTAATGTATTTCTATAAATGCTTTGCGCTTCACACCCCAAGCCTTTTACTTTGATGACTTGTTTCATCATATTCCTGTTTACTAATGTTTCAGTCAACAAGAGTTGTTTGCTGCCTGGGGGGAACGCAGGAGTAACAATGGCTTAAATTATTCCTAATCAAGTTCCAGCTCCTACCTGATGGGAAAGATGAGAGATTTATTGCTGTTAATTTAATGCTTGTGAGACATCAGATGCTTTGGCGATGGGCATCAAGATAAGAGCTCAACTACATAAACAGTGAATGAGATTAAAGAATGGTGGTATTAAGGATTAAAATGAAAGACCCTACCCTTCTGCCACTGAATGCAAATTGGTTGTCAGAAGAGTTGCAAACGCTTTCTGTTGTTTCACTTAAACTTGTCTAGGCCAGCACTTATCAAGAGATCTACCACTGTTACAACTTATTACAGTGAGACTCAAGCTTTTTAGTGTAGGAGAAATGATGTTGTTTAATCATTCCTAGGCCTGGTTTAAATACCATTGAATCCTGTCTGGTAAACTGGGCGGTGGGCAGCACAGGAAAGCTACCCTAAAGAGACACAGAAGAGGAGTGAATACTGGAAAATGGCCAGCTGTGTGTCTCCCATCTGCATCCAACAGAAAGGGCAGGCTGGATCTGGCAGGGGTTAGTAGCTGGTAGGAAGCATTTGGGTAAGCGCAGAGGAGCCCTTGAGCTCCCTCTAATACTTGAAAATGTTCGTGCAGGTATGGGGTGATGGGTACGACTATGAGTGTGATCTAAGTTGGAGTTCAGGATAAGGGACCGAAAGGGTCACTGGGGAACTTGATATTCTTCCTCTACTCTCTTGTACTTGACTGAAGTGAGAATCTTTCTCCATCCAGCGCTTGCATGAATATATGTAATCTTTCTGTGCTCTGTCATTCCCAAAGATGTTGAAACTTGGCTGAGTTGTTCACAGAGACACCATCACAAATGCAAGGGATTCGTTTGAGGCCACTGTTCCCACCAGATAATTTTAACACACTGAAAAACAAGAATTTAAATCTCACTTGCTTGCACTTACTTTTGAGATAAAGAAACTCTGACCAGTTCACAGAACCTTGAGGTGTGAAAGAAGTAAACTCGTGTGGGGTGTCATGTTCTGAATACAGAACTCCCGAACACAGGGAGACACAAAGAATGGATGTTTACCGGTAGCACGGGACACCATAGCTGTGGTAAGCAGGATGGCCTGCAAGTTTGTGTGCATAGCAAGGTAATCGTGAACCGATTAGTCTGGTTCCTGCTTGTAGCAATAAATACAGCCTGAACGCAGTAATAAAGGTCTTTGCTGAACCACACAGCAGAGTCCGTTTTCTTTGGAGCTGCCGCAGTTATGATACTAAGATTTTTATTTGACTGTGACTGAACTTGTTACAAATGTAAGTTGCCCTTTATCTGCGTCCCTTGAAATGTTTTAGAGGGTTGGCTGGTAAGACTGAGGTGGCCACATGATTCTACAAGTTTCAGGAAATAATGTGCAGGGGAATATATTAAGAAGATTTTTTTTTTCTTACAGTAGTGACAATGATGTGCTAGGTACTTTCCAGACACACTGGAAGAGTCTCTAATGCAAGGGATCACCATCTAAGAGGAAGACAAAATGACAGAGGGAAGTAAAACTGAAAATGCTAATTGCTATTGAAACAAACAAGATTCTCCACGTGATAAAACAAAACAAACAAAAGACCTCAAAGACCTCAGTAATGTGTTTGTGTGGGTGTTTGAAGACAGAACTAAAAGTGTAAATAGTAATGGCCTGTGGAGAAATTCATGCAGACTATCAAACAAGACATAGAAATGACTATGTGAGAAACTGACGGTCAGAGACATGCTTGATTGCTTAGCGGAGTGATGTGACGTGGAAGACAATGAATGTAGGGAGATATATTTACAGACTTTTGAAAATTAAAAAAAAAATCACTACAAACAATCCCATAATTTCAGGGGGGACTGAGAAATTGGGCAAAGACAGGAAAGCACATTGGAAAGATAAGTAGCAAATAAAATGTGGCATTCAGAGCCTACATGTTCATTTCTTCTGTGCCATGACGTATTTCCATTTTGGAGTCCTGTCCTACCACTAACAGCAGTAATGAGAACATTAACACAAATAATGCTGCACCAAAACTGCCCCAAAATTCTTGCTTATTCTCAGAGGCAGATCACCTTCACATAGGGTACCCAGACATGAGAAGGAATGGATGGTACAGTGGGAGGACCCAGAAAGGCCCTGGAATAAAAAAGGCACAGGAAGGTATAAAAAGAAATAAACAAGTATCTGGTCACATTGCTGTTCCTATGCTAGCTGAATCATCTTTATCTTCCTCAACGTTACAGGTGATTCTATGAAGACCTTGCCTATGGAGAAAAGGTGTGCAACTTAAACAGCTAGGGGCAAGGATCTTATTTTGTTCTGAAGGCCAAGGCTGTTAAATGTACTCTTAGGATGTCTCCAGTCTACTTTTTTCCTCCTTCCATTTTGCACCCTTGCTTATTTCTCTTTGAAGTAAGACTTAGTTGATCTAGTGCAGCCAGGTGCAGCCTGGATGGAGTATAAATCACTTCAGTGTTCAGATGCTTTGATCCCGTTCCTTGTGGGCTATGCAGCTGCAAGAGCAGAGTTTATTTCTGGCCTGTTAGTCTTGGCATTTTATTCCTATTCCATGGGAAGTGGGTACACTTCGGTGTAAGCAGCAGCAGCAGCAGCAGCAGCAGCAGCAGCAGCAGCAGCAGCAGCAGCAATGCCATTTGCCCCACAGTCTGTGGAGTTACTGAAGTAAGCGCATTACTTGAAATTCCTTTGTCTTTGTGACCTGGGCAGCCCGTTTTTCCTGTGGCTTTTTTCCTTCCCCTTCCTACCAAACGTTGCCTAAACTTGGATTGCTAAAGCAGTGGAAGTGCAGGGAAAAAAAATTAACCCACCCACCCCAAAGGAAAAAAAGTGCTGTGGTTCAGCATCACTTGGCTTTTTGCGTAACTGTGTAAGGCCATCTCAGAAGATTGCATAGGCAATTCCCTTCTCACTGATCAATGAAAACATGTAGCAGAGTTACTGGAAGAAAAAAGGTGCTTCCAGGTTCTGTAACTGCATGTAACCATACGCATTGCCATAGCAGAGGCTATGTCTTGCAACCTGTATGCTGCTATCTGTGTTATCATGACCATGGCACTTTGACAAAGAAAACAAACAGGATGCATGGAGAGTAATTCCTCTGGGTTCTAAAACTCACAATTGTGTTTTTTCTTTTCTTTTCTTTTATCTTTTTTTTATTTTTTTCTTTCTTTTTTAAATAAGGTCACAGTTGTGGACGTGTTAGAAGGTGGGCAAGTGAATCAATTCAAGTTGTTCAGCAGATGACTAGCATGGATGAAGGAATAAAGACTTTATGTGAGATAAAGTGCAGCCAGAAGGGGGAAGAAGAGCTATCATAGTAGTTATCTCTTTCTACAGAGCAAATTTGAAAAAGGAACAGGAGGTGAGGGCTGCAAGTACTTGAATATCACACAGCAAAGCTGGAAAGTTTCAAACAAATCTAACACCAAGATAAAAGTCCAGGAAAACAATTATTGCAGTGATGAAGGACAACATGGGTGTAGGAGAGGCTTGAAACAGGTTTGTTGTTCAGACATGACTAGAATAAAGTCAACAGTAAAGTAGCCTGCCTTCCTCCCATGGCTCAAGACAATAGCTCAAGACCTAGAAAATGGAGTCTGAGTAGGACTGACAGTCATAGGAGATCAGCAGAGAGATGGAAGTGGAAGTCATGTCAGTGAATGGGAAGCACTGACTGCAAAAAAAGTGAGAAACCTTTGATGCCTCACTGAGAAACAGAGAGGAAGGGGGAGGACTTAGTGAAGAATCATTGCAGTGACTTCACTGCAACTTGCCATGGTGGACTTAGTTCTGCTTATTTCAAAAGTACTGCAGAAAGGGATGCCTGGATTAACTGATTGCATCTATGACTAGCCTTATATTTTCAATTTTCTTTTATCATAGATTCTGCTAGAAGTATTAAGACATTATTCCAAATACCTACTGAATGGAATGATTCAAGGCCAGATTGGGTGGGGCTTTGGGCAACCTGGTCTAGTGAAGGGTGTCCCTCTCCCTGGAAGGGAGGTTGGAACTAAATGGGCTTTGAGGTCCCTTCCAACCCAAACTATTCTATGGTTCTGTGATTCTGTAATTCTTTTGGAATGGGCTTAGACTGCAGTCTCCTCAGGGCAGGAATTTTGTGGCTTGTGCTGTACTTGCCTAAAGAAGCCTTTATGGAGTAGCATGTTCACCTGTGATGCTACTGAAATACTTATAAATAATCATCTCTTTGTAACTTAGTCAACCTTTTTTCATCAGACTCCTGGCTATTAAATGACTGAATTACTTTATAAATATGTCCTATTCTGGGGAGAACTTTTCAGTAGCTAACTCATTGTTCAGGATTCACAGCCTTGAGGACTGCAACTACTTCATCTCCAACAGAAAAATGGAAAATGGTAAACAGTAACTGCTAACCCTACCGACCTGTATTTTTGCGTGATTATATTTTATGGTAGTGCTCTGACTAGCTTTACTTGATAGTGAGTGACTCTCTGGAGATGCCTGCAGTATAATGTCCTCTTAGTATCAAGATTCTTTTTCAAGGACTTAGCTAATATATAAGGACTTGAGAGAAATGGGTTTATGTTATTGCGGAGGACCTTTCTTCTGTCAGTGCTTTCTCTTGATGTTTGTGGTAGGTAGAGTGCTTTGGCCAGGACCTCCTGGAGTCTATCATCTGCAGAAGCTCTGGGTCATCTAAACTGAGGACTGACTACTTCTGAACATTTCTCTGCCAGATAAGGAGATTATTGTTACCAGCTTTTCATGACCAACTGCCAAGCAAAAGTTACCATCCAAAGGCTTGTGCCAGGAGAAGGGATCCCATGAACTGCAAGTTATCCACATCACGAAAAGTCAGGTAGGTCAACTCAAACCACCTGGCTGGCTAAAACAATTTTGAAATGGACAAAGTACTTCTCCTGTAATCCCTTTTCCAACAGTGGTTATGGCTGACAGAGTGTGATAGCAATCAGTTGTCAATGAGAGCACCCATTTGCCAGCTAAGCGCCTGTCTAACCCCACAGAATATTTAGTTTATTTGGGTTTTTTTTTTGCTTTTCCTGAGGGATCTGTGCATCCAGCATAGCAAACAAGAGCCTTCCATGTATGAGCTATCCCCATATGATGTGTATTTTCTGCAGTCTTCATAACAGCTTGTTCATAGTTGCTGGCATTTGCCATATTCAACCAAGCTGAGAATGAAACCTGAGGTAAAATGTTCGAGTAGCTCATGATGGATTTGGTTGCCCACACAATGCTTGTGTAAATTAAATGCAGGCTAATAATTTGTGCCCTTGAAGTCTTAGAAGAATGATGGAGAGAGTGATGTAAGAGCTGAAGTCCACATGGAGCCAAATATATTTTTATCAAGCAATCACTTGCCATCGCATTCAAGGCTGGGTTTGTTGAGAGTCTGGGCAGGGCAACAAATAGTAGAAGCAATAGTTTCAGTATTCACTCAAACCAGTCATTCTGAGTTTGACCTTGGGGCCCTTTCCATTACTGTTGCTTTTCTTGTCAATGTTAATACACAGATGCATAGCTGAACGGCCCTGATAAACAGGATGTCATCAGAAGGAGCTGGTTTCGAAAGTATGAGTAAAGATGAGAAAGATAAAGATGATTCATCTAGAACAGGGAGGGCAATGTGGCTGGTGACTGCCATCACTGCGCTTCCACTCTACAGCATATTGCCCTGGGCAAAGCGTGGCCTTTTGTTGCCACTATCAGCCTGTTTCATTCTGCCTGGGCCTGTTGGGTTCTTTTTTGCTTTGCCTCATTTTTGTTATGACTTTAAAGTATTTCCTAAAACATTGGGGGAAAAAAAAGAAGTCATAATACAGTACCATACAAAGACATTACCTCATGGAGAAGAAAGAAGGGATAGTGGTTACATCTCTCTTTTTTCCATGTTAAGCTTCTCTCAGAAGTTTGTCTCTAGGAAATGAATCACCATTAGGGAGGTTTTTCTCAGAACTTCCTTATTTGGTGATACCTTGGGAAAAATAGGTGTAAGGCACAAGGACATCTTGAACCGCTGTAGATGATTTCACTGGATGCCAGACAACAGAAGAACAGTTAATTTACATTTTTGCATATTCTGGATTACTAGCTATAAGAAGCACCCATTTTCTTTGCAGTGTGACATTAGGTTCAGTTTCTGAAGAGTAGATAGGCAGTAATTGAGGTCAAAGCCTCGATATGCAGTGCCAGTTGCATAGCTTTTTTCCTCTTTATGGTGCTACTTATTGCTTTATTGCTGTCCTACTGCGATCTTCATTCTTTTTCTTTAACAGCTCTCCTTCCTGCAGAGTAAATAAATAATAGATCATCTGGAAATTGTGTTTTCCTTCCCAGTCCTATGTGAAATATTTAGAAGCAGTTTAAAAATCTTGATAACTTTACACTTTTTTTTCCAACTTAAAGAACAATCTGGGTTTTCAGAGTGTTATTTCCTTGAAATCCTTGAGGATATTCAGTTTTGCCACTTGGAAAAACGTACACATTTTTAGAAGACATGCCTAACAGTTTTCAGGGCTGTTGACTGGAACTGATTATAACTGCAGTTGTTTTGTGGTATGTAATCATATTACTTTTCAAGTTTTCTATTGATATTTTATACCACCTGTTACAGACCCCAAGTAAACAATAGGAAAAATAATGTAGTTCTTTAGCCAGTTGATCATGGCTACGTTTGGACAGCAAAAACTTTTCATAAACACTCCTTGGAAAAGAAAGAATATATACCATTTAATGAAAGGTAGTTTTCATAAGATAATTCAGACTGTGACGTGATGAACATTTCCTTTAGCAGTGATGCTGTTGTTAGAGGATCTTACACCTTGCATTTATTCTTATCCTGGTATACTTGAATAACCTTAACTCTGCCATTCATTATCACAAGTGAAATGAGCACCAAACCCAAATGCTCCTTTATGTATGCATTTGGTTCAGTATGGTGACATACACTCTCAATTGTAAAGATATAAACTGTTTGTGAGGCCATACAGTGGGTTGGATTAGAGAGCTCATCTGGGACAAAAACTTGAAGAAAGAAAAAGTAATATTTCACAGGGAAATCATCTCCATGAGCTGTAAGAATTGAAGGGGTGAAGCAAGGATGCTTCAGAAGAAATTGTTATTTTTTTAATGTCCTTTAGCATGTTAATTTCCCTGTGGCTGAATTGTGCCCTAATACTTTAGAAAGGGGGTTTAAGTGCACTACCAACTCATTTCATACAGTGATTGGCATAATTTCTGCTTCCCTGATAAAATATGTTAAGAGTAGCCAATGGGTATCCGATACTGCCCAGAAGCTAAACATGCTTCTATTGAAATAGATATGGCAATGTTTTGACATATATAGTCATATAATTTCCTTGTCAGCTCTTTTGCTTGTCTGCCCAGTGAAGGTAGAAGACAGAACACACTTCACAAGATTTTAGCAGACCATTCTGGTGTGAGCAGGAGTGAATGGTACCTTGTCTAAACCCTGTGTCAATGTATCCCACGACCTCCATGCTGTCTTTGGAAGGGAGGTGTCCTTCATAGGGGCCTGAGTACTTCTGTGTCCATGAGACCAAGACAGAGAGAGCAGAGTCTTATCTGTATAGGAATCCCTTATTCTACCCTCTCTTGCAGGTTTGCTTGTGATTTGTGTTCTCCTAAAACTGATTTAGGACAAGACCACAAGCATAGGCAAATAGTGTACCAGAGTAGCATGATGGAGGCAAAGGATATTATACCAATGCACTTCAATTGTTGTAATTATATATACACACATGTACTCATTTCATTATTTGCTTTGTGATCTTTGGGTGGAAGATACTTAAGAAATATGGAGAAAATGTAGCTATTCTCCATCTATTAATGAAAACTACTGATGCAAGATAAACCTTAAGATTCTGTAATCTGTTTCCACAACTTGCTTTTCCCTTTCCAAGGAAAAATAAAGCCTAAAACAATTGCACCCGCTGTAATATATGCTCAGCAAGCTACAAAATGGGACCTGCTCTGGTGAAAGTCTTGTAGCACATTCATTTTACCATGTCCTCCTTGAGTGTTCAGTCTGCCGCATAACTTAGTAGAAGAATGATTAACATAGCTGAGTGGTGCTGCTGTTGTCTTTGACTTTTTCCCCCTTCCATGACTTAATGCCTCATTCTAATAAACTTTTGAAGTAGTTCTGAAACTCTGCCAAGAATTCTTCTGTTCCATGATTATTAAGTCTATTCTGGCAGGCACACGATGTCACGCAGGATTGCATTTAGACTGGATTTATTCAGATTTGATTGTAAGATCACAGACACAGTCTATAACTCCTTGAGAAAATTTTTCGCTCATTTTGCTGCATGCTGAAAGAGACACACCAATCTATATCTGCATTTTTAATAACTGGGATTGCTAAGTTATTCCAGCCATTATAACCAGAAATCATTCTGAGGTCCAGAGAAAGTCCTGAGGGGGTCTACCAAGGGAAGTTGCCTCAAATTGCCACCTGAGAGTCATACCGCATTGGCAGATGGCGGAACATCCAAAGGCAGCAGGAACTAAGGATTTGCTGAGTAAGACCTCCAAGGTTCAAATGAAAAGCTTCTTACTCTGCTTCCTGTCTGTGTATGTTCTACCCACCATGGCAACATGGCTTTGCATATCAGTTAACATTTCTGCAGCTGTTCAGCAAAGGTTTTGAAAGAGTTAGGAGAGCTGAGTGTCATACCAATTTTCACCTTGACTATTTACTGTATAGAAATTACATGGAGGAGGCTGCGCAGATGCGGGGTTGACACAGTTTGTAGCTCTGCTTCAGTTCTTACTGGCATTGTAGGGTCCAGAAAGCTGTGTTCCTACAAGTGGACAGCAATCCCTACTTTCTGAGCACTCACTCTCCAGTGAGTGGTGCCCACCTCATCTGGCAGGCTGCAAATCTGAATATGGATTTCTGTTAGCTAAACCAGAGACTTGTGGTGCATAACTGTATGCAAAGTTACTCGAGACAGGTTTCAGCCTGGATTGTGAAAGTCTCTCTCATGTCCCTGGCTTGACTACTCTAGATTTTGGGCAGGAATCACAAAGTGTGGGAACTGGTTATACTAAAAACCCCAACCTGACCTCTGGAGGTGAGAAAGGATTGGTGGGAACCACCAATGTTTTTGTGGACAAACCTAAATGAACAGGCTTTTGAGAGAGATTCTTACTCTCACATCCACATAGCAATTCTAAAGCCTATAAAGTAGTTGAAAACCAATTCACTGACTGAGTTGATCCTGTTCTTAAAACAAAAGGTTTGTAAAGGTGTTCTTTCTGGAAGCTATATCCACGAAAAGGCATTTCAGATCGCTCTTGACAATGAAAGATTGGAAACATGCTGTGCTTTGCTGTTCACAAGAATACCCTTTGTTTCAGCTGTTCCCCTCTGCTGCCTTAAAAGAATGGCTAAGTGTATAGATCTTCATCCAGCACTGCTTTTCGCTAAACGATGGTTACAATCTGTTCCTTTTTCATTCTGTACGAGTTTCATTTGTTAAATACCGTTAGGTGAAATGCACAGTTTTGGGTCCCATTTGATGCGACTGCTTTGGCAATGGGACTGTGATGGGAATGAGGTGAGGTGCTTCAGCACTAAATAAGCATACTGCGAGGGTGTGAAAGGCTTTCTCGCCTGTGTTGTGCATTTGTGGCACAGAGTTAGGGTTGTCATGCCGTATTCCTCAGGTGTGTACCACTTCCATATTCTGTAGTGTCCTTGTTAAGTGCTCCTTGTGTGGACAGCATTACAAAATAGATAAAGCTTTAACAATTACTGTGATTTCAGTGAAAAACACTTTGGGGAAATTTGACTAGTTATTTGTATGAATAATTCCGCACACTGGAGGTTTATAGGTGCAGCTATAACCAGTTCTCAAACAGGGTTACAATTCGGAGATAATTTCTCCTACATTAACTCACAACTTCGTAAAAACAAGTAAATAAAGCTACAGCTGTGGTTTGTGATACCTGAGTCAGTGGGTGGAGCAGCTTTGTGTATAGGTAGAATATTTTATTTAAGGATATGATGCAAAGAAGGTAAAGTTTTTTGACTAATAGGAGGAGTAATTTCTTTAGGAGGCTGACATGAGTGAAAGGAAAGCAGAACTCTAACCCTGTTTACCAGTGTAAGATGCTTACTGAGGAAAGGTGCAAAGTAGTATAGCTTGATAATTTCCCTATTTTCTTACTTTCATTGAATGGGAAGGAGGAGGACAGTGTGAAGTGAAACTCTTAACAGACTTCTTTTCCAGGCTCAGGAATGCCAATCACTGTTCTCACTGTTAGTCCTTCCCACACCGCTGATGAGGAACAACAGGAAACTGAAGGTTGATTCAGAGCTACACAGTCACTAGGACATACCTGTGCTGCCCTCATGCCTGAGTACCACATGCCATTTTGCTATACTTTTCAATTTACATCCTTCCCACCACAACAACATCCCAACAATATGGTAAAGGTCTCAGCCAGCTTTTTTTTTTTTTAATGTAGTGTGTAGGTGGGCATTTCTTATATGTAACACTACAGTGGAAAATCTAAGCATTTAGTCTTCTGCCTAAAAACTAAAGACTTTATCTCGGTGAAAGCAGAAAGTACTTTAAGAGCATTATGAGAAGGCTTGCTTCAGGCAGATTTTTTGACTGAAGTTTTCTGTGGCTTAACATTGGCCATATTACAAACTACTATCCCTCTTTTATCTTAGCAGAGAGCGTGCCTAAATTAGACAGCTGGAGATCTGCTGAATAAAATCAGAAGCATGTGGTTCTTCAGACATTGTAAAAACCACGTGTTAAACGGCATCAGGCCTCCAAGTCAAAGTTGCTAGTCTGAAAAGGTCACGCCAAATAGGACACAAGAACCAAAAGAGGATGGCCGCAGATGTATTAGCCATATTCAGCATGAATACTTAGAAGGAGGGAACTGGAAACAGGCTTTTCACGGCGTGCACTTTTCAGGCGCAGGTGTATTGAGACCGAGAGCTAGTGCCTGGGCCCCAGTCGCCCGTCATGTCCTGTGATGTGGGATCAGGCTTAGTGGAATGAGTGACATCTAACTGTACGTACAGCATCTTCAGCTCCTGTAAAATGACACAGTGTTGTTGAATTCAGTAGGACTCATTTTTCAGCTCGTCTAAATCACCCCAAGATTATTCACTTGAGCAGAGCCCTCTTCGTGTCTATGGTGTGTAGTACAGCGTCTTGGCCTTTCCCGTTGTTTCAGCCACTAATCAACAGACAGCTTTGGAGGCAGCTCTGCGTTCGTCATTCACCTTTCCTTCCTGCTCCCCCCCCGGTACAAAGCGGGGAGACCCAGCTGGTGTCTTTGCCTCATCCTGTCTGGCAGTGCTGCCTCCTTTCAACGCTCCCGGAGCGCCGGCAGCCAGCGTGAGGCGGTGTCGAGGGGGAGGGAGGGATGACAGCAGTTGTGATGCTTTTCCCCAGGTTAACACAGACCTCAGCTTTTGTAATTTAGCACAAGAGAAGATGTATTTTGCCAGCGAAGACATGATAGGTGACAAAAGACTGCAAATGGCTCCTGATTTTAATGCTGCTCATCCAAACTGCAGAGCTGGCTTCCCTGTTGAAGTGAAGAATCCTCACACTGCCTTGACTGAAATCAGCAGAGCTACATGAACGTAAAGCTGGTATAATGGAAAGAAGAATCAGGTCTGCTCTTTAAAGAGGTGTATAGCTGCTTTGGTGAGGACCACTGGCGTATTGCTTTTGCAACCATTCGTAAATAGGAATGCTTTGGCTATTAGGAAATACATTTAAAGCCAGACTAGCAGCGTGGGAAGCAGACGTTTTGAGTGTCCCCCACCGTGTTGAGTTAATATGCAGACTAATTGGGAATATCATCTGATATCAGCTCTGGGGGAAGATATTTCCCTTCTTTGAAAATAGGTCAGAAGCAAACCTGACATTTCCTTGACTACCTGATTGCTGTGCTTGCCAGTCCTGACAGCTGTACTCAGAATATCCTCTGTGAATGAGAAATTAAAAAAAAGTGTCAAATGGGCTGGAAGTCATTACTCTGCTAAATTAATTTACCAGTTTCAGCTTTCTGGTTTGGTGTCTCCCCCCCAGCCCCCACCCCAAGATTTAAAAAAAAAAAAAAAAGACTGTCAGGCTTTGCAGCTGCAGTATTTTAAGCATCTGATTAATTTCTTGGGTAATCTAGAGCAGAGACAGGAAGTGGGTGATTGGAGAGGACTGTTTCTTACTGGTTGGGGAGATACTACGAGGTGTGGCTTTGATGACAGCTTCAGGGGTGACTCAGCAGACGCTCCTATTGTCACTGAGTTGAAAAAGTCATTCAAAAGCAGCTGGTCTTTCTCTTTCTATTTTTGTTCACTTCATCCAACTGCATCAGTGAAAAACCCTGTAATAACATGAATGAGTAATTTCTTACATTACTCAATATTTGTTTTGAGATTCTGATGCAGATTTGAGCACCAGGCTACTCCTTCTTCCATGGTGACTTGGTTTTAAAAACAAATGCAGAATTATTGAACACTTGGTTTAAGGAGTTACAACAGGCAACAGCCCTGATCAAACAGAAACAAGCTTCTCTATATTTGGGAGTAGGGTTAGTCTCTGGGATGGCTCCAGCATAAACTGGAGTGATGCTCTGGCTGGAATCTCAGAAAGAATGTGTGTCTCCAGGCACACAGAGCTACAACATCCATGCATGTAAACTAGCAGGGAACTTGTTTTTGTACACATATATATACCTACTTGAGCAGTTGCAGCAAGTGCTGCAATTTTCTTAAAATAGTTAGGCATCAGCAGGTGATTTTGGAAGGCTTGCAAAGTTTCAAACCTGAAGTCCTCAAGGCTACCCACCTACCTTCTGCATAGCAGGCAAAGGAACAGATTTCGACCTACTGTGCGCAAAGGCAATAAGAATGGAGCTGCACCCACCAAAAGATGGTTTGAAAATCTACAGATTAGGACCACCCTTATTCTCCCTGTCTTCTCAGCTTTCTCTGACCTGAATACTCCATCTCAGATAACTTCCCCTCTCTCTCACCCCTGCCTGCACTACAAGCAGGTGATGTGAGGTGATGGATGTGAAAGTCACAGGATGCTAGCAGCTGACTTGTCCAGCTCAGGACAACCCTTGCAGCTGTTTGGCATCTGTGACATGCTGCCCGGTGTGGACCTGAGGAATGGGGAGCGGGGACAGCTGCCACCACCCTCCTTTCAGTGCTTTGCAGCAAGTCCTGGCAGCCTGAGGGAAGAGGATTTGGGAAAGTCAGGTGTCTGTGACCATTAACAACATAGCAGGGTTTGTTATGTTGTTAAACTTGCTTGGCTTACTTCTTGCTGCTGAAGATGGTTGTTCAGGACAGCTGAAGCAAGCTCTTTAGTTTCTTAAGTCTGCCTCTGAAGGGGATGAAGATTCATGCAGTAACACAATGGTCTGGCTGACACCAAAAGGAAAAAGTAGTCACCAGTGTGCCTTTGCTTGTATTTGTCTTGCAGTGAATTGGTACTTCCTAATTACCCCAATCAGTAGCTATAGCTTCCTTTAAGAAGGTGAACCGAGCTGGTGCATGCTGCAGCATCGTGGGCTTTGCTGCTCCAAGACATATTTATCATGGATGGGTGAATGTACTCAGAGGGTATAGGGACCCTGTTTAAAACTGCACTGTTCTGCTTTCTGCTTGCAGGGCTGTGTCTTGAAAGGTGTTGTGGTCTGCAAACAAAGTGAGTAAATTTTCTAGAGTATTGCCCCAGGCCAAAGAATTCAGCTGTCCCATACCGGCTGCCTAAAGCAAGTGATCACAGATGTTCCCTGAGTTCGTAGGGCAATTCCAGTGTCTCCTGCCTCTTTCCCCAAATGGGCCTCTGACTGGTACATAAAAAAAACACTGACTAGTTGAACACAGAAGAGTGACAAAGACTTGCTTGACTTGGAGGAGAGATGTGCAGATCAGAGCTCTGTGACAGAGGAATTGCTTATTGCAAGTGTCGTGGTTTTACCCCAGCTGGCAGCTGGGCACCACACAGACGCTCGCTCAGCCCCCTCATCGGAAATGGGGAGAGAATCAGAAGGGTGAAAGTGAGAAAACTCGTGGGTTCAGATACAAGAGTTTAATAAGTGAAGAAAAAGCCGCGTGCACAAGCAAAGCAAAACAAGGAATTCATTCCCCACTGCCCA
>VWZZ01002587.1:46065-101203 GCA_013399095.1 Psophia crepitans
AGAAAATTAACTCTCTCTCAGCTGAAACCAGGCCAGCAAGGTAGGGAAAAGAGAGAGGAACTGAAGGAGGAGGAAAAAGGGAGAAAGGGTAGGTAAAAATTTAGCCATGTGGTACAGAGTAGTTGGAAAAGGAAGAGAGCCAAGACCAAGAGAAGACACAGAGTGAGGCTGTGTTTCAGTAACAGCTCTTGTGTAAGGACTTCAATTTCCATCCCCATGCTGCAGCATGCATGGCATGCACACAGTTATACCATCCTCAGGAGTGCTGGGATACAGCTCTGCAGGGGTGGGAGATGCTCAGCCCCATCCCCACCCAGTGAGTCTCAGCTGAGGACACCTATTCAACTCCTCGCACTCAATGAGGCTTCACAAAATGCTTAACTAACCCTGAGGCTCTGCACCCATGCCACTGAGTCTCAGCCAGAAAGACCACCCAAGGTCGAGAGAGGAGGATGGGAGAGGGAAGGGGAGAAACTGTGTGGAACTGCAGACAGAGGTCCTGGCAGCAGGAGTTTTTCCAGTGTGCACATTCCGACTAAAGTCGTTAGAAGTGAGTTTTGAAAAATCACATTGCCGGCACACATGAACGTCACAGTGTGAAGCAGATTGCTTTAGTCATTTTTCTGACATGTAAAAACCCAAACTCCCCCTCGCCCCTTGTAGAAGAACAGAACATTGTTCATTAGGCTCAGTAGGTGCTGGGACTTTTTCTTCTCTTTTTTAGCAGTCAGTGAAAGAAAAAAGACAGCAAGACTAAACAAACAAGCAAGCAAACAAACAGACAAACCCCAGCCTCTTAATTCCCTGTGGCAATGTGTGGCTTTTGCTCTGGGAATTATGCTGCCTCTGTACAGAGATCCTAAGGGTCTGAGACACCCCTGCTCCACTTTTCAGTAGGCATCTCTGACTGTAACTCGTGGTGACTTATCCTAGTGTGTCCCCGCAGGATCTTGCTGTTACTGCCTCAGGAAAAGCTAGCAGTAGCTCCTTTCCTCTCATACCACACTACTTTATCAGTGGTATTAGTCCCATCAGAGATCTGGATTCAGAATATTTCTCATACTGATGTGAAATAATTTTGTTGATTCACTGCCGAGCACACAAAATTAGCTCAAATTAACTCTTCCAAAATAAAGCTTTTGAAACTCTTTCACATCTATGCTGATGGTTATTATCGAGTTCTTATCAGGTCTACATGCAAATTAAAGTCACTTAGAAAATCAGACTTTGGAAAACCTAATGTTTGTGAAGAGGGCAGAAAACCACTCTGCCGTGTCTGTGTTACCACTGAGCTCTGTGCCAACTTGATGGCAAACCTTCACCTGGCCTGTGCATGGCATGGCACATGGCAGGGCTTGGCAGAGGCTGGCCGTGTCTGAGATATCAGGCTGTGTGGCTTGTCCTCAGGGATATAGCAAATCATGAGTGCAGTGCATCAGGCAGGCTCATTCGCGTGTAGTCTCTTCCAATACAAGTGTTGGGGGGAACAAAAGCGGGGCTGGATTCAGCATGAACAAGGGTGCTGGTTCATCAGGCTGATAGGGGTCAGGGTGTGGAAGAGTGCCAAAATAATGCACAGGCAGAGGGACAAATCCACGCAAGAAAAGTTTCCCTGAGGACTGGTTAATGCACAGGAACCACATCAGGCTCAGGAGGTCTGTGAAATGAGGAGGGCAGAGGCTGTGAGGAGGGCACTGGAGCGAAGAGTCAGAGATGCCAGTCTTCCATGGCTTGTGCTTATGACAGCTGTTACAAGCAGGATGGATCTTTAGTCGGATCCAGAAAAGCTGTTCTTATTTATGTAAGTGGAAAAGTACACAGCTTGTTTTGAAATAACAAACCATTAAAAGAATGGAGTGTTACTTTGAAAAATGCCCTAGGAATATTTTTGAAGATGACAAAAATGACAGAGGGTCTTGATTTTCCTGATGATTTTTTAAATTATTGCCCTTTTGCTCACTCTTCTAAAATGTTTCTAAAATGCTCATGTGTAGACAAGGAACAATGACATGGGGGGGGGAGTGTCTATAATGAATAAGGACTGGCCTTTGTCATGGGGAAACATTAACTCAGAATTTTTGTATAGGCTTTCAGCATGTCATAAGGGTATAGTTGTACAATTTTTAGGAATTCCATGGGTTAGAAGGAAATTACAATACAAAGTGTAGGTGGAATGGTTTTCAGAGACAGTCTTTGAGTTTGCAACAAGTGTTCCCATACACATTTTGGTACCTGTGACTCATCATGGAGGCTGATATTAATTGTTAGTGCCAGTGCTTTTATGAGAGCTCACTGATTTAGTGTGTCTCAGTGTTTGGGTGCTCAAATAAAGAAGTCATCTGGAACTGCCTATAACTGACTAATCCCCTGTAGCTTCAGTGGGTGTTAAGCACCCAACTACATAAACACCCTCTGTGAATATCACTGGCTATTCTGCATTTTAGTGAATGTCCTCTTTTGTGGTCTGTGTTCTGTCCTGGGACAAACAAAAGGTGTCTAGAGGACTTTATTCACCCTCATACGTGCCTCTGCTATGAAAACTGTCCTTAAGAAGACGCTCCGTAACCTTTGCTCACCGAAAATTGATTTGCCCTTTGGGAGGGCATTGATAGTCCAGCCCATGAGGCAATGAGTAACCTAGCTAGACTTGGCGTTGTCTGCAAGGGTGGCACAACCCTCACATGACAGATGAGTGTGGCAAAAATCAGGAAGGACAACTTCCATTTTTAAATCACGGGGCGCTGTATAAACAAAGGCACACGTGAGCTTTTTATAGCTAGCACAGATCAGTACAGTTAATTAATGTAAATGGGATAATGTCACAAGCTGGTAATTAGCCTGAAGCATGTTTTACCATGGTTGTGCTCTTTATAGCAACTCACAATAAATCAGCACAAATAATGAGAGAGCCATGGTGTAAAATTTGTATTTTTTGTTGTGACAAAACAAGACTCACATGCTGAATTGTTTGCTGTCTGAATTGTAAGAAACTGGAGGCAGAGAACGATTGTTAACTCCTGGTTACGATTTTCTTTTGGGGCTTTCTGCTGGTTAGGAAGACATCACTTTTTCTTAAGCCTGCCCTTTATAAAAGAAAGAAAGAATTGGTATAATGTCATCACTGACAATATCACGCTATCTGTGTGCCCAGTACTGGTTTGATTGACTTACTGACAGTAGTGATTTAGCTACTCTGAGAGGCACAGGATCCGGGTGTGTACCCTTGCGAATGGTGTGTGCATATGAATAAGTGCTTTTTTAATGGTATGGTGGGTTGACCGTGGCTGGAGGCCAGGTGCCGACCGATGCCACTCTTATCACTGCCTTCCTCAGCTGGGCAGGGATATAACAAAAGGCTCGTGGGTCAAGATAAGGACAGGGAGAGATCCCTCACCAGTTACCATCATGGGCAAAACAGACTCAACTTGGGAAAATTAATTTAATTCGTTACCAATCAAATGAGAGTTCAGTAATGAGAAATAAAACCAAACCTTAAAATACCTGCCCCCACCCTTCCCTTCTTCCTGGGCTCAACTTCACTCCTCATTTTTCTCCCCCCTCCCCACCAGCAACACAGGGGCATGAAGACTGCTGATTGTGGTCAGTTCATCACACGCTGTCTTTGCTGCTCCTTCCTCCTCAGAAGAAGGACTCCTCACACTCTGCCCCTGCTCCAGCCTGGGGTCCCTCCTACAGGAGACAGTCCTCCACCAGCTTCTCCAACATGAGTCCTTCCCACAGGCTTCAGTTCTTTACAAACTACTTCAGTGTGGGTCCTTCCCACAGGGTGCAGACCTTCAGGAACAGATTGCTCCAGCATGGGTCCCCCACAGAGTCACAGGTCCTGCCAGGAGTCTGCTGCAGCTCAGGCTTCCAATGGGCTCACAGCCTCCTTTGGGTGCATCCACCTGCTCCAGCGTGGGGTCCTCATGGGGTGCAGGTGGGTATCATTCCCACCATGGACCTCCATGGGCTGCAAGGGCACAGCCTGCCTCACCATGGTCTTCTCCACAGGCTGCAGGAGAATCTCTGCTCTGGCACCTGGAGCATCTCCTCCTCTCCTTCTTTACTAAGCTTGGTGTCTGCAGGGCTCTTTCTCTCACATCTTCTCACTCCTCTCTTCCAGCTGCTGCAGCAGTTTTTTTCCCCTTCTTAACTCTGTTATTCCAGAGCCACTATCATCATTGCTGATGAGCTCGGTCTTGCCCTGCAGCAGGTCTGCCTTGGAGCCAGCTGGCATTGGTGCTGTCAGACATGGGGGAAGCTTTTGGCATCATGTCACAGAAGCCACCCCTGTAGCTCCCCTGTTACCAAAACCTTGCATGCAAACCCAATACAAATGGTTAGTGTAAAACAAACTAACAGAGAAACAATCACCAATAGTTACACTAAATATGACCAATTCAGAGGGCACCAATTAGGCTTCTGCTTGTGGAGGACCATTTCCATTCTCCTTCAGAAGGAAGCTAGGGAGATTACCTGATCATGTTAGTTCATTAATATAGATACTAAAATTTGAATGAAATACATTTTCACAGTATATAGACAGTGTTATCCACAAAAATGGGATTTTGTATTATTTTTTTTTCTTCTCATTATATAATTATGTCAATGAAATTTTGACTTTAAAAGTTAAATCCAAAGAAAAAATAAGATATTAGTACAAAAGTAGCTTTTGTGTTTGTCTGGCTCAGTTTAAAATTCTAGCTTTGAAAATCATCTCATATACTGATACTATTTTTGGTTATTTGTCTGTCCATGCCTATTGTCCTGCCTGAGCAAACACAGTAGTCCTTATATATAAAGAACAGCATTACAAATTTGCAGGATTCCCCTGGTGCATTTTATCATTGAGCAGGCTCTACTGTGCAACGTCTTCAGATCTTTCGATGATGAAATCTATTAATATTTCATCTTATCAAAAGTCAATCTTCTTGACTGCAAATATGTGATCTGTGTAGGATTTTTTAAGAACTAAATGATGAGGACAAGAAAAAGGAGTGAAAACAAAAGGAGCAAAGGAGAGACCACCCTCTTATAAGAGTATAAGCTAAAAGGAAGGTAATTAATAGAGAAATTTGTTAGTTACATCATTAATTCCAACTGAGTAAAAGGCTAAGATAAGGAAAAAATAATTTCCACAAAAGATTTGAGATTTGGTTATTGCTGAATTACATCACTTTTGTAGGTTCAAAACAGGTTTTCAAGAGTTACATGTTCAAAACCAGAATAATGAAGTGAATTGAAAAAGAGCCTTACCATCTGTGGGAAGACTCCCACAAACCTCCACAGTCTGATTTGGGCCCTCACTGGAGCACACGGTTGGGCAGAACCCTAGAACCTTGGCCTTGATGTGGTCTATTCTTCGTGAGGGGTTTGCCATTAGCTTGCTGAGAATCACACTCCTCATGCGTATGTCCTTCGGTAAGCAGGAACAAAATTAGTCACTTAAATATCTAATGGCTAATGGTTTTCCTGTACGAGACTGCTCAGATGCTTCAGTGTAAGCATGTGCTTCGATGTTCACCTGAACCAGTGTCTCCATTAGTCATCTGGGCAACCTCTAGTGCAGTCAGTTGGCTCTGGTTGACAATGGTTTTTATAGCCCAAGAGAAAGTGGCTAAATTTTCTGAAGTTTTCTTGTCATATTCAGAGTCTCAGGAAAAAAAAATACTTACATTACTGTACACTTTAAAAACCCTCTATGAAAACCAAATAGAAGATGCAGAAGTAGAAGTAAAAGAAGAAACAAAAGGATTGCAATGTTCTCTTACTCACCGTGCACCAGTGTAGCCAGGTGCAAATTCTCCAGAGGAGGAATGCTGGCTTGTGTCCTACAACCCAGTCTGTACAGATGCAGCTCTCTGCCTCTAGGTCTCAAGGTGGTGACATCTCCTTGTAGCAGATGAGGAAGCAAAGAGCATGTAGAGGTGAGATGTTCTGCCTAATGTCACCCAGCATTTTGATATTAGATCCAAGTCTCCCAAACAGCAGCAGTCTCTTCTCCATGCAGCAGGCCAGAGTCACTGCCAAGTATGTTCAAGGGTCTGTGTAGACAAGTGAATAATTTAGCAGGATTTCTACCTGGTTGAAGAAAGGAGTAAGAATCAATGAATGATAGCAAGCTGGAAAAAAAAAAGCGGAAGTGATAACTTAGACATCTGAAATTCTTGGAAGCTCAGATTCTGATGTACTCTCAATTAAAAATAAGCATCATCATCCTGTTAATGCACTTACAGGCTTAAGAACATATTTGTAAGCTTATTACGAGGGCTATTTTTTGAAAGAGAGGCTATATTCAAGTGGCTGAATATCAATGATTTTAGGAAGAAATACTGAATATTGTGAAATGTCAAAATAAGTTGCCAATAGAGCAATGTTATTGTTGGCTACGAGTTAAAAAACAGGGATGGAAGACAGAATAGGAATGAATACAAAATCATTTGTATCTATGACAAAATCAATTCAAACATATATATCTTCTAAGTTCCAAAACATATAATTCCTGTTCAGTTTTATTTGCATTCTGGATCTTGCCTGATGAGGATAAAGAAATACCTAATAAAGTAAAAGTAAGACCACAATTTTTCTGGCCTGGCCTGACGAATTGTAGATATTACAAGTTTATCTGTTCTCATCACATTTAAGATTTAAGGTTTCTTTGCTGATGAAAGGGGCTTGTTTAGTTAAAAAAAAAAAAAAAAAAAAGGCACCAGTTCAGGACTTTTGTCCTTCACCATAACTGTTGAGTTTGAATAGTGAACCAAAATTACTTAAAGGTTTACACATGTTATGTCAGCTTACAATATGAAGGATATACAACTTGAAATGCAGCTGCCTCTCAGTGCTAAACATAAGAAAGTGACCCCTTCTTCGACATCAGCTGTACAACTGAGTTCCACCATACATAGGGATCGAGGTGACACATTAATTCTCTGGGAAAAATGCATATTTTCTGGTATTTTTTTTCCATTGTTATGTGTTTTTAGGTTTGTATATAATTGGAAACATATAGTGCCATTTACTCTGGCCAGTAAAATATGACAAGGAAAGGATCTGGGACATCATAAAACATGATTGAACTTCATGGTAGACATGGATGTTTTCATGTAAAGCCATCACCCTGTGTGCACTGCTCCAGTGACAGGCCAGCCTCTGTCTGCTGGGGAGCAAACCCTTTCCACAGATGATCATGTGAAAGAGGTTGCCTCTGTGGTTTTTACACCAGAAAGGCAGAGCCTCTTGGTTATCTCCCTTCAGTGTGCAGTTCTGCTCTGCAGAAGCAGCAAGGGAAACCTGCATCTTTTTAAGTTTTCAAAACAGCTTTAAAAAAAACTTGGCCATGATCTGTTAGAAACAGAAATGTGCTGAAATACCTCTGTGAAGAGGTCCTTTGTGATTTACGAAGAGAATATCCTACATTAGTAATTTCTAAGTGAATTGGAAGCACCTACAACTGATCGTGGCTGTGGCCAACATGGATGTGAAGAAGACTGTGTTTGCAGACCAACTTGAACCAGCTCCGTTTTGTGGTTGCTGGTTGGTGTTAGTATCTATATTAAAGGATCTGTGAGAGTGTCATCCGGGTTAAATGTACTTTCTTTTACAGTACTGAAATTGAAGACTGCTTTGTATGTGGGTGATACTGCAGAGAGCAGAGCATGACCCATAAATATACATGCATATCCCCAAGGCAGACTTAAATGAAAATCCTGAATTTGAACATCATAAAAATTTTAGCGAGGCTCCAATGCAGTAATGAACTTCATGTCTTTCCTTCTTATGGAAAAAAAAGTCTGATTTCATCTGAACAGTTTACTAGGTAAGTTCTTCAGGGCACGTAGGCTTTACATCAGTGAAAATGAAATCAAGTTCCTTAGATATAATACCTTGAATCTCTGAAAGATTGTGACCCTGTTTCAAACACAGACTCATTTCAATGAATTATATTCTGCTGTGTGTTAAGAGAGAGGACAATTTAGTCTGCTTTACTTGTAGAAACTTTCCAGGAAGCTCTAGAAAAAAACTGTCTCCACATCACTGCTCAGATTCTCCGTCTTAAATTAATGTATTGGTTTTACATGAGGACAATGAAAAATATTCTTCATAATCAGAGCAAGATGAAAATTTAAAGCAAACTTAAACCTTCAGCAAAATCTCATTATTAAAAAAAGACAAGACATGAAACATTTTGTAAAAGAGCTTATAGAAGAAATGTGATACTTGACAGAAAAACTGATTCATTCTTTTTTATTATTTAGCTGATATATGAAGCACAAAATTAAAGAAATATTTGGATTTTATAGAGAATTTTAGTGTCAATTTCTTCACTCATTGGAAGGACTCAGTGAAGCTTGGGACTGCTCCAGTGCTACCTCTCCACCTCCAGGTAGGTATGTAGTCAGGCACTGTAGGCTGCGTCCTCAGTGCTTCACTTCTGCCCAACCACTGCTGCCCCAAGGAGAAAACACATGGCCAGCTGTAATTTTGAACTCATTGCTGCTGGCAAAAGAACACTCTTTAAGGAAGTGCTACAAAAAGTTAGATCCTGTCAGAAGAGAAGGGTCTGTGCATTCAAAGCACAGCTGTCCCCTACTGGTTATTTTTCTAAAACACTTTCCTCCATTAACACTTACTCTGATTCACACATTGACTTTGACTAGCTGACTTGCAGCTTGCCCAGTTGAACAGTGAAACTTTGGTGATTCAGGGTAGAGTCTGCAAGGTCCTTCCAGCACCTTGGGTACTGTGAAGGCCTCCAGGAACAAACTCATATTGATTGATATGGAAATGCCTCATTTCTGCACCTGCATTTGCAACATCTCTAAGAGATTCAGATTTCCCCCTGCATGCAAAGAGGAGTGCACAGCAACCCTCAACATACAACAGCAAGTTTTACCTGTCCTTGACAATCCCAGGAAGAGTGCTACGTATTCTTGAGTGCCAGTTACTGGCACTATCCCTACATCATAGATACAGTCATACTTTTCTTACAAACACCTTCATATTAGCTCCATCGTAATAGCTTTCACTGCCAGCTTTGGCAGTTGGAGTTACTTTATCCAGGACTGCAGGGTAATTTCTTCACCATGCATCATCCCAAGGAGGACCTTCATATTGAATCATAGAATCATTAAGGTTGGAAGACACCTCAAGAATCGTCTAGTCCAACCATTCCTCTGCCACCTATTACCCACTAAACCATGTCCCTAAGCACCACATCCAACCTTTCTTTAAACACATCCAGGGATGGTGACTCCACCACCTCCCTGGGCAACCTGTTCCAATGCCCAACCATCCTTTCCGAGAAGAAATTTCTCCTCATCTCCAACCTGAACCTCCCCTGGCGCAACTTGCAGCTGTTCCCCCTTGTCCTGTCACTAGTTATCTGCGAGAAGAGGCCGACCCCCAGCTCGCCACAACTTCCTTTCAGGTAGTTGCAGAGGGCAATAAGGTCTCCCCTGAACCTCCTCTTCTCCAGACTAAACAGTCCAAGTTCCTTCTGCCACTCCTCATAAGACCTGTGCTCCAGCCCCTTCACCAGTTTCGTTGCCCTTCTCTGGACACATTCCAGGGCCTCGATGTCTTTCTTGTGGTGAGGGGCCCAAAACTGGACACAGTACTCGAGGTGTGGCCTCACCAGGGCTGAGTACAGGGGGACGATCACCTCCCTGCTCCTGCTGGCTACACTATTCCTGATATAGGCCAGGATGCCGTTGGCCTTCTTGGCCACCTGGGCACACTGCCGACTCATGTCCAGGCGATCGTCAACCAACACCGCCAGGTCCTTTTCCTCCACACAGCTTTCCAGCCACCCTACCCCAAGCCTGTAGCGCTGCCTGGGACTGTTGTGACCAAAGTGCAGGACCCAGCACTTGGCCTTGTTGAACCTCATCCCACTGACCTCTGCCCAGCGATTCAACCTATCCAGGTCCCTCTGCAGAGCCAACCTACCCTCCGGCAGATCAACACTTCCCCCCAGCTTGGTGTCATCTACAGACTTACTGAGGTTACACTCGATTTCATCATCCAAATCATCAACAAAGATGTTGAAGAGGATGGGCCCCAACACTGACCCCTGGGGAACACCACTCAAGATTGGCCTACTGCATCCAGGACCCAGACCACTACAGACCTGCACCCAGGTCCTAAACCTACAAAGTCTTCTTGCTGGTCCTCAGATGAACACCATACATATCTCAGCATCCTAGTTCCTCACTTGTGATGCTTCTTTCATCTCCTTATAATTTCTGCTGCCTTTGAAGGTATCTTGGGACAGAATCTTGCATTTTCTCTCTACAGCAGTGAACAGTATCTCTGTAGTCCTCAACCACTAACCACCACTTTGCCCATAATTCTCTGTCTGCTTACAAATAACAAATCTAGGAAGGCACCTTTCTTAGTTGTCTCCCATAGTACCTGCACAAAGGAAATTTCTGAAGTGTGTTGAAGATAGCTGGATAAGGATGAAGGGGAGTAAAGAACTGAAAATTACTTATGGGTGATTTTAACTTTGTGTCTGTTCTAGTACATTTCCAGGTCATGTCTGGAAAGTTAAAGTAACCCATAAAGACAAGGACAGTTGATCTAGAGATATCCCTTAATTCCTTGTAGAATAATTCATCAGTGTCGTCATTCTGAGTGGGTGGTCGATAGTAGACTCCCACAACAACATTTGCTTTATTTGCTTTCCCATTCATCCTTACCCAGAGGCTCTCAACTGTGGAATCACCAGCTGCAAGTGCCATGTAGTCCAACTCCTCCCTTGCATACAGCGCCATCCCCCCACCTCACCCGCCCTGCCTGTCCCTCCTGAAGAGCCTATAACTGTTCACCATGACACCCCAGTCACAGGACTCATCCCACCACATTTCACTTATGCCAGTGATGTTGTAGCTCTGGGACTGGGCCAAAGCTTCTAGGTCCTCTTATATTTCTTTATATATTTGAATAGAAATCTTCAAATGCCATGATGAGGATGGGAGTAATAGTCATAGATTTGGAGTAGATACGGGTAAATAAGATTATGTGACTGATTATTAGAAGAAAACTGAACTTTACTTTAGGAGAGGGGACATCTGAATGGCACGGTCAGTATATTTGAAAATGATTATTTACTCCTGTTCACCTGCTTGTCTCTGAATTTATGCCTAGCTTCTCTGTATCAGAATGCTGGTACATACTGTTCCTGTAAGGATAGGTTCACAAAATTAGTTGCAGATGCTCAAGTCTTACAGCCATATTTAGGTTTTTAATTCATGTGCTTTCTGAATACATGGAGATAGAATTACATTTATAAACCCACTTTTTCTCCCAGATGGAAGAAGTGATGAGACAGTTCTGGGCTCCCCAGTTCAAGAAAGACAGGGAACTACTGGAGAGAGTCTAGCACAGGGCTACCAGGATGATTAGAGGACTCAAACATCTTCCATATGAGGAAAGGCTGAGGCTGAGAGAGCTGCGTCTGTTTAGCCTGCAGAAGACTGAGAGGGAATGTCATCAACACTTACAAATACCTGAAGGGTGGGTGTCTAGAGGAAGGGGGCAGACTCTTCTCAGTGGTGCCCAGTGACAGGCCAAGGGGCAGTGGGCACAAACTGGAACACAGGAAGTTCCATCTCCATATGAGAAAATACTTCTTTACTCCGGAGGTGTTGGAGCACTGGAACAGGCTGCCCAGAGCGGCTGTGGAGTACCCTTCTCTGGAGAGACCTGCCTGGATGCAACCCTGTGCAATGTGCTCTAGGTGATCCTGCTTTAGAAGGGGAGTTGGACTAGATGATCTCCAGAGGTCCCTTCCAACCGCTATGGATCTGTGAATCTGTGAAAACATCTGTCTTCTTACTTTTCTTTCTAGTTGTCCTGGTTTCAGCTGAGAAAGAGTTAAATTTCTTCATAGCAGCCAGTACGGGGCTGTGTTTTGGGTTTGTGCTGGAAGCAGCGCTGATAGTGCAGAGATGTTTTTGCTGTTGCTGAGCGATGCTCACACAGAGCCAAGGCCTTTGCTGCTTCTCGCACCGCCCNGCCCTGGGGATGGCTGAACCCCTGCCTGCCGTGGGGAGTGGGGAATGAATTCCTTGGTTTGCTTTGCTTGTGCATGCGGCTTTTGCTTCACTGATTAAACTCTTGTATCTCAACCCACGAGTTTTCTCACTTTCACTCTTCTGACTCTCTCCCCCTTTCTGATGACGGGGGACTGAGCGAGCGTCTGCGTGGTGCCCAGCTGCCGGCTGGGGTAAAACCGTGACACTAGTTCACATTGTCAAGTGGAGCATTTTGTGTGGGCCAGCGTCCATCTACTGTTAGAAACAAACAGAAAAAGTAATGACATTTGTGTGTAATACCAAAAGCAGACTGTCTTCAGAGCCTTCATCTCCTATAGTTAGCTGCAGTCCAGGTGTTGTTTTGAACTTGTTTCACTTAAGCCATACAAACACTGCAACAGGAGAGAACATTGTTTATGTCACTGCCACATTGATCAAGAATCCTATTTTATCTCTGCCATCCAAACACTTGATCAATTTAAATCTAACAGGCCGTGGAAAATAGGAACATAACTGACCTGGTGCAAGTTTAGTGTGGTTTAATTTCATGTCCTCTCTTTTGATGCTTCTAAGCAAAATCTCTGTTGGGTTGTGGAGACCTTGATTTTTCTTTCATTCCGGGTTTTGTTGCGAATGGAACCCTTGCTTTGAGGTGCGACAGACTCACACGCATTGCCATCTGCTGATAGCAGCTGAAACTGCAGCTACTTGGGAGAGGTCTTCATGGACTGGAGTTTCTCACAGCAAACTGTCATCCAAATAGTTTTAACAAAACCTCTGTCTGCCTGTCTGTCTATCTGCCCACCTACCTACCTACCTACCTACATCTATCCATCTAGAAGCTAGAGATATGGCATGTCGTTCATCAATATTGTCTATGTTTCTAGCTTTACATATTTTACAGCGATATTTTCTGAAGATGTAAGAAGGCTCTTTCCTGACAATTCTCATTACTGTGATAGTCAAACAATGACAGAAATAATAAACTAGTAACATTTCCCTACTTCTGCAGAATTAGAAGTATTAATCAAATCAATTAATATTATTTGACAGATATGCGTGTGTGTTTGTGGAGAGCTGAAATTAACGGGTGAGTGTTGTATCATATAATAAAAACAAGTATGTGCTAATAAAACTGTCATATTCTTTCCCAGTGGCCTTGACCAGGACTGTGCAACACGGTGTGTTAGAAACAGAACATGGATACTGAAACCTCCAAGGCATTAAGAAACATTAGGAGGTAAAGAAAAGAAACCTTTTTCCATGCCTCATGCTCAGCTGCCTCAGCTTCTCTTGGGGGTGGCTGGGAGGCTGACCCAGGGCTTGGAGTACAAGGACTGTCACTGATATTAAGTCTTTGACTGTGGCATTTTAGCACAGCAATTTTGGAGTCATCTCTGCTCAGGAATGCAAGGGTATGTTATTCCAAGGATATTCCCTTAATAAATGATAGCATAATGCTGCCAGGTTCAGGAACAAGGACAAGGGTCTTCTGAAAAAGCTCTTCCAAAACTGGCGGCTTTATCTTTAGGCAACTACCAAAGATTATGTGAAGAAAAGCTTACTTGCAGGTCATAATGGTGTAGGTTGTTTAGCAGCTGATGGTCATTTTGCCCAAATCAGAGTCATTTTAAGACAAGCTTTAGTGTCTGCTACATTCACTGATACTTTTTCAAGGGATCTTTGATGTTGCAAATCATTCTTTCAGTGGGCCTTAACTTTATAGTTTTGGTTTTAATGAGAATATGATTTTATGTTTTCAGGCATATAAGTCAAGCCTCAGGTTGTGTGTCCAAGGCTGGAACATACTAATATTTTTACAGTCATTGCTGCTTGTGCACAAGTGTGTGTTTTTGCAGGCCTTCACATTTTGCTTTCAAAACATTTTGTCTTATTTTATCCCTGGTTTGCTTTGTGTTTGTTTGATACAAACATATTTATTTCCCTCATCAGTTGAATTGCTGGATCTCTCAAGAGATCATGAATAGTCTAGGAAACCCTTAGTCTGCGGTTAACTTGTTTAAGACCTTATGCTATTGTATGAATTTGTCCAGATTTGCCAAGTAATAAAACTTAACACTCTTCAGCAGCTGTTCAACAGGTCAGTACAGAAGGAATTAATAGTTTCAAAATCTTTTCTAAAGTAGGGTTATCCACATATCAAAGACTGATATTATCACTGATTGGAATCCATTCTGGCACATCAGCTCCAAAACAAAGGCTGAAAGTGTATGGAAGTTAAAAAATAACTTTTCACTCATATGTTCATATTCTGATTACAACTCTGAGGCAAATGGATTTTATGGCAAGTTTGCCATATGCATAGTTGAAAATGCTCTTAAGTAGCATATTTTTTGGGGGGGTTTTCTCCCTCCTTCATGAAGACAATTTTCTTTCTATTTTTCTAGTAGGCTTTTCCCAGTACTGCGATACTGGGATACACTGCAATAAAGACTGCTGCTGTGCTTAGCTTGTTCGACCTTGTCCTCTCAGGATAGTTATTCGTTCCTAGGAGCAGGCACTTATTGAGTGCATTGGAGGACTATAGGCAGTGTTATTAATAGTCTTCCATTCAGTGGCTGAAGAATTTGTCATTAAACTGGCTGGTTGTTATACTGTTCTTCCCCGGACTCCTGCCTTTCATTTTGATTGTATTCACTTGATTATATAGGCAATGTGAAGGAGAGAGCTATGAGTAGGCTGGTTCCTCTGACTAAAGGCACCATTCTGCAGAATTTGTTTTTTTACCTCAAAGTTTTGTCATTTTGCTGAAACTTCACTTTCGAGATTTTTCTTTCTAACTCCCGACCATGATGGAATATGGTTCTGATGCTCTTCGCACTACGATTTCCCTGCAAAAAAGAGGGGTGTCGTTGTTGGGTTTATAGCAATTGCCCCTCACTATGTCAGCAGAGGAACCAGAGTGGGGTACCGATGCTAGCTAGGGAATATGCGGAGCTCATGACGATCCTAGTGCCTTCATGAGTTACGGACAGGTCTGATCCAAGAACATGCAATGGTCAAAGTTCAAAGAGAGGAGTCCCTGAAAATCATTACAACCTTTCAACTTCCTCTGGCATGTGCAGAGGTAAGAAGAGTTTTGAGCTGTGCCACCTGTGCCATTGCAAACAGGCTGCCTGAAAAATGCAATGAAACCGTGGACTGGAAAATCGTTGCTCTTGAATTTTATGTTGTCTGAGTGATAATGGCTTGTGCAAGTGTTATTTGGTCTAGTAGAGTACATTAAACTGGATGTGGTATTTAGCAAGACCTGGTCTGTGATTTACATTGATGGCTGTGGAGTTACAAAATCTCAGGATTTTGGTGCTCCCTAGTACATCCTGCCTCAACCAGTCTGTGCAGACTAAGACACTTTTACCCCTTTTTGGCTGCTCCAGATGCACTTACTATACAAATCAGTACTTGAAGACATATAACAATTAGTATTTTTTAAAAATCTTATTTTAGAACAAAAGCACAAGAAAGAGTTGCACTGAGATCTGGAGTCCCTCCATTGACTGTGGCCACAGCTAAATAGCAAATGCAATTATCTAAGTAGTGTGCCCATTCATCAGCATAGCAGGTACTGTGAGCAGTTAGACATAGCCAGCAGTGTGTGATATCAGATGTTATTAAAGAAAGCAGATGTATTAATGATCATTCAGTCAGCCATTCATTTTGTCTAGGATAAAGATAAGAATATGATTCTAAGTAGAAATATGTAATTCTAAGTAGAACTATGTAATTCTAAGTAGCATTATCATTAGAAGAAATATATATACACAAATCTTCAGATGAACTTCCAAAATGTTCATGGCTCAAATTTTCAAAAGTGGTCTAAAGAACACAGCATATGGATATGTAGCAACTCTGCTAAATATTTTCCTTTCTAATAAAAAAACCCCAACACATTTGGCAGAATTTTAATGAATATTTAGGAATGTAAAGCTGGTCTTGAGCTTTTAACAAAACACTCCCTTTAATGGTTTTGAGCATTTAATAACACATTCTAATTAATGATGGAGCAGGATAGATTCAGTGATCAATAGTAATATGGACAAATTCCTCTAAATCATATATATCACCCTAATTTCTTGTGATCCACATCAATTGACTAGAAAAATTTTAAAATTGGCTTATTCATGAGACTTCTGATGTTTTTCCTCAGAACCTGATGATCATGTCAATACCAAAATATAATGAAAATTGCATCCTGCTGCACTTTTGGCTTAACTTCCAGTTTTCCAGAGAAACATGAAATACAGTATTTCAGAATGTCAGAAAAGCTACAAAGGGCTTCAGAAACAGTAATTACAGAAGTCTTTTTGGAATTTTCTGTATTTTTTTGAATCATAGAATATCCTGAGTTGGAAGTGACCCATAAGGATCATCAAGTCCAACTCCTGGCTCCACACAGGACCAGCCCAACCAGAGCAGATGACTGAGAGCGCTGTCCAGATGCTTCTTAAACTCAGTCAAGCTCGATGGTGTGACCACTGCCCTGGGGAGCCTATTCCAGTGCCTGACCACCCTCTGGGTGAAGAACCTTTCCCTGATCTCCAACCTAAACCTCCCCTGTCGCAGCTCCATACCACTCCCTTGGGTTCTGTTGCTGGTCACCAGAGGGAGGAGACCAGCACCTGCCCCTTCACTCCCCTTCATGAGGAAGCTGGAGGCCGCTATGAGGTGTGCCCTCAGTCTCCTCTTCTCCAGGCTGAGCAAGCCAAGGGACTTCAGCCTCTCCTCCTCTTGACTTAGCTGTTAGATTTCATGAGCAGCCCAGAGGCCTCTACCCAACTATGGCTTTGGCTGCGTTTTCTCTGTGAATACCAGTGCGGCATCAGAGCAAGGTTGTTTGTGTTTCTGTTACACAGCATTCCCTAATCAGTGTTCAGGAGCTGAACAGGTTGAATTGGGAGTTAATATTCAAAAAGAATATGAGTCGGCTTTTGAAAATTTCTTGCATTAAATTAATCAATCTGATTTGTCACCTGACTGCACCTGCCCACACTTGCCGAGGTTCCACCAGTGCCGCTGGCACCACCCTGCTCTGCTTGCACTGCTGCGGGATGGTGCCCCTCCGGGAGGTTTTGACCCCCATCCCACCTCGGTCCCCTCCTGGTGCAGCCTCCCGCTGCTGCCAGGCCTGGTCGGCATAATCATCCAGTCAGCTGCGAACAGATGTGGGATAATGAGGACGGTAGGCACGGACTTACCAGTTAATGCTGTTCAGGCTCATCTAACTCATTTGGATGCAGCAGGTTAGGGAAAGATCGACATAAGGATTACATTACATAGAACAGGCGCTTTCACTCGCAGAGCTACAGTGCTATGGCTTCTGCCTGTTTTTGTATCGGCTGCCAGAACTACCTGATTTTAGCATGTGTTTCAAGAGGGCAGAATATACATTTTGTGTGCCTCGAAACAAAATGGCACTTTAAAATCCAATCCTGAAAATAGTCACCTTTAGCAGCAAAGTCTGACAGAAAATAATTTATCACCCTAGTTTTGCAGTATGTTTATAAACTGGTGGAAAATGCACCTTGAAACATGGAAAAATCAACATTCAGGGCATGTCATTGTGCTAGAAAGGGCTCACAGCTGATGTGCAAACGTGACAGAAGAGAAATTACACTGGTTATTTATTTGTGACAAGGTTGTGGCACTGTAGCTTAAATGCTGATTACAAGCAAAATTGTTATTTGCAGATTTACTGAGGCACTAATGTTTGTACCGAACATAGCTATGTCATCATTCTTTGGTGTCATCTTTATTTCCTTTGGATGGATTTATCTGGTTGGCAGATGGCTATCAAACAGGTTATCAGCTTAGAGGTATGAGGAAGGGTATGTGGACGAATACTTTCCACTTCTCCTCTGTTACAGGTTTTTCCATGAGTTTCAGCTGTTGTAAAGGGGTAATGGTGTATTTCCATCCTCACCTTTTGTGTACCATGCGTGTTTCAGCACTTTGAATATAGAGTAAGTGTCTCTGACAAGGAGATAGAGATTTTAACAATGAAACAAAAATGTGGCATATTTGCAAACAACAAAAATATTTTGCAGTGTTCAACGAACTCATTTGTGGAAGGAGCCCAATTCTGTGAACCTGTCTGCATGGGGGCCATTTTTATAATTTATTGTATGTTAAAACCACTCTGTGTGTTTCTGATTTTATCGTTATTAAATCGAGCTAAATTAAATTCAAGGTATTTTTTTTTTGTCTCCAAGACTGGTGTGCTGGAAAGAGAACCTTGTGTAATTAAAACTCCCCATCGTCTCTGTGCAGTCACTTATATTTGTGCTAGAGAAGCAGTAAGATGCTATGAAGTTATGTTGGTACAGTTTGTCCTCAATCTCTGCTTAGTATTTGATCTCAAAGAGTAAACAGAAACATAGGAAGTAGCTCCATGCTATGTTATCTGCAGTGGTAAGTCTGCCTTCAAAGGTCTGCACGCTCTTTCTGCCTCCTGACCCTGGCTGCCCTTTCCCACATCATGTCACAATTTGACTCCCCTTCAGTGCTTATACAATTGTTTGTGGGACTGTGCTGTGGATGGGATCACTGCACTAAGCTGACTTAAGAAAATGATTATTTGCATTGATTAGTGACCCAGTTTACAGCCCCATGGACAGTCTAGTGGTACACCGGTGAGGGCAGCAAGTGGTGAAACTCACGGAGACAGTTACCTCCTGCAGCCACAAAAGTAAGCCACAAACCAGACTGGACCTGGCTTGTCTACCCTAAAAAGTTGCACTGCAGTAAAAGTATTTAACTAAATCTGATCACTAACTGAGTCAGGAAACCTCAAAAAAAAATAAATAAATACAGTGTGCAACTCACCCATATCATAGCAAGTGTCAGACCATGTATATGACCTTAACTCTTTTATTTATCTATCTTTTTTAATACTGCATTTGCATCTTTGATATTCATAGATTAACAGGTGTGTAGGGGATGGAAGGGACCTCTGGAGATCACCTAGTCCAACCCCCTGGCTAAAGTAGGATCGCCTAGAGTAGGTTGTACAGGATCACATCCAGGTGGGTTTGGAATATCTCCAGAGGAGACTCCACAGCCTCTCTGGGCAGCCTGTTCCAGTGCTCCGTCACCCTCACAGTGAAGACTTTTTTCCTTGTGTTAAGATGGAATTTCCTGTGTTCCAGTTTGTGCTCATTGCCCCTTGTCCTGTCACTGGGCACCACTGAGAAGAGCCTGCCCCCTTCCTCTAGGCATCCACCCTTTAGATATTTATAAGCATCATATATATTAATGTAATGGCATTTTTGTTGATAAGATTAATAAATCAGCCCTCAATATATGTCCCTTTCCTTTGCATATATCCAGTCAAATATTTTCCAGTGTGGTTAATAGATGAAAGTGGGGTGCTGGAGTGCCTCCAGAGGAGGACAACAAAGCTGATGAAGGGTCTGGAGCACAAGTCTTATGAGGAGCATCTGAGGGAACTGGGCTTGTTTGGCCTGGAGAAGAGGAGGCTGAGGGGAGACCTTATCGCTCTCTACAGCTATCTGACAGGATTTTGTAGCCAGGTGGGTGTTGGTGTCTTCTCCCAAGTAGCAAGCAGGCAAAAGAAAACATTCTCAAGTTGTGCCAGGTGAGGTTTAGTTTGGATATTAGGAAAAATTTCTTCACCAAAAGGGGTGTGAAGCACTGGAACAGGTTGCCCAGGGAAGTGGTGGAGTCACCGTCCCTGGGGGTATTTGAAAGACGTGTAGAAGTGGTTCTTATAGACATAGTTTAGTGGTGGACTTGACAGTGCTAGGTTAATGGTCAGACTCAATGTTTTTAAAGGTCTTTTCCAACAAAAACGATTCTATGATTCTAGGATTATTAACTAAAATTTCTGATGAAGGCCTATACAGCACTATTAAGACTATGGTCCTGATTTGACTGCAACTGCAAAACATCTTGCTACAATGCTTTCACTGCTTCTTTTAGCAAGTACTTGAAGAATCATTAACTTGATTGCCATGCTTATCATTCCTCCCAAGATGGTCTTCTTTTTGTTACTGAAGTACAGAAGTCTACCAATTAAATTTTTAGTACATTGTTATTTTTTTTTCTGAGTTTTTAAAATCATGGCTTATTAGACATGGCCTAATTATGGATTTTCAGAGATGATTTGAATGTCTTTTTGCATTAGAAGTCTTTCCCAACTATATAAAAACACAGGACTAGGATGCTACATAATGAATAATGACAATGCAGTAAAGGAAATAGTAACAGTTCATAAAACATGTTTTATTGACAAACATATAAGGCCTCTTATAATTGTGTATATTGACTTAATCTATTTGGGAATATTTGAAACATAGGAAGTTAATGTTCTGACAAAAATAGGACTAAACACCTGGATGTGTTTTGTCTGTAAATTGGATGTCAAGTCAATTCCAACAACACTCACAAACATTTTCAGCATTTCAAAAAAAAACCAAAACCAAACAACAAACCCTGATGCTAAAGGTAAGGTAGCTAGCATGACAGGATAAACTTTCAGATAAACATCCTTCAGACATCTGAATGACAGCTCCAAAGAAAAACAACTGGCTTTCATTGTCATGTAGGTAAGAGGACCCAGAAACTGCTCAGGAACATCTGAGAATGTGGGGTACTCTGCAGATGCTTACTCCTTTTTTTCAAGCTAGGTCACACTGAGAGAATTCCAGATGAGAAATACTGGGGAAGCTATGAAGGAATCATCTGGTTAAATACAGATTGAGAATTACTTTTTATGTTGCTTTATTTGTAGAGAGCTGTTTCCAATCTTTTACTTCCAAGCCTGACCTGTCTTCTTAATTAAATTTTTTCTTTGTTTTACCATTAAGCTCATCTGGTATTGTAGATAAAAGGTGAATCAGAGTAAAACTGGTAAACTTATGATGTAATATCTGCATAAAGGTAGAAGTAAGGAGTCTTAATGGAACTACAAGGAGATGGAAATATAAACCAGCAGATACATTGGCATCCAGCTCCTTTTGGTAAGATGTTTGAAATCAGTATCAGGCTGTTAAAGTTATGCAATTTAAATATGTCTAAGGTAAAAGCTGTCTTTCATAAAAAAAACTAAAAAAATCAGTTTAACATCCTCTGCATGCTGAAGTGTAGACCTGTATATAGCTTGATTGTGTCCGTGTGGACAATGTGCAACATACTTGCTCAGCAAGGCACTTAAGCATTTAAACATTAGCGTTAGTCATAAGTATGTACACTGCAGGAGAGGTTTGGTTTTCAGTAATAATAATAAAGAAGGTGAACAACTTCTTCCATTCTTTTGACCCTAGCATGCCAACTCTAAATAGTAAACTAAACATTCATGAAAGATTAATCACTTAGGAAATTAGTATCTTCTCATATTTCAGTCAGTGAAACTTCACCAGCACCATCCGTTCGGTGACAGACAGGACGATGTCGATGTGGTACACTTCATCTTGAACCACTCAACCTTCAGGCAATCTGTTATACAGGTAGCAGCTGGAGCAGCCCTGTGAAGTGCAGTCACGATGCCTAAACATGAAAAGCCAACTGCCACTGAAGGAAATGGTAATTACCACTATAATTATGCATCTTAAGCACATATTCATTTTTTGCGTGTAGCTCAGCAGTGTGCAATTTTTCTTTTATTCTTGTTCTTTCTAATACAAAATCTCCTTTGTCACATTTCATTACCTTTTGCTCAGAAATGTGTTTTACTTGCCAAAAATGTATTTTACTTTAAAAGCAGCTTTACTCTGTAAGTTGGCTAGTTGTAGCATAGCAGTGTGGCTTTCAATGGCTAGTAAATCAAAAGAGTTCAACCACAGCCCTGTAACTTGTTTTACATTTGTATGTAGTTTAGAGAGAAGATTTAGAAAACAATGGTATTTTGTGGCTTCTATAAGCTGCACCAAGGCAATACCTCCTTTTCCTATTACTCTCAGTATTTGGCATGAAATGTCAAACATTCTTCATAGAAAGATTAACAATATTTCTATACTGATACTACACTGTTCTGGATGTAAGAAAAGAGTTTGTAGGATGATAATGACTAATGGTTTATTCTGGCAAAGAGCAAGGCAACTCTTTGATATGGGAAGTGGTTTCAGTTCTCATGCACAATACTACTTTTTCCAAAATACGGACCTTTTTCATATGGGACAGGCATGAGATTTCTGGTCTTCAGCATGGAAAAAAATTGCCAAAGATCTTCTTTTAGACTGTTTTCTGAAAGAATTCGTTAGGTCTTGCTAAGTACCAGGGCTGATACTACTAAACAGTGCTTTCTATATTTTTAATCCACACTTATAATATGCAATAGTAATAAAATCCTTCCACAGAAAACATCAGAAAGGACTGCTTAGCATTTCGGCAGAAAATATAATGTAGTTTGTTTTAAGAGTCCATCCTATTTTCTTTGCTGTCTGAGCACCTTTATTGATTTTTTTCTCTATTTTTTTCTACAAGTCCCTTTACTGACCAATTTAATTTTCAAGCACTACGTGCTGATGGAGCTCATTTTGACATGCGAGAAGCAGAGAATTTAATGTGGCATAGGCAAAATACCTAACAGCTTCAGAAGAATTTTCATCTGAATAAGAAACAAAATAAGCATGACGATAGAACATATGCATTTTAATAGGCATTTCTAATGAAGAAATCCTGAGAATATCAAGGTTCTAAGTTTGCCATAAAGATCTGCCTTCTGCTTGCAGGTATCTGACTGAATTGACTTATATTCTGATTCAGTGACTTTATTATTCACACAGTGAGCAAAACCCACACATTGTTTAACTGGAGAAGGTTGACATCTTCAGGTTACATAATCGTTATTACTATTTGACACATTTTGCATGAAAATTTATCCTGCACATAATTTATTATAAAATCTAATGGCAGTTATGAGTATATTTGGAGATGAGATTGTGTGAGTAAATTAAAAACTGAGTCTTGGTTTAAGGATCCTTAAAAAACTGGCATTCCAGTGCAAGCAACTATGAGACACTTACAGACTGTGGTTCTGAGTCTACTTTTGAGCTAAAATGTTCCAGGGGCTGGGGTTAGCACAGAGCTCAGGCACTAATTTTTAGATACAATTGCTTTACAGGAGGTTTTGCGTCATCATTGCTGACTGTTCTGAGCAACATACTTGCAAAGAATGGACCACCCCAACAGTTGCAAAAAAGCAGTCTAGGGCCACGTGTTTTTGCTTTTTGATACCTTTAGCTCTAGTGAAGCCCTGGTTTGGTCATTCTTCTTATCTCGTAGCGTATATCTTCTGCAAAAATCTATGATAGTAGGAGATATATGGTTCGTTACACTAAGTTAATGAATGTGAATTCATTGTTCTAGTCTTCTCATACTGGAAAAAAGATTTAGAGCACAAATCTTCAGAGTGGATGTTTAAAAGAGATCAAATGTAAAGTGCCTATTATACTCTAAAAATCACAGAATGGTTTGGTTTGGAAGGGACCTTAAAGAACATCTAGCTCCAACTCCCCTGCCATAGGCAGGGAGACCCTCCACTAGACCAGGTTGCCCAAAGCCCCATCCAACCCGGTCTTGAACTCTTCCTGGGATGGGGCCTTCACATCTTCTCTGGGCAACCTGTTCCAGTGCTTCATCATCCTCATAGTGAGGAATTTCTTCCTTACACCTAATCTAAATCTTCCCTTTGTCAGCTTAAGGCCATTACCCCTTGTCCTGTTTTCACATGCCCTTGTAAACAGCCCCTTCTCCACCTTTCCTGTAGGCCCCCTTCAGGTACTGGAAGTCTGCTCTAAGTTCTCCCCGGAGCCTTCTCTTCTGCAGGCTAAACAAGCCCAGCTCCCTCAGCCTGTCCTTGTAGGAGAGGTGCTCCAGCCCTCTGATCAACTTTATGGCCCTCTTCTGGACTCGCTCCAGCAGCTCCATGTCTTTCTTGTACTGGGGGCCCCAGAGGTGGATGCAGTACTCCAGGTGGGGTCTCACGAGAGGGGGAGAGTCACCTCCCTTGACCAGCTGGTTAAAGATATTCTGTGGTGAGCTGGTCAGTTGTAGGTATCAGCCTTAAAAGAGATATCTTCTCACAAGGTAGTAAAAAATATAGTTGACTTCAGATCCACTAAGAGTGCTACATTTGTAACTTGAACCTGAACAGTTTTCTCCATATTAACGTGTGTTTTTTCCATGTTAACAGTACTGTGAATGAATGACAATAACCTAATTAAATTACATTTCAGAACCTTAAAAAGTCAGATTTGTATAATTTACTGCAGTCTCACACTTCCCAGAATACACTGTAAAATTAATATTCTGATCCTAATTCTTGCAGTAAAGACTGCTATGAAAATAAAAAATTGCTGACCATCTGGCCAACTGTGTGATGAAGACAATGCAGATGTAGTTTCTCCTTATTGTTTTATTAGAGTAACCAATGGGCCGTGCAAGCTTGTCAGATCTCTAGTCTTGGGTAGGATAAAACATGGCATGGTTAGGTTTGGCGTAGGTAGGGAAATGTGGGTGTATTCACAGAGACAATGTCAGACACAGTGGCCTTCAAACTTATCCATGTTTTCCTGAAGAAGGTGAAATACTGAGGGGTTTCTCACTGAACTATCTTCCTCCTCGGCTTTCTGTAGGGTTTATAGTAGCAAAATAAAATTTGGCCTGGAATTCTTGCACTGAAATAATGCAATAAATTTATTTGGCCCTGAAGGGGAGCTTTGACTAAGAGAAGTCCCGACCCACAAATTGAAAGACAACACTCAAACCTTGTGCTGTGTAAGTAACAGCCTGGAAAGAGGAGAGTGTAATCAGATGATGTGCCCAATGGCAGCCGCCGTTCCAACTTGATCTACACGAGCTTAGTCTCTGCCGTTTTCGTACATATTCATAATATTTCCTTACCAGTGGAAGACAAATAATTAGTTTATGGATGCAAATTAATGGATTCCGTTTGTTCCCTGTAGTCCACATATGTAATTTTCAAATGTTGATTGGTCTACTATTAGTTAGGCAAATTCTCTTTAGTGGCAATCTGCAGAGAGGGAAAGCCTATTGCTCCTGAGGCAACTTCCAGAAATCTTTTGGGTGTAGAGTGTGCAGGACACAGCATATACATTAAAACTAAAGAGGCTTGCAAGACACTGGTGGCTTTATGACATTGTAGTATAAATATTCTTCTTACTTTAGTATTTGCAACCTTGCCAATGCACGTGCAGAAAAATAAGCACTAGTGTGAGTGTAATTGAATAGGAATTATTATTTTATTTTATAAATTCAGAGCTATTGCTGGACAAGATTTTTTTCTTGGGGGGTGGTGTGGGTGTGATTTTTATTTTAGTCCTGGAAAAAAAAATTGCAAAATTAACTGGGAAAAACATAGAAGAAAAATCAAGTATGGTCTCAAATACTAGGTGTTTCAGTTGTTCTATAAATGCAATTTATATTTGTAATTCCTGTTTCAAGTCCCTTTCTTCTGTACCCAGGGTGGCCCACGTTGTTTTTCTCAATGTTTAGAAACACACTAAGAGGATGTGGTCTATAATATTAAGGTCTCCAATCTTGGATGTGGAAGTCTGTACCAATTCATTCTTGCCATAGACTTTCTGGGAGACGTTGATATTTCTGGTGTGTATCACAGCTGTTACTTCTGGTGTTATTTATCCTCACAGAAGTCTTGTGAGACACTCTCACATTTATGTGGTCAGAAAGAATAGAATGGAAACTATGTAAAGACCTAGAATCAAAAATTATATAGAACTCTTCCTATTCTTTTTAACTAATACTTCACGTGCATTTGTTGTCTAGTATGGTCTTGTATTGCTGACATTTCTACATGTTGGGCACCCAGTTTATTAGTTGTCTAAGCTGATGTCTTTCTGGCACTGAAAAAAGTCCAGCTAGGTCCAGTCCCAGAGGAAGACACAATAACTGCTTGCAAGGCTATGTCTGCATATAGTCAATTTAATTGGCTTGACAATTAATAAGGGAGAAATTTTTTTTATAACATATGCAAAAAGTCTGATAGCATGTTTTGAGTTACAGATTACTTTGCATACCAGTGAATTTTTTTAATTTTTTTTTTTTATGACACCAGCACACAGGATTTCTCAGGAGCAGTCAATTTTACATACTAATAAAGTGAGCAGTAATACTGCCGTATTTTACACAGTAGTTCCAAGAATCATTATCTTTCTCACAGTGAGTCAAGAAAACTTTGTCAGAACAAAACAAGTTTAAAAAAACCACAAAACATGAAATTTGAGTAGTATCCTCTGATAAGTGGTATACAAACATCTTGGGAAAATAAGGTAAAGGGATAACAGTCCCCACAACCTGATAAACGGCCACATCATATAGTAAAGACTCCTGTGGTTTTATATATTATTTTTTCTCTCATTAATTTCCTCACCAGTCAATATGTCAACATTGCGAGTTGTCTTCTGAGCTGTCTGTCTTCACTGCAGTCTCTGACTTGCAGGTTAGTCTGAACTCATATTCAGGACACCCTACTTTAGTCTTGGCTCATTTGTTGCTATAGTCTAAAACATAAATAAATTCAAGTAAAATGATAGCTTACTCAGATTACACTTTCCCTGCCTTTAGTTTAGAAAGATGAGAAAATCTCCCTTAAATGACTGTGGAAAAAAATCAGAAAATGATTGGGTTTCTTAGAGGATAAGCAATTATATATACATAAAGATATATGTATCATTTGGACAGAATGATGTATCCTTGAAGATGTGACAGCTGAGCAGTAGTCTGCTCTGGGTCCCATAAACTCAACTTAGCTGACTCAAAGCCTAATAATATGATATTAGCCCTATGAATATTAATACTGTGAAGAAATGCAGTCCTATTAACCCTTTTCTGGAAGAGTGAGTGATTCTAGACAGTGCTTTAGTGAGACTTAGTTGATTTTAGTGGAGGATTCACTGAACTTTTGGTAAGTGAGATCAAATGAAGATCTGTTTAAAAAAGCAGAAGTATGTAGACCTAAAAGTATCTCACATAGTGATGATTTTGTTCCTGCAGCAAAGACTGTACATTTCTATTTCAACAAACCAGAACATTAAAAATGTGCTTCAGTTTTCCTGTAAGATGATAATATAGTGCCTGAGGAATGTAGTTTGTTTCTCTATGTTCTGGTTTATAGAAGAACATTTAAATTTAGTACCAAACTGCGTTTAGACTTAGTGTGACCATGAAATGTAATTTGTGTATTATTGAAATGCTTCTCCAATAATTCAGGAAGACAGGGTTTGCCACAAGCAGCTAAAGTGCTGAGTTATGAGCTGCCTAACCTCTTGCTTTCCTCTTTGAAAAGTATTACAGAGTTAATGACCTGAAATAACATAATCATAGTCATAATCATAATCACAATAATAATGTTAAACTTACCGATTATTTATCTCTCTTATTGCCCAAATACCGATCAACTAACAACACTGGTGTTTCAATGACATGTGCAAAACCCCCAAACACAAAAAGACAATTACTAACACAGCCTGTCTGAACTACAATTCTCAGGGAATAGCTGTACTGTGGGTGCAGTGTGGCATGGCTATGCATGCATACACATTGCTCGGGACCCACCTCAGGGCTGGTAAAGTTCCTTCATGCCCCGTCCTCAGTAATTTTGCTCCTCCTAAACAGCACCAACTGCTATCACAGCTGACACAAAGAAATAAATTTTGTTTCTACGCTGAGCTTTAGTTTTTATGCTGATGACACAGCTCATGACATAGAGTGTGAGTAATTTTAAATTTTTGCAGAAACAATTTTTGAAGCTGCACTTGTGCGTGTTGGGTATGTCTGTAGTACCACCTACTCTTCTAGCTGCATGATTCCATGTAAGCACTGGTTATTTTTTCTAGGCTTGTTTTGTGACAATATATACATCTGTTTGATTTTACCATTTTCCTTCAATTCTTTAAAAGCTTTTTTTTTTAAAGTTATTTATATGCTTGAGCATTTAGATAAAAAAAACCCTCACCACCCAACAAAAAAGCCACCATAAACATGCCAGAGTTACTATTCAGATAGTAGTGTTCTCAGTAGTTTCTTCAAGGAGCCTGAAATTTATTAATTAGTTCAACATTTCATTTTACCAGAAATGTGAGATTAAGACTAGCACATTTGTTACTATGAGAATTAATTAAAGCCCAAGAGCTACTTTTGCCCTGCTTAAGCCTGTTACATAGTCCATTGTCACTTTCACTATTATGTCAACATGATGTCAGCTTGAGCATGATACACTGTCACTGTTAATGCATGTTTCAGTGCATATGACAAACCTCTAGCTCTTTGCATGTTGTTCACGCTCATCAGAATCTGTAGTGAGGTCATTTAAGTGCTTCCTTGGGAACTTCTGTTTGGCTGGAAGTGATCAGCAAAAGCATTAGTTGCAACAGAAGACCATGCCCTATTGTTGCATGCAGAGTATCTCTTTAGAAGTATCTGTCTTCATCTTTGCAAGCTTTCAATAGCAACATAATGATCTTTGTCAAATGGGGATCCTGTTACTGTCAGCAGCAGAAGGCTTATGTCCAGACAGAACAATGGAGCATTTATTTTCACATTCCACTGATGATATTGAATGATAACATTTTTGCATAGTCTTAAAAAATTATTGTGCAGATGCTGTGGAAATAATAGAAAATGTAATTACGATGAAATATTTTGTGGAGAACTTCGTACATATATCCCAGTTTTAAAATGCCTGTCAAATTCTGGATAATAACCCTTCGCCCATTATTGCACACAATGAAACAAGACCCTAGGTTCCTTCTTGTTTGCAACTTTACATATTTTACTGCTTTGCTTTGATACTGGGTAAAGCTAAGAAGTTCTGCCTGATAGTTAGCTACAGCAGTCCCTAGATAAATCAATTTGTGCATAAATTCTCAAGAAGTCACTAGTGGCTTAATGTAACTTATAAAAGGAACTAGGGAACTAGGGAATGGATGAAGACAGATAGAATATAAAGAGAAATTCAAAAGTATTACAAATGAATGAAGAAGGAAGATAGCTGTAGTTTCTTTTTGCCTGGAAAATGCAACTACATGATCATGACATGTCACCTGTCCTGTCTGTACAGAGAGGAAATTAGACAACATACATCTGGAGCATATGTGATATATAGGAGTGGAATGACAGCTGCCTATTTCTATTCATGGTAATATTCCTTAGTTTTCTCATTAATCTCCTACTACCATGTATTTTTATGTATTTCACTGATGTGTTTCAAGTGCTGTCCCACACGTATAAACTCAAAGATGCCTCCTGCGTGTTTAGGGTGTTTTTTTGTTGGGTAGGATACTTTCCTGGTTATTGATGAATACCAGAGACAATATCTCTTATTGAACTTACTGAGACTGAAATACTTAAACAAGAGATCGACCCCAAACCAAAGATGTTTCTGAGCAGAAATACTACTTGCTTCTGTAAATAGTCTCTTTCTCTTGAATCTCTAATGTTTTTTGTAATCATCTGAGTGGTAGAAGAGGACTGTGGTATAGCATTAGATAGGACTGGGTCAACTTTTGTCGCTATGCTTAGAGATTTGGTTGCTGCAACTGAGAGCACATCTCTCTCTTCTGGGATTGCACTCTTCAGCCATATTGCAGCTATGTATCTTCATGCCCTCCCGTCAGTCAAGTCAGAAAATGATTCTTTTAATCTTCTTTAATCTCAGCCAGTGCTTATCTATTATATGCTTAAGCAAATCTCAGAATTGCCTGAGAAGCATTTTCATCTTTCTTGTTCTCTTCCTCAAATTACAGGATATTGCTGTCATGTTTCCTTTTGAGGGTCCTCCTGTCCTACATACTTCTTCCATGAGAGGAAGTTCTTCCTGGCATCACTTTGGGGCTTACTTATTTGAGTGCTGAAGGAAAGTGTAACTATTTTTCCTGCTTTCATCTTATTTTTTGAAAACTATTTGCCATGTTCCAAGAAGCTGTGTTTGTGAAATGATGTAAGGAAGTACAATAGAGTAACTGCCAAGAATTTCTTAAATCCCCTGCATTCCTAATGACTGATCCACACCTCACATACACCGCCCTTTATTTTCACTCCACAGATGGCAGTGATGTTGACAATGAAGAAGACAGCGCATCTGAGAATGAAGAAAATGTCAAAGAAACAGGTCAGTAGTGTGAATTACTTTGAGGCCACACTCAGATGTTTTCTGGTTATCTGTATGAATGAATGAGGAGAAAAGGTCTCCCTCTAACATACTGTTTTCTCTCATGTGCCTGTTTTCCTCCATCACAGGTAAAGGGGCGAAGAGAGCAACACCGAGAACCAGAAGGGGACATGCCAGAGGTAGAGCCAGGCGTGGTGGTGAGGAGGAAGAGGATGATGAAGATGGGATGAGGAGAGCTGGGCATCGCAGACACAGAAACCGTAGAGGACGAGGACGAGCAGCTGGAAATGAGGGCAGTGATTCTGATGGGGACCCTGCAAAAGCCAGGAAGAACCAAGCAAACCAGAAATCCAAGGAAGATGATGAAGATGAGGAAGACGAGAAAGGAGGTAAAAGTGGGAAAGACAAAAATGAGAAGAAACAGGACAAAAAGCCTGATAAGAAAGGCAAAAAAGAGAAGGCCAACAAGAAGAAAAAAGACAAAAAGAAATCAGGATCTGGGTAATTCAGTAATTTTTTTTAAGTATTTTTTTTTTAATATAGAACCATGAATATCTCACATAAAACCTAATTTCATTTATAGATGTGAAATACCAAGAGTCATTATGACTACCTTACTTTATTATAGCCCAGTTAGAGCTGGATATTTTTTTCTTTTTCCCTGCAGTGAGGAAGAGCTGGCTGAGTGAAATGGAAAATTTCCACAAAGCCATATCCACTGTGGTAGAATGAAGTCAGAGGTTTGTCATAGGTCCAGGGCGGGACCTCAGGAAATGACTAGCCAGGCCTTTCTGGGGCTGACAATACCCTGAAGATTAGGCCAAATCTGGTCAGGAAGAATGGCAACTCAAGACAAGGTCACCCTTATTGTAGTTACATCCTAAGTTTATGAACCATTCCCTGGAGAAAAGGAGTGAAAGTGACAGAGGAGGGGAGCAAATGACACAGAGAGGTCATAACAAGTGAGATCTCTCCTGTTTTTTCTTTCCCCAAACTAAAATCCCCCAGGCCCCAAGCTGATAACCCTCCAAAAATACAAGGTCTAGTTTTTACTTCCAGCACAGAACTGAAATCTTGACGCTTTTTGTAAGGTAGAGTTCATGTTTCCCAGCCAGGTTTGAGCCAGCTTGTTACTAAAGATCAGTACCAAAAATTTCACGAATCCAGAGCCAAGGACTAAGATGGGATTTTCCAGTCTCTCTCTTACTCACTCCCTCTGAAATATTACTGTTCACTTTTGCAAAGCATTTAATGCAACCTGAGGTCTTTGAAAGACCCCACTGACACAGAACACTTAAAAAAAAAATATTGTATTTTTCTGCCATGCTGGCATTCTCTTGCTCCTTGTCCCTTCTTGGAATATTGAAAAGAAACAGCCCCTGGGAACGGTGTAAAATGGAGCAAATGGAGCTAGGCATGCTTATCCCACTGGAGAGGGATTTACCTTCCCCAGTTTAGTACTTGCTACATGTGTTTGTGTTCTCAAAGACATCACTGGAGAGCACAGCAGGAGTCAAAGGAAAGAAAAAGAATACAGTGAAACATACTGTTGCATTAATTTATCCGTGATCACATTTCAATATGCTTCTACTTAATTTCCCTTCTCTCCAAGAATGCTTAAAATCTTTCTTTGTGCTGGCTCTTCACTGTAGTGCCCATTATACTCCTCTGTGCAATTGTCCATACTCATAGCAACAGTCCTGAATGTGTCAATCCGTGTTTCTTTGCTGATTATTGTCTTCCATTATAAACATTTATTGAGCATTAATTAAAAAAAGACCACTGAAAATAAAAAATTGAATGAGGGCACAATGTTTTTCATTGTCTTCAGAAGTTCTTAACATTAAAATACCTATATGTGGGCTAAATAATTAGAAATTGCTACCCAGATCAAGACTTTGTTATGGAAGCAATAAGCGTAACATTGGATGAAAAACTGAGGATGCTCTGGAAGATATCGGAAGAACATTACATTTTCAGACTTATAGGAGACCAACTGGCAAGATTACAGAGTAATAAATATAAGAATACTTTCAAATATTAAAAAAAAACCAACAAAAAATAATGTAAGAACAAAGTAAAATAGGTTGTGATTCAGATAAAAGATTTGCAGACCTTTAGGATGGAAGAGAAGGGTGGCAGCATTGAAATATAACCTGTCCATGAAGAACTATGACAACAAATGCTATGTACTGTTTAAAAGTACATTTTGTTGTTGTAGTTTTTTGAGTTGCCAATACATTTCAGCATGAAAAAGCATTATAAGAGTAAAGTAAGCAGTAAAAAAAAAAGGAAAAAACCCTGAAGCAGAAAAGTAAAATTAAATGTGATATTATTCCACAGGGCGAGAATATTGTATTTGCTGCTGTCATTGTGGATTTGCTAAACTCTACAAACACTGCCATTTTTGGCTAGGTCACAGCACAAATCAGCAGAATCTAGTGCTTTTACCCTTTTCCTTCCCCCTATTTTTCACCTTAAATCAGGTAAAGGCCTTTATGGGCTAATTATTCTACGTAAAGGACATAAAGGAATCCTAGATGATCTCTGTCTTCATTCTCTCTCTTTTTTAACCTGATTATTTTGATCTCTGTTAACTTGTTGGTGAGTTTCACAGAGTAATTCCACGGTGAAAGAACTTATTTCTGGATGAGTTTTAAATCTTCTGCTCTTAGATGCTATCGGTTGTTGCTGTAGTTGACTCTTACATGTTAATGAGAGTGAGAGCATGGCCTGCTCTACACTGTTCATAATCATCATCCCAAAAATATTCATGTTCAATTGCTCCTTATGGTCTCACTGTGTGGAGATCTGTGATATTCCTAGATTGAAAAGTTATTCTGCTCTTTGCTGGCTTGTCTAATTGTGACTCGTTGCTCTTAGACAGAAGCTGTGTGTAGTCGCTTGAGCTACAAATGCTCAGAGAAGGAATCTTATATTCTGCCTACACTGTGCAATTTCTATTTTTACTGTATAGGTCTACATGTGAGTAAATCAACTGGTTTTTAGTAGGATTACTCCAGAGTATAAACCATATGCAAAAGTCCAGAAGTACATGGAAGATTAAGGCAGTACAGACACTGCATCTTACTACTAGCAAGAAGATTGCTGATGAGCAATAAGTGCCAGGGGAATTTATGGGGATTATCAATAAACAACAGAATTTTCACATACAACCTGGAAGAAATGTATTCAAATTTATTCACTAGTCACGCTAGACTCTTTAAGTCCTACCAGTCTTTTCGCTGAAAACATTCAAGCTCCATTTTTGTCTTAATTTTTACATCTATAAAATGTCTTTCACAAAAATGAGAAAAGTAGATTACATCAATAAAGAGAAGATAAAACTAAAACCAAAACACAGATTAATAATATAGGCAAGTTCATTATGCGTGTGATTTAAGGAAGCACTATTGATTTCAAGAGCACTACTGACTTAGGAACAGATGCATTGTGTGTATTGAATTGTAACCAAGGAAGATGGTGCTTGATGTGAGAATATTTAATGATGCTTTATGCTCTGTGCTAGCCTGAAGGTCACAGTGAACCCTTCTGGCCTTCAAATGTACAAATCACAACCTTTCATGAAAGGCTAAGACTTTCAGCTGCAGAAGACAGAATTCTGATTTCCTGGCTTGAATCTCAGTGTTCAACCACTCGAGCTAAAGGAAAAAACTGCTGTAACTGCATAAAGTTTGGCTGCGTAGTGTAAACACTCTTGAAAGAGTTGATTTCTGAAAGATGCATAGAAATTTTGATTTTTCTTTATTTTTCTGGTTTCAAAAGAAAGTGAAAAATGAAAGATGAGATATGTTTGCAAAGACAATTCAAGCAGTATTGGGCAATGGACGCAAGAGCCAACATTATCCCTACTTTACCTCTTGTCTTCTGCTCAGCTTCCTTTAATCAGTAAGCTCACTGCATTAGGACCTGCCACTCATATCTCCAACCACTCTACCTGCAGCCTCATAAAACTGCGTATTTCAGTTTTGCATAACCCAGCAATCTTCTGTCAAAGGATATCCTCAATATTGGGCATGTTGCTGTCTGCTTTGTAAAACGCAAAGCAGCTGATTGTAACAACTGAGGATTTAAAGCTCTCTCAGACCCAGGCTCCTTTAATCCTTCTGTTCTTCTTAAAGACATTACTCTTTTTGCATTAAAATGCATCAAAATTGTGCGCACAAATGTTTCTATTGACCTTCATCTGTTTGAATTAAGTTTTCACATAGTTCTTCATTTGCTTGTCGCAATACCAGAATAACAATACATATGTCTAGTTTTCAGTAGCAGTCTTTCTTTCTAGATTTATATTTTTGTGACATTGTTTTTAATCAGATGAAGTCTGAAATTTTATGGCTAATGGGTTCAACTTTCTAATGTGACTGTCTTGTCAATAAATAGCATTTGAGAGTTTAATACCAGGGCATCTGATAATTGTGATAGCCTCTTTCTTTCCTTTGCTAACTTACTCCTGTGTGTCAGAAATTTTTAAACTGATCCCCTATAGTTTTTATGATAACGATGTGTATTTCATGAAAACTAAAGGTAACTGACTGATGAGAAAATTGTATTTTGCTGTATTGCAAAAAGAATTCTGCTTTTATTTCATTTGTTTGTTTTGAAAATTTTCATAAATATTCTTGCTTATAAGCCCTTTTGTCCTTTGTGTCATACAAATCTTTTACTGCAGCTGTGCTATCTGTTTTAGTAGAAGAAAAAGTTTATAATTCTTTTGTTATCCAGATAAGATAAACTATAAAATTATGTGACTTAGTTAATGAATCATTCAGTTCTGACATCAGATTTTGAATATCAAGGGCTCAGAAAGGTGAATGATACGAAAACATCCTGAAAACTGCTTGCTTGATAAAGTCTGAATGAACTGTTCCCAAAACAAACTAGAAAACTGTTTTAAAAAAAACAAACTGTAGTACATTTTTAAACATTGAAAACAGACAAAAAAAAAGGGGCAAAAGAAAACACCACAAGAAGCAAATAGACATGCTTCAAACTGCTTTTACTAAGACTTCACTTAGTGGTAGTCATCACTATTGGGTTTTGAGGGCAGGAAGTCGGAGTCTAATGATTTCCTTTTTATTGTTTTCCTGTTTGCTGACATGAGAAGAGGAAACACCTACTGCCAATGATTTGCTATATGCCATTATCTGACATGTAAGATTGCTCACAGAAAAGGGTATCTGTGGAAGTTTTAGGAGAGTGAACATTGCCTTGATCAGCAACGATTCCAAAGATACTACAAACCAGTGCATGGATAAGAAGTTCAGATTACCAATAGAACTCATCTGGAGATGCCATTACTATTGTACCTGCTTACTCTAAGTGCTAGGACACATCACAGCCTTGCTGAAAAGTGGCTTTGAATCTTTCCTGTCTTTGATATGTTACTGCCTTGGTCAGTGGATGGGCTGTCATCTGGTGTTTAAACTTGCCTTTGCTGTGGCTGTGGTGTCTGTTCTCCCTCCTGTGGCACACTGAAGTGGGGTGAACTTCATTTTTATGTCTGCAGTTATAGTGTCCTCACTTTCTTGTCTGTTGTGATTTTGGTTTGGACTCTTAGGAGGCTGGTTATTCCTGCAGGAGCAATCAGTGGCTGTCAGACACTTCCCCAGGAGTGCTGCCCAGTGTCCATGGAATGCTCTGGGTCTAGTGCTGGTTCAGTTGTGTCTCTGTGCTTTGTGTGCAGGCTTTGCCTTTCATACTAAAATTAATAACAAGTCTCAATGAACTGTGTCCTCCCTTCTGTGCAACAGTGAGGGCATTTATCTATGTCTCAGAGTTAACAAGAATTAACACCAAGTATGGGCTTCAGTGAAAACTTCTGTCCTTTCTGAGTTTTGGTGATGGTTTTTCTTCCTGCTTTTGATTGAAGGTCTGATTCTGACTCTGAGGAGGAGCCAATTACAGAGGAGGAATTGGCCAAGCTGAAAGAAGAGGTAGAAGAAAAAAAGAAACTAATCGCCACGCTACGGAACAAACCATGGAAGATGAAAAAGAAGTTGTCTGTCTTGAAGTATGGTTTAACATACATAGTGAATATATACAGTCCTGCTTTGCACTTTGCACTGTTTTTCTGAACTTTCACTTTATTTCTAAACCTACTGACACAATTAATTTCAGATCATCTCTAATCTCTCTTTTACAGGATGTCACAGAAAGTGGAGGTTAATGGCATTGCAGATCAGTACTGTCTTGTCTCTGTAAACTTGAAATCAAATATGAAAAGTTCAGATCTTTTTCAAGTTTTCCTTACATCCCGCTGCAAAATCTTTCATTTTCTTCAGTTAAGTTAATGTTGGTAAATTCTTCTACTGATAAATTTAATATCTCATCCAAGAAAAAGGATGCAATTTCAGGAAAACCTCAAGACTGCTCGGGTGGGAAAAGAAAATTTGTCTTTCTATTCTAACTTTTTGGAAAGAAAAACTTTTTTTTTTTTCAATCTTATGAAGAAGTAAACTGATTGGAAACTGAGGTCACATTATCATGAATTTTTAAGTATGCCACATATAAAAATTGTTTTTTGCCATAGCAAACCTATCACTACACTTTATTAAGGCTAAAAATTAAGTTTTCATTTACAGTTAAACTTCCACCAAGCATAGGAAACTGGGTAAACACAGAGAAATTTATTCTTCTGCCAAAACTGTTGTGCTCCTCTGTTTTGAATAACTTATTCATTGCAGTACTGCCCGAACACCAACACCACATATGGTCATGTTTCATTAGACACATCTAACAGAGAAAAGATGGTCTCTCCTCTAGAAAGTTTTTAATAGGGGTGGAAAATACAGACATAATGGTAGGAGAGAGCATACGAAATATGGTGTGGAAGGTCTACAAACTTTTCTTTCCAGAGGGCAAGGTCATTTTGGGAAAGATATATTTACAAAGAGGAAATGGAAGGTATGTTCTGCGAGAGGGTGTCATGGAAGGGGGTAAAAGAGATGAGACTTCCTAGGGCATGTGAAATGGAAGCATTGCAAAAGCGAGAGACATTTCAGAGAAAATACATGAGCAGATTAGATAATCAGATAGCAATTACTTTATTTTGCATAGTCTATAACTGAAGGATGCCCATGTAAATAACATTAAAACTTGTTGTATTCTTGCTATGAACAAAGCTGCTATTTTTAGAGCCATTCTTCTGTCCCAGCATTCCTAGCAACTCATAGTTCCTAGGAAACTTGCTAACCTGCTACAGCCCTCAGACTATTACATATTATTGCTCTTCCAAGTGGGTGGCAATGAAGCTGCAACATGTAGTCCAAGGGCAATCAAAAGAGATTTCTGGGCCTTGAGACAGTTGGCATGGGAAGCCAGAGCACAGGTAATTTTTCCCTCTATTCTTCAAGTTGTGGGTAGTGATATGGGAAGAAACAGACAGATCCAGTCTATTAATACATGGCTCTGTGGCTGCTGTCACTGGAAGAATTATGTTCTTTTTTGATAACGGGATGGTCTACGTGGCACTAGGCCTGCTAGTGTTGGATGGGACTCTTCTCTCTCAAAGAGGGAAGAGGATCTTTGCTCATGAGCTAGCAGGGCTGATTGACAGAGCTTTTCAGTAGACTCGAACGGATAAGGGGATAACATCAGGCTTACCCATGACAAGCCGTGCCATGGTTAGAGGGATGGGGTGATAGCAAGGGCGTCCAGCCTGCTGCTCTGTGATGTGGTGGGTACACTGGAACACACTTGAAGTCTTATAGAGAGGAGCCAGTGTATCCTGTGGTAACAGGAACTGACAAGGAAACACTGGGGAAATATCTCAAAAGAGTTAAGATGTCTTCCTCTAAAAAGATGAAATGGTCGACAGCCCAGCTGAAGTGCCTCCACACAAGGGCATGCAATATTATGCAACAGGAGGAGTTGGAAGCCACTCTGCTGCTAGAAATCTATGACCTAGTTGCCATTACTGAAATTGCGTGGGATGAATTTCATGAGTGCTGCTATTGGTGGCTACAGGCTGTTCACAAGGGACAGACAAGGAAGGAGGGATGGAAGGGTAGCCTTCACATCAAGACATGGATAAATTGTGAAGAGCTGTCTCTGAAGAATAACCATGAGCAGGTTGAAAGCTTGTGGATCGGAATTAGAGACTGAGGCAACAAAGGGAACCTTGTGGTCAGCATTTACTACAGGCTGCCTGATCAAGGGGAGCCTGATGACAGAACTTACTCCAGTTGCAGGAGGGATTACGCTCACAGGCTTTCATCCTGCTGGGCAACTTCAACCACCCTGACATCTGCTGGAGGAGTAGCATGGTGAGTAATCCAGGATACTCCTGAAGTGCACTGAGGATAACTTCTTAAGCCAGATAATAGCCCTACCAGAGGGGATGTGTTACTGGACCTGTTGGGATCCAGCACAAGTGTGCTAACCAGAGACTTCAAGACTGGAGGCAGCCTGGTCTGCAGTGATCATGCAGCCGTGGAGTTTGTAGTCCTGAGGGAAATGGGACAGGCAAAGAATAAAGTCAGAATCCTGAATTTTAGGAAAGCAAAGTTCCAGCTGTTCAATGAATTAGTCAATGAGATCCCTGGGAAACTGCACTCAGGGACAAGGAAGCAGAACAGAGCTGGCAGATCTTTAAGGGTGCTTTCCATAGACCGCAAGAGCTCTTGATCCCCATGTGTAAGAAATCAGGAAAGGACAGCAAGGGACCAGCACAGTGACCTGATGGTCAAACTAAAGTGCAAGAAGGAAATGCTCAGGCAGTGAAAGCACAGAGAGTTATCCTGGGAAGAATATAGGGATGTTACTTGGTTGTGTAAGGATGGAGTCAGGAGGGCTGAGGGCCAGCTGGAGCTGAACTTGGCAAGGGACACAAATTAAAATAATAAGGGCTTCAATAGGTATGTCAGCCAGAAAAGAAAGGTCAAAGCAAGTGTATCCCTCAATGAACACAACTGGCAAATTGGTAACAACAGACAAAGAGAAGGCCAAAGTACTCAACAATATTTTCACTCAGTCCTGGCAACCTCTCTTCATACCTCTTGAGTGAATGAACCTCAAGGCAGGGACTGGGGAGCAAAGTCCCTTCCACTGTAAGAGAAGATCAGGTTCACCTGAGGAACCTGAACATACCTCAGTCTATGGGACCTAATGAAATACATCCAAGGGTCCTGAAGGAATTGGCTAATGTCATTGCCAAGCCAATCGCTATGATATTTGAAAAGTTGTGGCAGTCAGGTAGAAGTCCCCGTGACTGGAAAAATATTGGACCTGTTTCTAAAAAGGGTAGAAATGAGGACCCTGGGAACTACTGACCTGTCAGCCTCACCTCTGTACCTGAGAAGATCATGGAACAGATCCTCCTAGAAGCCATGTTAAGGAACATGGAGGACAAGGAGGTAATTTGAGACTGCCAGCATGGCTTTTCAAAGGGCAAGTCTTGCCTGTCCTTCTGTGAAGGAGTGACTACATCAGTGGAGAAGGGAAGAGCTATGGATGTGATCTATCTGGACTTCTGTAAGGTCTTTGACACAGTCCCCCATGACATGCTTCTCTCTCAACAGTTGGACTTGATGATCTCAGAGGTCCTTTCCAACCTGAGTGATTCTATGGTTCCAATTGTAGAGACAGGGATTTGATGGATGGACTATTTGGTGGATAAGGAATTGGCTGGATGATTGCAAGTTGGTGGTCAGTGGCTCAATGTCCACATGGAGATCAGTAAGAAGTGGTGTCCCTCAGGAGTCCATATTGGGACCAGTACTGTTTATTGCCTTCAGCAAGTTCAGAGACAGTGGGATTGAGTGCACCCTTTGCAAGCTTGCAGATGACACCAAGCTGAGTGGTGTGGTTGACATGTATGAGGGAAGGGATGCCATTCAGAGGGACTTGGACAGGCTTGATAAGTGAGCCCATGTGAATCTCATGAGGTTCAATAAGACCAAGTGCAAGGGCCTGCACCTGGGTCAGGGCAACCGCCCCATATCAGTACAGGCTGGAGGATGAAAGGACTGAGAGCAGCGCTGCAGAAAAGGACTTGAGGGTACTGGTGGATGACAAACAGGACATGGGCCAGCAATGTGCACTTGCAGCCCAAAAAGCCAGCTCCATCCTGGGCTGCATCAAAAGAAGCATGGAAGCAGGTCAAGGGATGTGATTCTGCCCCTCTGCTCTCATGAGACCCCACCTGAAGTACTGCATCCACCTTTGGATTCTCCAGCACAAGAAAGACATGGGCCTGCTGGAGCGATTCCAGAGGAGGGCCACAAAAATGATCAGAGGGATGAAACACCTCCTGTGAGGAAAGGCTAAGGGAGTTGTGGTGTTTAGCTTGGAAAAGAGAAGGCTCCAGGGAGACCTTATTTTGGCCTTTCCGTACTTAAAGGGGGCTTCTAAGAAAGACGGACACAGACATTTTAATAGGGCTTGTAGCAATAGGACAAGGGGTAATGGTTTTAAACTAAAAGAAGGCAGATACAGACTAGATAAAATGAAGACTTTTTTATGATGAGGGTGGTGAAACACAGATTGGTTTGTTTCACAGAAACCTAGTGAAAACAGGTTTCCCAGAGAGGTGGTAGATGCCCCATGCCTGGAAAGGTCCCTGTGCAAAGTCAGGTTGGATGGGGCTTTGAGCAACCTGGCCTAGTTGAAGATGTCCCTGCTCATTGCTGCAGGGTGTGGACTAGATGACCTTTAAAGATCCCTTCCAACACAAACTGTTTTATGATTCTATGCTTAATATCAGCTGGTTCTCTCAGTCTGCTTATATGACACTATAAAAAAGATGTGTTTGAGGGCAACTGGCAAGCATATTTGCAGTGATCATAAACGGTGATTAACTACAGATAGAAGCCTCTAAACAAGAGCAGTAATCTCTTACATAACGTGTTTTACCTCACCCACTAGTTCTGGCTATGAATCAGGAGCCCCTCAATGAACATCTGCAGCCTGTGTCATCCTCTCCAGGTCAGAGGGAGTGGAAGTATCGATCCTTTTCAGCCTTAAAAGTCTGTATTACTGTGCAATGTTTGTAATTGGACAAGTGGTTCTAGACACCCCAGTGAATACTAAATTACTGCACTGAGGTGGGCTTTCTCAATTAAGCCAATACTGAGATTTCAAAATCCCACCCTTGTTACCTGCCTTTTTATCTTAACAATTTCTTTATTAATATTCAGGATGAAATGGTCCTCGTACTGTCAGTGTGGGCAGCAATTCTACCTAAAAGCCCAATAGTTTATCAAATCCTCACATTTATGAAATCAAGACTGGGAGACTAGACATGTGTTCAGTTTTATTTGCTGACATCAGAAGGTTTATTTTAGTAAAAATATGCATCAGTGTGTTCTTATGGAAGTTTGCAACATTTTTTTTTCCTCTATGCTTTGCTACAGCCCTCTATGAAGTAGGCTTGTAAGCATATTATCAGCTTATTTGCCCGGAAAAAAGAGTCTATTCCAAGAACAAATGACAGTTATTCATATTACCTTACTTATTTTGAATCTACTTTTATTAACTGAAGGATTATGTGTAGTGCTATATTTCTCTGTCAACTAAGAGTCCAAAAATAGTCACCTTTTATTCCAGGCAGTCGCATTCAGATTGTCACAGTTCAGTACAGAGCAATATATCAGCAGACAAAACACATAAATACATCAAACAGCTGGAATAAAAAATAAAAGCTAACAACTAATATTTGGTCACATTTTTAAATTTGTGAGCTGAGAATTAGGCATTTAAACCTGTGTTTAGCATCTTAGATAAAGGTAATGGAATTTGGAAGCGCCCGGTACCTTTGAAAAAATCAAACCCTTTTTAAAAAGAGAAAGAAGGAAGACCCAGGGAATTACAGGCTGGTCAGACTCATCTCTGTGCCTGACAAGATCCTACTGGAAACTATGCTCAGCATATGGAAAACAAGGAGGTGATGGCTGAAAGATAACATGGCTTCACTAACAGCAAATTGTGCCTGACGCATTTGGTGGCCTTTTATGATGGGGTCACAACATTAGTGGAAATGGGAAGAGCCACTGACATCGTCTACCTGGACTTGTGCAAAGCATTTGGCACTGTCCCGCAAGATATCCTTGTCTCTAAATTGGAGAGGCATGGATTTGACAGATGGACCACTCAGTGGATAAGGAATTGAGTGGATGGTTCTACTCAATGAGTTGCAGTCAATGGCTCAATTTCCAGATGGAGATTAGAAATGAATGGCCTTCCTCAGAGGTCAGTATTGGGACTGGAGCTCTTTAACATCTTTGTTGGTGACATGGACAGTGGGATCGAGTGCACCCTCAGCAAGTTTGCTGATGACACCAAGCTCTGTGGTGCAGTTGACATGCTGGGGGAAGGGATGCCATCCAGAGGGACCATGACAGACTTGAGAGGTGAGCCTATGCAAACCTCATGAAGTTCAACAAGGCCAAGTGCAAGGTCCTACACATGGGTTGGAGTAATCCCAAGCACAGCTACAGGCTAGGAGGAAAATTAATTGAGAGCAGCCCTGAGGAGAAGGACTTGGGGGTGCTGGTTGATGAAAAACTCAACGTGAGCCAGCAGTGTGCGCTGGCAGCCCAGAAAGCCGACTGGGCTGCATCAAGAGAAGCATAGTAAGCAGGTCAAGGGAGGTGATTCTCCCCTTCTACTCTGCTCTCACGAGACTCCACCTGCAGTACTGCATCCAGCTCTGGGGGCCCCAGAGCAAGAAAGACGTGGAGCTGCTGGAGCGAGTCCGCAGGAAGGTCATCAAGTTGATTAGAGGGCTGGAGCTCCTCCCCTATGAAGACAGGCTGAGGGAACTCGGCTTGTTCAGCCTGGAGAAGAAAAGGCTCCAGGGAGACCTTATTGCAGCCTTCCAGTACCTGAAGGGGGCTACAAGAAAGCTGGAGAGGAGCTGTTTACCAGGGAGTGCACTGACAGGACAAGGGGCAATGACCTTAAGCTGAAGGAGGGGAGATTTGGGTTAGGTGTAAGGAAGAAATTCCTCACTATGACGATGATGAGACACTGGAACAGGTTGCCCAGAGAAGATGTGAAGGCCCCATCCCAGGAAGAGTTCAAGGCCGGGTTGGATGGGGCTTTGGACAACCTGGTCTAGTGCAGGGTGTCCCTGCCCATGGCAGGGGGGTTGGAGCTAGATGTTCTTTAAGGTCCCTTCCAACCCTAACCACCCTATGATTCTATGTTTCTAATATGTTTGTTCCTTAGGGCCTGGGAGAGTGGGGATGACGTTTCCTGCACAACAGCTTTTCATTCCTCTCAGTGGCTTCTTCTTCACTTTTTTCATGTCTCCAGACCTGTAACTATTTGACCATGATGTGTGCATGTGAGGTTAGAGTCTGACAGTGCTGGTCCAGCTTTACTCCAAACTGCAACAGGACATTCTGCATCAAGAGCAGTATCCTCAGTCACAGTTCTTGGGGGAATAATCAGGGCTGTTTTAAATGTACCTTTCTAGAGACAGGAATGTAAATTAGAAATTAGAGCTGATCTAATTTACCAGTACAACTCTGTTAAGAATGCCATTTCAGCAATGAGTATCTTGGACAGGTTTTGACAGAAGATGTTTGCTACAGAGGAACGAGTTCTGCATCTGTGTTCTAAAGCTGTTGTTCATTCATGCACTTTCAGAACAAAAGAATGAAGGAAAAGATTAACTATTTTATAAAGTAGTCTCTAGAGCTAAACAGAAATCATCTTTACCACCCTATACTTTTTAAGCTATGAAAAAACACTTCATCGGGAGAAACTGGTTTTGAGTCATCAAAGCGAGGGACTTATTTGCTCTTGAAAATGCTTAAACAAAGTTTCAACGGTTTAAAACTTCTTATCACTTTTTCAAAACACAAAATTTAGTGGCAATAAATTCTTTCCTCAAAAATAGCTTGTTCTGACCAATTAACATTTCTTTTAAAAAAATATTCCGAATTAAAAGTTCTAATCAACGCTAATATTCACATTTCAAAATAATATGAAAAAAAAGTAAATTTTTGGTCTTATTTTGCTACGAATATGTAACAAATCCTTGAGATTCCTAGGGACAATTTCTTTTGCATTTTTGGAAAAACATAGGTGCTATACAGAACAAATATGGAAGTGGGGTTTGGCTCAGAGTAAAGAACATTTCCTATAATGCTGAGAAGAAATCTCCCATGCAGTATTTCTCTAGTGTGGAAGCTGGAAGACAAAGAATAGGAAAATTTCTTCTTCTACCTCTAAGAAGACAGGCTGCTTTGATTTTATTTTTTTTTCCCATCAGATTTCATAATACTCTAATACTGCACAGGGGAAGAAGGAGATGGTATAAACAAATACTAATAACAGTTCTTGACCAAAATTTTCAACAGCAGGAGATGCTAACATAAGAGTATGCAAAAGACACTGATTTGCAAGTTTAAGGCACTTCAACCCACTGTTTGGCCATTTTCCGCATGTACAAGAATAATGCCAATCTATCAAACTAAGGATTTTGGTATAAATCTTAAACAACTTCATAAAATACAAAACAAATACATAGATAGCCTAAAGTGTGCTGATATAGACAATTCTGTATTGTCATAATTAAAATCATAATAGAGCACCCTCTAGTAAGATATTACTTTCTATTTTAAGAAGCATAATAACACCAGGTCTTCCGTTGCTCAGTTAACTTAGGCTCCAAAGAGCAATTAGAAACACAGAACTCTAGAAAACTTAGTCTATGACTGTATTTTGGTATGTAAATTATTAGATGTATCATAGAATAGTTAGGGTTGGAAGGGACCTCAAAGATCATCTAGTTCCAACCCCCCCTACCATGGGCAGGGACACCCTGCACTAGACCAGGTTGCCCAAAGTCCCATCCAACCTAGCCTTGAACACTGCCAGGGATGGGGCCTCCACAGCTTCTCTGGGCAACCTGTTCCAGCGTCTCATCGTCCTCACAGAGAAGAATTTCTTCCTTGCACCTAACCCAAATCTCCCCTCCTTCAGCTTAAGGTCATTGCCCCTTGTCCTGTCAGTGCACTCTCTGGTAAACAGCTCCTCTCCAGCTTTCCTGTAGCCCCCTTCAGGTACTGGAAGGCCGCAATAAGGTCTCCCTGGAGGCTTCTCTTCTCCAGGCTGAATAAGCTGAGCTCCCTCAGCCTGTCCTCAAAGGAGAAGTGCTCCAGCCCTCTGATCAACTTGATGGCCTTCCTGCGGACTCGCTCCAGCAGCTCCACGTCTTTCTTGCTCTGGGGTCCCCAGAGCTGGATGCAGTACTGCAGGTGGAGTCTCGTGAGAGCAGAAGGGGAGAATCACCTCCCTTGACTTGCTCACTATGCTTCTCTTGATGCAGCCCAGGACACGGTTGGCTTTCTGGGCTGCCAGCACACACTGCTGGCTCACGTTGAGTTTTTCATCAACCAGCACCCCCAAGTCCTTCTCCTCAGGGCTGCTCTCAATTAATTTTCCTCCTAGCCTGTAGCTGTGCTTGGGATTAGTCCAACTCATGTGCAGGACCTTGCACTTGGCCTTGTTGCAGGCTAAGGATGTGGTGGTCCTTGCTTTTGAGAGTGTGTGTGGCTTGAGTCCAGGCTTTTTCACATTTCCACGACAAATATTCTCCTTCAGAAGAGTTTTCCTGTTCTTTTAATTTTCCTCACACTGGTTTACATGGTTTGTGAGTAATTTTGTTGTGCCTTTTGTATGGGAGATGATAGTGTGTGCACATTTCTTCTTAACAGTGCCTGCTCAGGACAGCACAAAATTACCTGAAGAGCAATTTGATGATAGTGACCATCAATCATTATTTACAAGACAGATTTAGAGAGGGAAATAAACTATTGAAAAGCTTTTGGGGTTAGAAAAAGGTACAAAAACCTTATGGGCCACAGCTTCAGCTGTTGCAAATTGGAAAATCTCCAGGGAAAGCTATCGCAATTCACCTCTGAGGATCTCATTTTGGGGACTGCACCCCTGTCTATGCATCCTCCTGTCTGGCCTTTGCAGATATAAAGGAAAGGAGAAGGTTTAAAAGCTGTGCTACTGTGTTTGGCTCTCACTCCCCTTGTTAGTACACATACCACTTTAGCCAAGTTTTGTGCTATAAAAGCAAAGATTATTCACAGCTATGTACTTTATATCCACCAGCAAAGCCTGTTATGGTACTGTGTAATCAGGGAATTGAGCACAAGAATCCAGGATTGTGCCAACAGTGGTCTCACTTTAAAGATATACTACCCAGCTATCAAACTACCAAAACATGTGAAAGGACAACATAAAATAAAATAAAATAAAAAATAATGTGGGGACACTCAAATGTCAAGCTTAGGCTTTTAAAAGGACTACCAGTTAAATACAGACCATAAAGAGAGCCATGAGAACATCTTGTTTTTTCCTAAGGAAAACAGACCAGAGCAGAGCAGTCTCCTCTTCATCTGCCAGGGACAAAATATAATGTGGCAATTTTTCAGTATTTTTTAACATCATTTATTTTATTACAGGACTTAGATTAGCCATCAAGACAGATGAATTGGAAATAGAATATTTTGTACCTCCATAAAACCCAAAGATACATAAGATGCATGCGTGGGATGGTGGAAATTTCTCATCTTTGGATGTGGTCTTTGTACTCCAATGAATCAGTATTTCATCTCTCCCAGTCTGGACATATTGGCAGCCCTGGAGGCCAGCCTGGATGTTCTCGAGGCCAGCTGGGTATTAAATAACACTATTATTTGCCTATTATTACTGCTGAATTGCTTTTCAAGTGAGCTGTGCTTGGCAATAGTTGTTTTGCGGTCAGTTTTTAGCCAATCTATTCAAGACTTGGACTAGTCTTACGTGATCAATATTAACATGACATTTCTTTTTAATGAGTTTTCAGATCTTGGAGATTGAAACCTTCCTGAACTGTTATTGAAAAATGTTAGCAATTCACTTGAATCCTATTCATTAACAACAACTTCTGAGAGCTGTAATTTATCCTCTCTCTGGAACAGTGAAGTTCCCGAAGTGCTGTACACCAAGTGCTTTGGAACCTGTAACTCCACACCTCGTATTAATAATTAACTCAGTCCCCTCTGGGACAATAATGCCCAGCCCCATGCAACATTTATTAGTTTCTTGTATCTGTAATTCAATTAATAAGGTTTCTCTGAAGCTTCTTTAAATTCACAGTTAGCTAACAGGGCACACTTTGGCCTACCTCGTGATATAGATAATTTACCTATAACACATGATACCAGTGATTACAAAGCTCAGTTTTGTCACCCTGTGTTGTTTTTGACACATCCTCGTGTTAGTGAAGTTGTGTTACTTCCAAATAGGTGTGCATACATATGTATGTGGTTTTGGCTCTTGTTATGGTTTCTAAAAGAGGTCTATGGGATTAGGACTGCTTTTTATTGCTTGATCACTCTTTCTGTCATCAAATTTTATTATTAGCACAAAAGAAATGAAGGAAAGGACAAAGTGTGCCAAAATTCTGCAAGGATGTACAAGTAGAGGTCTTTCAGTGAGATAGTTTGGACATCAAGGTAGAAACCTGAGTTTAGTAACATATTGGATTCTATTTAACAGGAAAGAGCATGTGTCACAAACATGGAAAGGACATTGCAAGCCTGTTCCCTGACTTAACAATGCCAAGTTGTTGCTGAACTTTGAAAGCCAGGAAGTTAAAGCAGAAGCCAGGGAAAGTTCTCCTTAACCTACAAATCACAGACGTCAGGAGTAACCCACTGGGGCTAATCAATGGGCAGTGCTGATGAGGGAAGAAAAGCTGAGGGTGAGATGGAAATCGTGTTCTGTTTGATGGCTCCAGCATCATCTGGTAGTTATGGTTTCTGTATTACTTCCCTGCACATAGATGCACGCATGTTTCTGCCTCATTATCTGTAGACCCTCTTTCATGCTCTGCTTCTGTTCTGAGTTTGCTTTTCAGATATTTCATTAAAATTCTTCTGGGAATTTTTCATAGAATCAAGTTGTTATTGAGATTTTAATTTTACTACCAATTAAATAAGATCTTTAAGTTATGAAATATTCATGGATGCAGCTAATATATAGCCTGCTATGGGGCACTTAAAAACTCCTCTGTATACTTGTGTGTGGTGGAGTTCCCTTGTAAGTCTTAGTGTCTCTAAATGAGTTACATGAAAATGTTATTTAGCATGTTATTGGTAAAATCCACCACACGCCAAAATGTAAGACAACCTTGTAGAACATCAGATGTAACTTGATTTCATTTACTCCAGAACTGAAAGAAGACTTGCACTCTTTACTTTCAGTTTCTTTTCAGTTGCATGATAATCACAGAATCATAGAATCATTTAGGTTGGAAAGGACTCTTAAGATCACCTACCTCATCTGTAAACCTAACACTGCCATGTCCACCACTAAACCGTGTCCCTAAGCATCACATCTGCTCATCTTTTAAATACCTCCAGGGGTGGTGACTCCACCACTTCCCTGGGCAGCCTGTTCCAATGCTTGACAACCCTTCTGGTGAAGAATTTTTTCCTAATAACCAATGCAAGCCTCTGCTGGCACAAGCTGAGGGCATTTCCTCCTGTCCTGTCACTTGCTACTTGGAAGAAGAGACTGACACCCACCTGAATATAACTTCCTTTCAGGTAGTTTACAGAGCAAGAATGTCACCCCTCATCTTCCTCTTCTCCAGGCTGAACAATCCTAATTCCCTCAGCTGCTCCTGGGGACCTGTGCTCCAGCCCCTTCACCAGTTTCGTTGCCCTTCTCACGCTCCAGGGCCTCGATGTCTTTCTTGTAGTGAGGGGCCCAAAACTGGACACAGTACTCAAGGTGAAACATGAAAGTAGCTTCACAAATATTGTGAATGCATAGATCCAACTGGTTTTGTGCTCCGGGCTTGCATATGTAACTCAGTTGACTGACTCAGTAACTTTTAAGGGCAGTTTATACAGTTCTGTAACCAGCATACACGGCAATGGGTCAGTGCTGGGAAAGAAAGGATGCAAGGAGAAAAGAAATCTCAGCCACTGGCAAAGTAAAATCCAGGGAAGCATTCAGGAGAGTCAGCAGCATTAAACCTGGAGATCTGGATCACTACTTTCAAAAAGCAATGTTTTGGTTTGTCTAAATACTGGTATTACTCAAACTTGAAAGATTGCTTGGTAAAGAGTCCTGGAGACAGACAGGGATAAGAAATACTTTTTTTTTTTTTGTAAACCTTATAAAAAGACATTTCAAGCAAGTGAACAGAAGGCTTGGATTAAGAGTTTAAAATTAGTCTTTTTATGACTTTCACTGTGGAAGGTTCCTTCTTGTTTGGTTAGCTTAATTTTATACCAGAACATGTTTGTGGAGAACTTTCATGTTCAGCTACAGATGCAAAATGTGATTTTTTTTATTTGCAATGGAGGACTTTTTATGTGCTAATGGCGGTTTTCACATTATCTCCTTAGATTTCTAACTTACTGCTTCACTGCAAAAAACCCCACAACACCCCCAGAACCCCCTCCCCCAAAACCACAACTTAAAATTTGAAATCTTAATATTCTGCAGCATAGCTACATGCAATTAGTGACTGAAAGCACAGGTTTTCTACAGCTCTGCAGGTTTTGATTTCACTAATTTTTCCTGAACGAGCTCCAATGCTAGAATTGCTTAATGTTAGGGTGGTAGTAGAAGATTTTCCTCTTAAGTCCAGAATGCTGCGTAGGGAGTTTGGTACATGTCCAGTTTGTTGATTCTCTCTGCTTGTAGTACTGCTCCATCACTGACTGCTGAACTTACGAGGAAGCTGCCATCTGCTGTTAGGACTGCCTTATATCTCCTTACAGTATAACAAGAGTTTAAAACCTGAGGACACTGTTTTAAAAGGGACTCTTGGACACTGGTTTCCTGAAGCTGAAATAATCTGTTTTCTCTGACTTATTTGAGAGCATGACATTTAAGAGTAGAATTTTTCAACAATCAGAATGGATGAATGGGATGTGAACGCCGAGTCAGAAAATCCCTGAAGGAGTCAAAGTGGAAAATAAAGAAGCCTCAGTCAGTGACAAAGTTAGGTAAAGTACAGAAAGATCAGATGCCAAAATCCAGAATATAGATGCGATCTGGAAGCACAAAATAGAGAATAAGAAATCTAGCGCCCTAAAAAGACACTGACTCAATTTCTTGGGAACACTTTGAAGTGGTGAACAGGTGGGATGTGTGGCTGGGGTGGTGTCTGGGTATTTTATTTTTTTTTATCTGAATTTGTGCACAACTCGTGCCGTGGGGGTGGGGGAAGAAAAATAGTGATTGGATTGCGATTCATGTCATTGCGTGTAGCTTTTTGCTTCTGTCAACCTGTGTCTATGAAGGAGAAAATGGGATCTCTGTGGGAAAAGGCATGCTGAACTCCTGGGGGGGGGTCAGGTGAACTGACACTGGTTCTGATGCATCTCCAGCTGGGTTTAGGTGTGAGCACTTGGAAAGTGAGAGTGCTCAGAGGGCTTTTGAAGAAGGAAAGTTCTCAAAGAATGAAAACTAAATTCAGTAGCTCAATTTTGCACCATCTTTGAAAGTGCAGAAACAAAAGGCTGTTAGGAGCCTTGGTACTGCGAGCTAAAGAGACTGGTGCAGTGGGTGTATAGTGGGGAAAGGTTTTGATAGGTGTCCTGTGTTTTGTCTGGGATAGAGTTAATTTTCACAAGAAGCTGGGAGGGAACACAGACAGGATAGGTGACCCAAACTAGCCAAAGGAGTCTTCCATACCGTATGATGTCATGCTCAGTATACAAAGGGGGCTGGCTGGGGAGGAGGGGCTGTTTCTCTGGGATGGGGTGGGCATTGGGCTCTGGAGGGTGAACAAATTCTATCAGCCGCTTTGTATATTCTGTTATAAGTACTGTTGTTGCTGTTTTCCTTTTCCTTTGTTATCGTAGTAAACCGCCCCAATCCCAACCCACACGTTTCTCATCCAATTCTCCTCGCCATACCACCAGGGGAAGAGGATTGAGGGAGTAGCTGTATGGTGCTTAGCTGCTGGCTAGGACTAAACCACAACAACAGGTCTTCAAATTATAGTATAAAGATCATCCTAAGCATTTGCAGTTGCTAAAAATACACAGTATTTTTAAAGATGTTGAGATGTAGCCTTCTTCACACATAATTTTAATTCTCCTTTATCACAGATACACTATTCTGCCAATGCCGTTGTCAGATTTTGCAGTTTGACACAATTCTTTTGCTTGCTTACATAAAATATGTGTGCAGAAGATACAAGTATGATAATTAATTTTACTCAGTAAACTTCTCTGTAGCACTTCTGGACAGACGTGTGTCACAATTAACATTTTCCCAACAGTCTACCTTTTCCCAAATGCTTAGTGTAATACCTAATGCAATATACTACGCTTTGCAGTCATCTAGTACAACGATAAAATAGGTATAGTCTTGTGCACACACTGAGTGCTAAGAATTCTTACTCTGTTTTCCAGTGTTTTAGGTCAGGACAGTGTTTAGGACAAATTTTCCCAATAGACACACAGATGAAACTCATACTTAATGGAGGAAATAGTATGTTCTTGATCTCATCTGTTTACTGTTTTAATCATGGACATTATGACTTTAAAAAAATAAATCCTTTCATACTTGTTTCACTAGGGTATTATTTAACTTGCATATATTTATAAGCAAAATTTTAGTCTTCTGGGGACCACTGAAGCTAAACTTCTAAAATATGGTTATCAGGATAGTTAGAGGTGATATATGCAGAAATTCTGAAGAGCTGAATTAAATCTAGTCTTGAGAAGGATAGACACAGGAGAACCAGACTGTAGTGTGTACATATCTCCAAAATAAATGAAAGTAAATTTCCCTTAGGTAGCTGGACAACAATTTATATTAGGTGGAACCAGGGGGAATAACAGTTTGTAAGTGGCACAAATGGGCAGCAGCTGAACTGCAAAAGAAAGCCACTGTGACTAAAAATATTGTATAACATTAACTGAATATAAACATATCTCTAGAGCTCCAAATGCATTTGGATTAGAGTAGTTGACTGAAGTTGCTTGTTCTGTTTGCACTGCATATGATTAGTCTTCTGTGAAATACAAAATCTCAGGGCCTTTCTTTCTAAACATTATTAAGGGAACAAGATTATACAAAACTATGAGGAGTTAGAACACATAAAAATTACATTGCTATGGAGAGATATTATCATGTTTACTGTAACATCTTCTGTATCTCTCTTTTGCCCCCATTTTCCAGGGAAGCCCAGCTTTTTGTAGAAAAGTTTGAAGGTGCTCTTGGAAAAGGAAAAGGAAAAAAATTCTATGCATACAAAGTGATGATGACCAAGGTATATTTATTATTTTACTAACATGTAATGTAATGTAATTTTACTAACTATGTAATGCAAATGAGGAGCCTTTTGCAGATTGTTGCCCTATCTATCCATCTTCCAAAATAGAGTTCCTTGTCTTTCTTTGCATCTTAATACTTTCATTTCCACTGCTCTCGCATGAAAATATTTCTAACGCAAGCTCACACTTTGATTGAAACTTGTCATCAAGACAGAAATCAAATGTTTTGCAAGAGTTTGCTGGAGTTTAAATCTTGTGAAAGTTAATTTCTTTTGGTATAGATCAGGTTTTTCTGTGGTCTGAACCCAAAACTCAGTCTTTCCCTTGAGACAGCCTCATGTGAAGGATCAAAAAGTGTCTTTTTTGCCCCACAGCAACAACACTGGAGGCATCTCCACTGAGCCAAGGTTCTAGGACCGTGTATATCCTACGAAGCAACACGGCTCTGCAGGATTGTGACCAAGAGGCTTTTCAGTGGTTGCTGAGGACCCAGTGTCCATACAGTATACGTTCTGGCAGGTCTTTGGGCTAAGTTCTTGGTAGTCCAAGGACTAAACACCCAGGAGCAGTGGATGTGGATTATCATGTTCCTCAAGTACATCGTTTGACCTAGCTTTATGCTCTGGCACTTGTTTACAGTGCAAATGTAACTGCGGTGAATCGGGATGGTTTGGGAGATTCACTGGAAAAGCACGGTTGCCCCAAACTAAAATGCTGATGCAGAATGATGCTAAGAATATTTGGCAGTACTACTTGCTGTGACCAAATTTACCCTCAGTTAGACTGGATTTTCTACAGGTAGTTGTGTAGTTACATCTCATAAGCATTAATGTTCACAAAAAATAATTAGGCTTTCAAACACAGCTGAACACAGGAAGCTCAATTAGGACAGTTATACTTATCCAATAGATAAAGTACAGGGTAGAGTAACTGCAATTAAATGACACAGCTTGGGTTCCAGATCTGAATTTTGAATAGCAATAGAAATAACAAATTAAATTCTCAGAAACAACGCTAAAAAAAATTAATGACATGAAAGGAGGGGATTACTTAATCATTCCTCTTGTGGAAGAAATAGAGACTTGGCACAAAGTCAGTAGAAGACATATTCAGAAGAAACAAAAGGAGATGGACCTTTGTAAGATGGTACTTCATTGCAGTGTGCTCTGCCAAAGGATACTGTGGATGATTAATAGGTTGCACTAGGAGGAAACGGTCAAGAGGAGTTTGAGCATCTGGGCACGGAGATGATGGTGGTTTTTTTTAAATGTGACCTTTTTCAGAAATGGATGAAATTTCAAAGAGACTTTGAAAATTTTAAGACAGCCTGCATACCATGGGAAATGAAAATTAAAGAGATTGAAAGTAAGTACTTATGGAAGGTAATAAAAAATAGTATCTATTATTATATTTCTGATGCATGCCAGAATGGTAAATTACTTTTCAATACTTCAGAAATACATTTCTGTATTCAAAGTGTAGTATATATTTATTTTTGATTAATAGTTATTGAACTTAATATTGTAGCTAGTTGAAAATTTCCTTGAGAGAGTGCTACTGATAAAAATCCTTATTATACAGGTAATAGTTCAGGAGCCAGTATTGAATTTAATCCTGGGAAAATGGAATTCCAATTTAACTATTGCCTACTTTGATTTTATTTTGTCTATATTTATACTGAAATTATTTCTGTGATGTTTTTTCATCATATCGAGCCTTATGTAAGGCCTTATGTAAGAGGTGTTTTGGCACTCTTTCTCTGATTTTCAATCATATAATATGACACAGAGAAAACAGTAGTGGTCTTAGATGTCCCTATACGTTAGGCACAAATATAAACAGAACAATGTAGTTAGTACTACCAGTATACTACTGTAGTTAGTATTAACTAACTGTAGTTAGTACTACCAGTATATCTGAGAGTAGGTTTTTTGCACAAGTCAGTTTTGTGTTTCCATTCCAGTGACAAATTTAAACTGCAGCCCTTTCTTTGAAGGAAATTTGGCTTAACTGGGTACTTGAGTGAGGCCCTGTCACTGATGAAATGCAGATGAAAGCGCAGTAGAAACTGATTTTAGAGAAGTTGCCTTTGGAAGAAGCTGTGGGTTGTATCAAAAGGCAATAACCAGAACAAAGGAAGAACACAAAAATGATATTGTTAATTTTCTGGAGTTCTGGACTGCAAAACAATCCTTGAAGAGAATTTATATAATGTCTACAGACTTTATGTTCTACAGACTGCTGAACAGAATGTCTACTCACTTGAGGTGAAGTTTAGAAAGAAGCTGCTGCATATGTGTAGCTAAAATCAAACTTAGCAGAACAATGCATGTTGTCTCTTACTGGTCTGGACACATAATAGACATCTTGAAGATTTGTGAGAGTGACAAGGATCTGCAACTATTTGTAAAGGAGTAGTCCTCGCACAAGCTGCTCTGCTAGTAACAATTTCAAACACACTTCTTTCCTTGTAAAATCAGAATGTAAAAATAGAACAGGGCCATTTTTCTAGTCCTGCTTTTTTATGTAAGTATTTTTTTGATTTGAAATAAGTTACATTTTTGCTGTCACCTGGAAGATCCCAAAATCACAGTGGGATAGTACCTTTTCATAATCACAAGGAGTAATATTGTCAAGTTTACTCTTTTTCTATTAATTCTCTCCTCTCCTCTCCTCTCCTCTCCTCTCCT